>SJYV01034477.1:149070-170607 GCA_006410875.1 Neotragus pygmaeus | reverse complement strand
TTTTTTGGTTTTTTTTTTTTTTTTTTTTTTAAGTTTTCCACCAGCTCATCCCAGGGCTTAGTAACCTATTCAGTTTGCTGAATTAATTTTGTATTTTCTCCCCATTAAAATTTTACCTAGTATTTGTCCTGGGAAAAGGACCGTTTAGTTAAGAATTTTGTCATAGAAAATCATGGAAACCGTATTCTTGACACTGGATAAGACTTAAGAGAGAAGGGCACATACATTCATAGTGTGGTGATAATGTGTGAACGCAAACACGCGCAGGCAGATATATGTTCATTGTGGGGGTAGGATTTCACATTTTATCTGGAGGCAAGTTCTGGCAGGATATTTGGATTAAAAGAGAGGCAAGTTAAGTTTAAAGCATGATTTTGTAGGTTTAAAAAGGAAATATTTTTATGGAAAGATAAATAAGCAAACTTAATTTAGCAGACTTAATTGATTCTTTGGTAAAATGTGTCTGGGATTTGTTTTATGAAATGAAGATTCAGTAAAATTGACTTTTTTGAAGTACAGTTCTATCACTTTTTTAAAAAATGAATTTTGTGTTTTAGAGTAGCTTTATATTTACAGAAAAATGGTGCGGAAAGTACCGAAAGCTCCCCACTCCCATTTCTTTTGTTGTTAACATCTTGTGTTAGAATGACACATTTGTTACTGTTGTTGAATCAATAGGACTCACTCTGTATTGTATAATTCTGAGCTTTGACAAATGCACAATGTTTTTACCTTTACAGTGTCATACAGAATTGCTTCACTGGCCTAAAAATCACCCACACTTCACCTGTTTATCCTTTTCTCCCTCTCTCAGAACACCTGGCAACCGCTGATCTTTTTATGGTTTCCATAGTTTTGCGTTTTTTCGGAATGTAACGTCAGTTCAGTTCAATTGCTCAGTCGTGTCCAACTCTGTGATCCCGTGGACTGCAGCACGCCAGGCTTCCCTGTCCATGACCAAGTCCTGGAGCTTGCTCAAACTCATGTCCATCAAGTTGGTGATGTCATCCAACCATCTTATCCTCTGTCATCCACTTCTCCTCCTGCCTTCCATCTTTCCCAGTATCATTTTCCAGTGAATCAGTTCTTTGGATCATGTGGCCAAAGTATTGGAGTTTCATCTTCAGCATCAGTCCTTCCAGTGAACACCCAGGACTGATCTCCTTTAGGATGGACTGGTTGGATCTCCTTGCAGTCCAAGGGACTCTCAAGAGTCTTCTCCAACACCACAGTTCAAAAGCATCAGTTCTTCGGCACTCAGCTTTCTTCACAGTCCAACTCTCACATCCATACATGACCACTGGANAACACCCAGGACTGATCTCCTTTAGGATGGACTGGTTGGATCTCCTTGCAGTCCAAGGGACTCTCAAGAGTCTTCTCCAACACCACAGTTCAAAAGCATCAGCTCTTCGGCACTCAGCTTTCTTCACAGTCCAACTCTCACATCCATAGTTAAATATAAATATGTCTTATTAAGTCATGGTTGTGTAAAAGGTCTCTCCAAACACAAAGAAGAAATCAGCTATAACCTACTATGCAAACTTGTTTTTATCATTTTACCATGTTTTTCAAGTCTTATTTCCATGGATAGAATTTTTTTTTTAAATATAGTATACTACACATATAATTAGATCAGATCATTTATAAACACAATTTAAGCCATTTTCCTTTCTGTTGGATTTTAAGTTATATTACTTTCCAAAATAGTAATAATTTTTTTTAGTGAATATCATGAAAAAGACATTTTAAAGAGATTAGGTCTATAAAGTAGATTTCTAAAGGTGGAATTTGAGGGCCAGAAAGTACTTGTCTTTTCTTAAAAGGCTCTTGAAATATAATTGACTCACAAACTACATATTTTTCTAACTTTATGTTATGCAATAAAATGTATTTATGGAAAAGTGCATATTCCTGTAAACAGTTTATTTCTCATCTACTTAGTGCAAAGCAAATACTGGTTTACTTATGTTGTCCAGAAATACCCTTCACGCCCTTCTCAGTCATTGTTTCTTACTTTCTCCACAAAGGAAAACACAGTCTTTCGGGGAAGTTGTTTCATTGCTTTTATTTATAGTTTTATCATTGAAGCATGCTGCTGCTGCTGCATCACATCAGTCGTGTCCGGCTCTGTGCGACCCCATCGAAGGCAGCCCACCAGGCTCCCCCGTCCCTGGGATTCTCCAGGCAAGAACACTGGAGTGGGTTGCCATTTCCTTCTCCAGTGGGTGAAAGTGAAAAGTGAAAGTGATGTTGCTCAGTCATGTCCGACCCTCAGCAACCCCATGGACTGCAGCCTACCAGGCTCCTCCGTCCATGGGATTTTCCAGGCAAGAGTACTGTAGTGAAGCATACATCTCTAAATATCAAAGCTTGGTTTTGCCTGCTTTTAAAACTTGATATATATGCTGTCATACAGTGTGCATTCTTTGTCTGGATTTTAGTGTTTGGTTTTATGTTTGTGAGAGTCAGTCTTATTGTTACANGAAGCATACATCTCTAAATATCAAAGCTTGGTTTTGCCTGCTTTTAAAACTTGATATATATGCTGTCATACAGTGTGCATTCTTTGTCTGGATTTTAGTGTTTGGTTTTATGTTTGTGAGAGTCAGTCTTATTGTTACATGCAACTGATAAATTGTTCATTTTCTTTGCCACAATGTCTCCCAATCCAGGTAATAATTATGAGCTGTGATCTGCCCTCATCACATCATAGCATCTGCAAGGATTTTATATTCTTATATTTGTTTATAAAGAAAGAAACAAACATTAGAACACCTACCTTCTACCTTAGTTTAGACATCACAAATCTGAATGTTTTTGGAAGAAGAAAGCAAGCATGTTTGTGTGTGTTTCAGTATTTATATGTGGAATGTTCGATTAGAGAAATAACTGATATATAACATATGGAAGATAATTTGCATTCTAAATCATTGCTCCTTAGCTTGAAAATGCAAGTGTGTGTGTGTGTGTTTGCTTACATATGAAAACTTCTTTGTTCCCATGGACAGAAAAAAAAAAATTTCTCTCAGAGAATAGATTATTAGCTCTCCCCTTTTCTCTTAAAAAAAATTTAAAGATATATATATATATTTAAAACTTTTAATTAGAGAATAATTACAACATTGTGATGGCTTCTACTATATAGCAACGTGAATTGGCCGTAGGTATACATATGTCCCCTGCCTCTTGAACCTCCTTCCCACCTCCCTCTAGGTTGTCACAGAGCGCTGATTTTGCTTCATACAGCAAACTCTCTCTGGCTATATATTTTATGTATGGTAATGTATATGTTAAGCAGAGACATTACTTGCCGACTAAGGTCCTTCTAGTCAAGGCTATGGTTTTTCCTGTGGTCATGTATGGATGTGAGAATTGGNCTTATTTTAATGTTTGGTAAAGTTCATCAGTGAAACCATCATATTGGTGCTTTATGTTTTTGAAAGTAATTATTGATTTAATTTCTTATATATAAGAAATTATTTATATATATAAAATCTACCATAACTACCATAACTCACACTGGGAGAAATAGATAATCTGAATAGACATACATATATACACATACATATATATGTGTTTGTTTGCATATATATACTGTTTCTCCTACTGTGAGGTGTGTGTGTGTATGCCTGTGTGGATTATTTATTTCTCCTAGTGTGAGTTATGGTAGATTGTCTTTCATGAAGTTGATCCATTCCTTCTAAGTTATCAAATTTATGGGCATAGAGTTGTTTGTAGTATTTTAAATTATTATTTTAATGTCCAAGAGATCATTGTGATGATCCTTCTTTCATTTCTCATATTAGTAGTTTCTGTCTTTTCTCTTGGTTAGCCTGGCTAGAATTTTATCCGTATTGACCTTTTTAAAAACATAGCTTTTGGTTCATTTACGTTGTGATTTTCTTCATGTAATTTATTCTGTTTGGAGTTCACTAACTTCTTGAATCGGCAGATTTATTTTGCCTAATTTGGAAAATTTGTAACCATTATTTCTACAAGTACTTTTTGTTTTTGCCCACTTTCTCCTTTCTTCCTGGTACTTGATGATACAAATTGGTATCATTCCGCAGATTCCTGCGGTTCTGTTCATTTGAATCTCTGTTGTTTAAACTGGGTAGTTTCTATTGTTCTCTCTTCCGGATTAAAGATTCTTTTCTTTGTTTCCTACATTCTTCTTCTGAGCTCATTCATTGAGTTTTTAAATTTCAGTTCTTAGGTTTTCACTTTATTCATTGAGGTTTTCAATTTTTTTTGGTCAAGATGTTCTGTTTTAATTTGTTTCAAGCATGTTCTTAATTTCTTTTTTCAAATTAATTTTTATTGGAGTATAGTTTATTTACAATGTTGTATTAGTTTCTGCTGTACAGCATAGTGAATCGGTTATACATATATCCACTCATTTTAAGATTCTATTCCCATATAGGTTCTTAATTTCTATTGAAGCATTTTTTGATAGCTACTCTCAGATCTTTGTCAGATAATTATATTTTCTGTTTGTCTTAAGTGTTGGCTTTTGTTGATTATCCTTTTTTATTTACTTTGACATCTTCGTAGTTCTTAATGAGTGATTTTTCATTGAAACTTGTACATTTGGGGTATTATATTATGAGTCTCTGGATCTTATTTAAATCTTCTATTTTACCTGACTTCCTCTGACACCTCTGGTAGAAGAAAGAAGAGCAACCATCTCATTACTGCCAAGTTGGGGTAGAAGTCCAAGTTCCCCAAGAAGCTTCCGTTGACACCTATGTGGCAGAGGTGTGTGTGTGTGTCTGTGTGTGAGAGAGAGAGAGGGAGGGAGTGTGTGTGTGTGTGTGTGTGTGCGCGCGCGCGCGTGCGCGCTCGTGCGCAAAAAGAGTTGATAGTGTTGATTAAGGATGGGAGTTCTAGCTGCCCACGTAGATGATAGGGTGGTTTCAGTACCACTGCTTAGTAGTGAAAGTTCTCTCTACTTGGCTGCCTTTGATATTACCCAGTAGGGAGGAAGAGGGTTGCATTGTTACAGGTGTTAAGGAGGCTCCAGGCTCCCCTTGTGGTGTGGCTTGGTTAGTTACTGTTTGGATGGGTTGAAAACACCAGGTCCCTACTTGGGTTTCTCCAAAATCTGTTGGTTATTAGAGCACCTTTAGTTTAGCTTGGTAAGGATGGAAGTTTCTGTGGATTTGCTTATTTTGGAAATTTTGTATAAATGGGAGCCTGTGGCCTTTTAAAACTGGCTTCTTTTCGATTAGTATGGTGTTTTCAGGATTCATCCACGTTGTAGCATATATCAGTACTTCACTTGTTATTGCCAAATAGTATTCCTTTGTATATCCACCACATTTTATTTATCTACTCATCAGATAGTGCATGTTTGGATTGATTTCACTGTTTGGCTGTTATGAATAATGCTGCTCTAACAGTCATGTTAACATTTTTGTATGGACATGTTTTTAACTCTGTTGGGTGCAACGCTGAGTCCTAAGGTAACTGTGTGTTGAACATTTTGAAAACTGTTTCTTTATTGTTATTGTTTTGAATTCAATACAAGTCTAATTTCTAATTCCAGTAGGGCTTTTAAGAAAAGTTGAGTTACTTTTTGGCTGAGGTGTGTCTCCGTTACTGTGTGCAGGCTTTCTCTAGCTGCAGAGAGCCAGGTTGCTCACTAGTTGCGGCGTGCCGGCTTCTCATCGGGCGCCTTCTCTTGTTGCGGAGCACGGGCTCTAAGGCGCACAGGCTTCAGCAGTCGTGGCCTGTGGCTCCAGAGCATGGCTCAGTAGTGTGGCACATAAACTTAGCTGCTCTGAGGCATGAAGGGACCAGAGATTGAACCAGTGTTCCTTGCCTTACAAGGCAGGTTCTTAACCACTGAAACACCAAGGAAACCCCTTTTTTTTTAATTATTAACTTCTGTCATATTGCATTGTGGTGTCAGGAAAGAGGCCTGAGATATTTTATAGTGTCTTTTAGAAAGAACTGTTCCCAGACTTCAGATTTATTTCTAATCTGCATTTTGCTTACATCTGTATTTATTCCATTAAAATGACAGATGCTGATAATTAAATCACTCAAGAGATCTATAAGTTACATGAGTATTAAAATGCTTTAAACCACTCACATTTGAAACATTGTGCATGTTGTTATTCAGTCATGACTTTCATATTCATAAATTTACCTGTATTTTTAATTATTTAGAAAAAAGAAAGTGAGTGCCTGCAATTAAAAATTTTGGTGCTTCGAAATGAACTGGAAAGACAGAAGAAAGCTTTGGGACGGGAGGGAGTCTTGCTACACAAAGAGCAGATTGCCTTACAGGACAAAGGTGAGTGAAATACCTGACAAACTGCCTATCCTCCACGTTCAGCAATTTTCCTTTTTCACCGTGGGCTTAAGTAGTCATCTTTTATAAGTTTACTAAAACAAATTTTTAAAAATTTTTGAAGTATTTTGAAATTGATACATAAAGTATACATACACACACACACACACACACACACACACACACACTTCACATTTTCAAATTGAACACACCTGCATAAGCAGAAACTCCTGTCAGGAAACAGGCATTATAAGGACCCTGGAACCCCAGAAGCTTCATGTTCTCTTCCATTCATGGCATCTCTAGCGAGACAACCTGCTACCTTAACTCTATATACCATAGATTGAGTTTGCCTGATTTTGAACTGTATACAATAGGAGCATATAATATGTACATTATATGTGCTGCCTTTCAACATTTTGTTTGTAAGATTCATCCCTAGCTGAACGTAATATAGTCTTAGTTATTTTAACTGCTAATAGTATTCTACTGTACGAATATGAATTTATTTAATCTTGCTGTGGCATTTCATTAATTTCTAGTTTGGGACTATGACAAATAACGCTTCCACGAATGGTATAGTACATGTTACTTAAAGGACATTTTTTAAAGGCATTTCTTTTGGCTATAAACCCAGGAGCAGAATTACATAGTCATAGGATGCGCATATCTTCAGCTTTAGTAGGTTGTGTCCTAAAGTTTTCCGAAGTAGTTTTGCCAGTTTATGTCTTCTCCATCCAGCAGTGTATCCTGCATCCTTGTCGGTGTTTGATACTTTCTGTTGTTGTATTTTAGCTCTCCTGGTGGGTATGTTTTAGCGTCCTCTTGAAATTTTCATTTTTCTTTCCCTTAAGACTAATGAAGTTGAACACTATTTTGTGTTTCTTACTGATTGGGAATACTCCTTTTGAAACACCTGTTAAAGTAACCCCCCACTCTGCTTTTTTAAAAATTGGTTTGCGTAATTTTTTGTGTTTTTTATAATTTTTAAAATTTATTTATACTATAAGCTAATTATATATTTATAATTCAGTTTATACTGTAACCCAGTATTCTTGCCTGAGAAATCCCATGGACAGAGGAGCCTGTTGGGCGACGTTGGGTTTGCAAAGAGTTTAGACACGACTGAGTGACTGAGTGCACACACATGTACACACACATAATTAAACTGACTCTATTCTAATTATTTTATGACATGAGAAAATTATGAAAAGTTTTTTAAACAGCTCTGCTGCTGCTGCTATGTTGCTTCAGTCATGTCCGACTCTGTGTGATCCCATAGTCAGCAGCCCACCAGGCTCCCCTGTCCCTGGGATTCTCCAGGCAAGAACATTAGAGTGGGTTGCCATTTCCTTCTCCAATGCATGAAAGTGAAAAGTGAAGTCGCTCAGCTGTGTCTGACTCCTAGCGACCCCATAGACTGCAGCCTACCAGGCTCCTCCGTCCATGGGATTTTCCAGGCAGGAGTACTGGAGTGGGTTGCCATTGCTTTCTCTGTTAAACAATCTATTAAATAGCTCTATTGAGATTTAATTCATATACCAAGCAGGTCATTTAAAAGTGTATAAATCAGTGTTTTGGTGTTTATTCATAGGGTTGTACAATGATCACAATTTGTCTCTTCTAAAAGAAAATGTATACCCATTAAACAGTTGACCCACATGCCTCCTTTCACAAATCTTAAGTGAGCACTGATTTGTTTTCTGCTTCTATAAATTTGTCTTTTCTATACAACTTTTATAAATGGGCTCATACAATATGTGGTCTTTTGTAATCAACTTTTTTTGTTTAATGTAATATTTCAAGGTTCATTCATGTTCTAGCATGCATCACTACTTCTTTTTTTAAAATAAAATTTAGTTACATGGATATACTACATGTTATTTGCACATCCATCCATTGATGAAAATTTGGATTGTTTCCATTTTTGTCCTTCTGAATAGTGCTTCTGTGAACATTCATATCTAAGTTTCTGTAGGGAAGTATGTTTTTATTTCTCTTGAATATACCTGAGAGTAGAATTGCTAGATCCTATGATAACTGCAATACTTCAGACTTTTACATTATTATTGTATTTGTTATGGTGATCTGTGATTAGTGATCTTTGATGTACAATTGTAATTGTTTAGGGACACCACAAATCAGACCCATATAAGACAATAAACTTAATAAATGTTATATATGTTCTGTTTCACTGACTAGCCATTTCCCTTTCTCCCTCCCCTGGAGTCTTCCTATTCCCTGAGGCACAATAATACTGAAATTAAGTTAGTTAATAACCTGACAGTAACCTCTAAATGTTCAAGTGAAAGGAAGAGTCATATGTCTGTCACTTTAAATCAAAAGTTAAACATGATTAAGCTTAGTGAGGAAAGCATGTTGAAAGCCAAGATAGGCTGAAAGCTAGGCTCTTGAGCCAAACAGCCAAGCCATGAGTGCAAAGAAAAGTTCTTGAAGGAAATTAAAAGTGCTACTTCATTGAGTACATGGATGATAAAAAGTTAAATAGCTGTATTGCTGATATAGAGAAAGTTTTAGACTAAGGTCTGCTCAGAAGGTCAAATCAGTCACAAAATTCAATTAAGCCAGAGCCTAATCCAGAGCAGGGTTCTAACTCCCTTCAATTCTGTGAGGGCTGAGAGAGGTGAGGAACCTGCAGAAGAAATGCTTGATGCTAGTAGAGATTACTCCATTCAGTTAAGGGAAGAGGCTGTCTCTGAAATATAGAAGTGCAAGGTGAAACAGCAAGTACAGATGTAGCAGCTGCAGCAAGTTATCGAGCAGATTTAGTTAGATAATGAATGAAGGTGGCGACACTAAACAGCACATTTTTAGTGAAAACAAAACATCCATATTTAATAAGATGCCTTCTAGGATTTTCATGGCTAAAGAAGAGAAGTCAATGCCTAGCTTTAAAGAACAGGCTTGACTGTCTTGTTAGGAGCTAACACAGCTGGTGACTTTAAGTCAAAGCCAGTGCTCATTTACCATTCTCTATCAATAACCTCAGATATGCAGATGACACCACCCTTATGGCAGAAAGTGAAGAGGAACTCAAAAGCTTCTTGATGAAAGTGAAAGAGGAGAGTGAAAACGTTGGCTTAAAGCTCAACATTCAGAAAACGAAGATCATGGAATCCGGTCCCATCTTCATGGAAAATAGATGGGGAAACAGTGGAAACAGTGTCATACTTTATTTTTCTGGGCTCCAAAATCACTGCAGATGGTGACTGCAGCCATGAAATTAAAAGACACTTACTCCTTGGAAGAAAAGTTATGACCAACCTAGATAGCATATTCAAAAGAAGAAACATTACTTTGCCAACTAAGGTGCGTCTAGTCAAGGGTATGGTTTTTCCAGTGGTCATGTATGGATGTGAGAGTTGGACCTTGAAGAAGGCTGAGCACCGAAGAATTGATGCTTTTGAACTGTGCTGTTGGAGAAGACTCTTGAGAGTCCCTTGGACTGCAGGGAGATCCAACCAGTCCATTCTGAAGGAGATCAACCCTGGGATTTCTTTGGAAGGAATGATGCTAAAGCTGAAACTCCAGTACTTTGGCCACCTCATGCGAAGAGTTGACTCATTGGAAAAGACTCTGATGCCGGGAGGGATTGGGGGCAGGAGGAGAAGGGGACAACCGAGGATGAGATGGCTGGATGGCATCACGGACTCGATGGACGTGAGTCTGAGTGAACTCCGGGAGATAGTGATGAACAGGGAGGCCTGGCGTGCTGCAATTCATGGGGTCACAAAGAGTCGGACACGACTGAGCGACTGAACTGAACTGAATATCTGTAAAATGCTTTATTAGTGCCAGGCAGTGTCATGTGTTTTCTATCCTTTATCTCATTTTGTTCTTACTAATTGTCCTATGAATTAAAGGCAGTGTTCTTTATATCTACCTGTTAATAAAGATATCATATATGTTATTATCCAATTTATAGATGAGGAAACTGAGTTTCAGAGGCCCAAAGCCACATAGCAAGTTATGACAGAGCCTATGTTCAGAGTTCCTGATGCCAAACAGTGCTACAAAGGAATACTGAGATGTTGTAGATACCCATTTTGACTCTGAGAGTTAAGTCATAGTCAGCACATTCTTATATCTCCATTTTATCATAGAAAGAAAGGATGGTAATGTTCAAGTTAAATACGGATTTGCCAGAATGGTTCAGAATTACTGGTTTTGAACACTGAGTTTGTACTTCAGGAGCTTTCTTCTCACTTTCATATATGTTTTTGGAGATGAGTATTATTTTGTATTTCTCTGAACTCTTAGAATTGTTGGCAGATTAGAGTCTAACATTGACACTTTGGGCTCGAATTTAAGCAGAATGAGTGCTGTTGTTGGCTGTACTTTTCTGCCATTGGGAATCTTTGTAGACTGGTAATGAGACCTGAGGAATTGGAAAGAAAGGTTGACTAGAAAGGTTAACCATATTTAGGTACCAGTAGACCCTAATGTACTTGCCGCGGACCCCTGTTTTTACAGTGATTGTGCTAGGTTACCAGAGACATACTCTTATCTATTAAAATTTCATTTGTGTTGAACTTCATTCTTGCACATGTACATCAGTGTACTATTTAATGAATATTGAGCCATGTTATGATATTTTAGAAGCACTTGAGCCATTGGTATTGGTAACATGAAGGGGAAAATTGTGTTTGTCACTCTGTTTGCAGCTTTGATTTAGTGTGTTTGCTAGCAAGTAGTGAAATAATTTGCTACTTAAAATAGTACTGGTGGCTTCTTACATATCATGGCTTCTCTTTGATACTTGGTGCTTAATCTTCATACTTGGTTCTCAGCCCTAAAGCTCAGTTAGGATACAGAGTCGGTAACATATGACATTTTGTCTTTGCTACTGATTTTTCTGAATGACCATAAAGGAGTTAGTTAATTTCTGCATCTCTTTATACATCTGTGCAAGAAGGATAGCAGCTCATAGTGGTGCCATAGGGATTGATTTGTGTACACATTTGGAAGAAGCTAATGCCTATTTTATATATGTGTATATGTATTGTATTTTGCAAATATTCATTGCAACTGAATGATTTATGCAAAGAGGCAACAAAAAGATAATTTCTGTCCAATGTTCCTGACTTGTTGGGTGGCCACATAACTCAGGGGACTCATTAATCCACACTTACGAGTTTCCCTTTCCCATTCCTGGAAGGCAGTGGTCCAACTTGTGGTCCACAGTAACTTCCAGCTGGGTCAGGAACTGATCTTTTCAACATTAATGTTTGTTAATGTATATATTTTCATTTCCAGCAGATACTTAGTTATGCTGTTTAATTAAAAGAAAGAAAAGCAGATTTCCCCTCTTTAGAGTTGCAGTAAAGATAACCTTCACATTAACTAATTATATATTGGTTTATAGGGTCTTTTGCTCTGACTCAACTCTCAAATCTTTGAGATAAGAAACAACACTCGACCTACATTAATTTGCTTGAAATTTGGTTTAGAAAATGGTTCGAAACATCGGTCTTAAGAAATGTTTTCAGTAGAACTGAAACACAGTTATACATGTTGATAAAATTTGGGAACTCTTCATTGGTGCCTGGGGAGTAATACTAACTTTACAAAAGCAGAATTCCTTAACTGGGGGCTTCCCTGGCGGCTCAGACAGTAAAGTATCTGCCTGCTATGCAGGAGACCCGGATTCCATCCCTGGGTTGGGAAGGTCCCCTGGAGAAGCAAAAGGGAACTTAGTCCAGTATGCTTGCGTGGAGAATTCCATGGACAGAGGAGCGTGGCAGGCCGCAGTCCATGGATTGTAACGAGTCCACACGATTAAGTAGCTAATACTTTCCCCTAATCCTTGTAGTAACAAACTACTTTTTAATCCAATTAGTTTCTTTATATTAACAGTAACATATATGTAACACTATATTATACTTAGGAAGTGCTTATAGAAAGATGGTTATATTTGGTCCTTAAAGTTCTGGCAAGTATTGTTACTTCATTTCATAAGATGCTGAGAAAGCAAGAGGCTTGCTGCTGCTGCTAAATCGCGTCAGTTGCTTCCGACTCTGTGCGACCCCACAGACGACAGCCCACCAGGCCCCACCGTCTCTGGGATTCTCCAGGCAAGAATACTGGAGTGAGTTGCCATTTCTTTCTCCAATGCATGAAAGTGAAAAGTGAAAGTGAAGTCGCTCAGCTGTGCTCGACTCTCAGCGACCCCATGGACTGCAGCCCACCAGGCTCCTCCGTCCATGGGATTTTCCAGGCAGGAGTACTACAGTGGGGTGCCATTGCCTTAGCGAGGTACAAACAAGAGCAGAGTTGAAATGTAGATGCACACCCTTCATCTCCAGATTCTTGCTTTTCTTAGCATTCCATGCTCTCTAAAACCTTGCAAAATCTGACTCCTACACAATACTGTGAAGCAGGTAATTTTTATTAAAATCATGTAACATGCCAGATCTTTTTTCACTTACAGTATTATCTTTTAATTCTTAAAATAATACTAAGAGAATAATTTTTACTCCCTTTTCCAAATGAGGAAAGCTGGGGCTTAGAGACATTTCCCAAGGTCGCATGGATAAATAACAGATCCAGATTCAAATTTAAATTTATTTTATCCAAAGCCTGTCTTGTTTCTAGTAAATATTAATATCATTGTTGCTTCCTCTGGTATATGTCTAAGATAAACTGACTGATAGTTTGCTGATTTTCCATTTGACCTGTGGACTATTAGATGGAGAACTTTGTTCTGCTATATTCCTTTTTATTATAGGATTAGTAAAGTGAATTTTCCCCAAAGATTTCTTGGATTTGATTGTATCTTAATTAACTAAGATATCTGGATGAAAGGTCTGCCAGTCTCTTTGTATGTCCTTAGGCAAGTCATCCAACTTTGGGTGGGGGGGGCTTATTTCCTTTTCACAGACAAACAAACTTTTGGATTATATAGTCAAGATTTCTTACATCTCCGAGATTCTAGTTATTTTAGGAGATAGACTTGGCAGAAAGGTTAGGGATTTATTCATCTTTTTTGATGAATCTCTTTATTTTTTGTAGTTTTATGCTAATGATAAATTTCCCAGCAATAAAAGATGGGGGGGGGGGAGATTCTCTGACCTACATGTTTCTGTAGATGTCATTTGTTAACTGAAAAGCCATTTGGTGGGAATGACCGATTTGAGTTGTCTAATTAGCTATACTCAACTCCTGTTTTACAGTCTTTAATATGTTTTGATAAGCAAGAACCAAAAACACATTCTTTAAGTGACATTGTGTGTAGAAGAGATCAGAAATGTCAGATTTCATTGTTCAGATCTGGAAAGAAATTCCTCTGGTAATTGTAGTTAATAAAAAAGTTTTGATCTTGTATTGCCAAAATACATGATTTATATGAAGTTTTCTATCAATTGTAATTTCTTATTATCATTTTGCAAGAAATTTGAGTAATTAAAGTTATATATATGTGTATGTGTGCATGTCAGTTCAGTTCAGTTGCTCAGTCATGTTCAACTCTTTGCAACCCCATGGACTGCAGCACGCCAGACCTCCCTGTCCATCACCAGCTCTCGGAGACTACTCAAATTCATGTCCATTGCATCGGTGATGCCATCCAACCATCTCATCCTCTGTTGCCTTCAGTCTCCCCCTGCCTTCAGTCTTTCCCAGCAACAGGGTCTTTTCCAAGGAGTCAGTTCTTCTCATTAGGCGGCCAAAATATTGGAGTTTCAGCTTCAGCATCAGTCCTTCCAATGAATATTCAGGACTGATTTCCTTTCGGATGGACTGGTTGGATCTCCTTGCAGTCCAAGGGACTCTCAAGAGTCTTCTGCAACACCTCAGTTCAAAAGCATCAGTTCTTTGGTGCTCAGCTTTCTTTGCGTGAAGGCAATGGCACCCCACTCCAGTACTCTTGCCTGCAAAATTCCATGGATGGAGGAGCCTGATGGGCTTCAGTCAGTGGGGTTGCTAGAAGTCGGACACGACTGAGCGACTTCTCTTTCACTTTTCACTTTCATGCATTGGAGAAGGAAATGGCAACCCACTCCAGTGTTCTTGCCTGGAGAATCCCAGGGATGGTGGAGCCTGGTGGGCTGCCCATCTCTGGGGTCACACAGGATCGGACATGACTGAAGTGACGCAGCAGCAGCAGCAGCAGCAGCAGCAGCAGCTTTCTTTGTAGTCCAACTCTCACATCCATACATGACTACTATACTACTAAAATGTTTAATTTAATTAACTTATGCTTGGTCAGGGAATCATTTGGCCTGCATCTCAGATAAAAGAAGAATCACACAGTGTATTTGATTTTTAAAATATATCTATGTATTATTTATTTTTGGTTGTGTCAGGTCTTAGCTGTGGCATGTGATATTTTCTATCTTTATTGAAATATGCAGGATTTTAAGGCACATGGACTTCCATGGATTGTCCTTATTCCTTGGAATAAGATCCCACACAACTAAACCCACAGCATGTTGGATCTTAGTTCTCCAGCCAGGGATTGAACCAGTGTCTCCTGCATTGGAAGGCAGGTTCTCAACCACTGGGCCAGTAGGCAAGTCCTGCGACAGTATGTTTAAATTGGTGCCTTAGCTTTCATCAAGAGGTCATAGGTTTCCATTTGAATCTACAAAGACATTATTAAGCATTGTGTAACAATTTTCTCCTCTTAGGTCATAAGGTCACAAATTGAAAAATTGCTTCTCACAAACTTTGTTATTCAAGACATGTTTATTAGAAATGATGGCAAATTTTAAATTTTATTCATTTGTGTGTATGTTCTGATTTCCTATAGCCAGCTGACAGAAATTCCTAAACAAATTTCCTTCAAAATGAATAACTGCCTTTCAGAATATTTGGGGCCCAAAGGCAGTTTTCCCAGGATTAATTAAAGTTTCTTTATTTTTAGTTGTTGGCATTGTATGTAGCTTGTGAAGGGCAGTAAAAGACAAACAGCTTCGTGGTGGGGAGGAAAAAGGTGAATTCTTAGTAAACCTCAGATTTGCTCTTCAGAATGATTCACTTCCATATATTTGTAATGATTTATTTCAGTAATATCTTAATTGGATTGTAATAAAGTCAGACTAGCATATTTTAATCTCCCGCTCTTGCAATAGAAGATAAAGATGTTTAGAAGTAAGCCACCTGACAGAATTTTATTTTGGTTTGTCATAGTTTTTTCTCTATTTACTCCTCAGAAGCATTGGAAATTACATTTACAAAAAAATACTTTTACAATTAGATGTTTCAACACAGAAGTAAAAGGAGATCAATCACAGGGCATGTAAAGGACGTGGAAAGGGCGTTGAGTGTGTGTGGATGTACATGTCTACTTTTATTTTTGGAGCAGCCAAAGGAGCCAGGCATTATATAAGATGATGGAAACAGAAGGATAGATGTGATGGTTACATGACAGAAATATGTAGAGAATACCGTAGGAACACAGATGATGAGCATCTGAAAACCAGAACTCCATGTAAGGTGGGTGACACTTGAGCTGATAGCTGGAGGGGAAAGGTGAGACTTCCCAGGTAGAGGGAACAGTTACACAGAGGCTCGGAAGTTGATTAGCGAATTTCAAGTAATTCCATAAAGGTTCAACTAACCTTTGAGTAAAGGTCCCTAAGAGAGGCCGAAGAGCCAAAAAAATGACATAAAAGGAAATTATGTCAAAAAGTTTGGAGATCTGTTGAAATAAGTTAAGCAAATTTCTCAAAGACAAAAAGTGAACAAGACTGTATTGATAACTGTTACACAGAATGGAGATTAGGTGTAGGTTTTAGAAAGTTCTCTTTGAAGAGTATGGGTAAGGAATTCTCATAATGGAAATTATTATAGTAATCTAAGCAGTACATAATTAAAATCTAAACAGTTTGGAAATATAAAGGGAGGATGGAATCTGTGGGTTCAAAAGATATTTAATGATGGACTCTACTGTTGATTTAGTGGATTGGAGGAGAGAGGGAAAGAGAAAGATTTAGATATTTTCCAATTTCTGATTTGGACAGCTGGCCAGGTAATTAAACCATTCATCAAAACAAATATTGGAGAGAAGCAGATATTGGGAGAAAGGGGAAGAATTAAGACTTCCAGTTTTGGATAGTTACTTAGTGGGTAAGATGATAAATAAGAAACCAACAAGTAAAGTAAATATCAGATTGTGAGAAGGATTCTAAACAAGCTGTGGTGATAGAAGAGAACTTTGGGAGACTGCTTTTACAAAGATTGCTTAGGAAAGAATTGCTTGAGGAGCTCCATCTTACAAGATAAGAATTCTAGCAATGGGAATGGCAAGTGAAATGCTTGGACATAGGAAGTACCTGTACTGTAGAAGAGAGGGGAGACCACTGTTGCTGGAAAATAATTTATTAGGAAGAGAGTAGCATGACATGGGGTTGGAAAAGAAGAAATTCAAAGTGTAAGGGAAGATATTTTCCTTATCTACTGAATAGGAGGAGAAGGCTAAGAAAATGGCATAGGGGCCACCGAGTTTCATATTGGGTTGTAGGTAGGATTATAAAGAAATCTTTCTATTATTTCCAGGTTTATGAGGTAAGGTAGTTAATATATAGGATTTTGAGGAGTTGTAAGGAGTAGGGTAATGTATGGAGTAGTGATCTCCAAAAATGAGAAAGCAAATTAAGGAGGAAATTGTAATAGAATAGTTGGATGTTGTGTCTGATTGTGCTTAGTGATGATTATTTTTAAGTATAATCAATCAAGCTGGTTGTATACTTTATCTACTTGGAGCTTCATGGGGACAGTTTGGGAGAATACAAATATTCAGTAAAAATAAAACTATCTCCATTTTACAGATGAGGAAAATGAACTTCAGAGAAGTTAGCACTTGTTTAGAGTCCCTAAAGTAAAATTTAACCCAGATTTTTCATATTCCTAAGCCCACAGACTTCCCAGTATAGTATACTGCTTCCCATAGGATCTGCCTGTTGTTTTTAAGCATTAAATTAGCTCTGACCTTTTTAGCTATTAAGCCAGTTGTGTAGAGTTAGGAAAGGTATCAGTTGCTTCCTATTGCCTGTTACAAGGAAGTATATCAGTTCTTTAGGTAGAAAAATAATCTTCTCTGGACATTAAATTCCAAGAGGAAGTTAGCATCCATTGTCTTATGTGCTAGATATTAAATATCATAATAAATGACAGTCAATTGCAATTTTGCAAAAATTACAGCAAGAAATATCTATTAACCCTTGAGAAGGGAAGCATCATAAATCATAGTACAGAAAAGGCATTTCTGTGGGGAGAAAAACTAAAATAGTTTAAGTATATTGCTTTTTGGTCATCTGCCTCGATGTAGAAAACTCAGAAGAATGACAGTTTATTGATTTTAACTGTAATTTTGACAGGAGCTGGCCACTAGCCAGTCTGAGACCAAATTCTTTGGTGAGAGAGAGCCTAAAGAGTCTGTGTTTTGTTTTGTTGATTGAATCAAGATTCATATTCTTTAGCTATTCATTTTATAGAAGACAGCATTGACATTTGGTTATTAAAATTAAAGTGCTTGATTTGAGTTCTTGCTGAACAGAGAGGCCATAGTGTATACATGCATAGGATCAGGGGTTTCAAAAAGCAGTTTTGAAGTGTGATAAACCAAGCCATGCACTTACTTTCTCTCCCTCTCAATGACTTATTGATATGATGATAAAGATAAATGCATAAAAAATAAGTTATTGATAATAGTGAAAATGGAAGAGCGTACTACTGGAATAGCAGAGATTTTTTAACGTAATTCTCAGATACACAAAGTAGGGTTGTATTGATGAATAAGCTAGAGTAGAGGAAAACTGCAGCCTGGAACACAAATGGAAAAAGTTGCAGCGGGAGTTTTTGGAAAGGCAGTGAGAGTTCTCAGATGCCTCAACTTGCAACTCCCAAGTATGGAAATCAGAAATAACGGAGCAGTAATTAGGGTAACAGTCTACTGGCTCATTTTCTTTCTTTGTGAATTTGGAGTAACTTCCTATAACATTTACTGCAACTACTTTTTAACATAATGGATTCCTGACCTGGTTAGGTCCCATGGTATGAGATTTTGGCATAGAAAAGTAGAACAAAGCCTGACTGTGGAATTTTACAACCAACCCAGAGGGAAAACATGAAAAGCAGCTCTACTTAAAGACTGGAATACCCTAAAGTAACATAATCCCAAAGTAAAGTTCTCCCTATTTGATAGTTGTAATGCTTTAAAGTGAAAGGTACTACCTTCTCTCAGCATATATACCCTGAAGGAAAACTGTTAGCATGACCTGCCCACTTCACTGAGCTGCCATTCAGAGGTGAAGTCTTTTATGTAAATAAGTCCTTATAGCTTCAAAGGAAACCTACACTATTTCCTATTGCTTAACCAATCTAATCACTTATTCATGGATTTAAAGGGGAAACTGAAGGTCATCAGATATTTGAGGAAAGCACTGTGAATGAGACCAAATTGAACAAACAGAATAGCTGACCTCAAAGAAACAGAAAATACAAAGAATAGAGCTTTAAATAAACTTGATACCCTCAGATTTGACTTCCAGCCTCTGTTTGGGAAGTAGAAAGATGGAAGGAGCATCAATTCCATCCTGACAACAGAAAACTGGATGATGTGCAGAATTGGAACTTTTTTTTTTTAACTATCCAAGTACTAAGATTTCAAGGCAGTCAGTCCCTAGGGGAGGGCCAGAATCAGTGAGAAAGCCCTCCCCAGGAACACAAAGTATGGCCTGGTTTAACCAGAGGGATAGAGGAACTCCCTCCGATCGTCCCCAGCCAGTCTAGCATGCACAGAATAACAAGCCACTGTAGTTTACCACTTGAGGAGAGACAAGAACATGGTTAGGCACCCTTGCTTAGGTGCTGATTCCCAGGGAGTACCTAAATCTGGGAACAGTATGTCCCATTGAGAAAGAGCCTATGTCAGACCATCTTCACCACAGCCACCACCACCCCCAGAGGGACAAATTAGAGGGAATCTGAAGAATATCATGCACTGAAGGTAAGCATGTCAGCAGCAGAACTCAGATCCAGCTCAGTTCCTGACTGAATTGCCTTCAAATTAACAGAAGGATAAGCGTGTCCTTTTTGTCTCTGTTGCCCTGCAAATAATGTTCAATATTAAAAATTTTGAGGCAAAAAAGCAAAACAAAAATCTCTCACTACCACTACCACCAGCACTACCCACAACAAAATGTTGACAAGAGAAGAAGTTTACAGAAAAAAGACTCAGAGATGACTTAGGTGACGGGACTACCAGCAAGAGTATTTAAAATAAATGTAGTTACTATGCTTCAGAATCTTGTGGAAAGGTAGAAAACGTAGAAGAACAGATGGTAAATTTCAGCTGAGAGGTGGTGGAAACTCTGAGAAACAGTCTAATGGATAGGCTGTAAACTGAAAACACCACCGATAAAGGATGCCTTTGACAGACTCCTTGGTATTCAACACAACTGAGGAGAGAATCATTAAATTTGAAGATAGGTCAATAGAAATTATCTAACCTGAAGTATAAAGAGATTCTTTCACATCAAACTAAATTATTTCATTATCAGTGGGCTTATACTTAAAGGAATAATAAATGAACTTCTTCAGCAGAAGAAATATAATACCATACAGAAACTTGGCTCTACACACAAAAATTGAGAGATCCAGAAATGGTTGAAAGGAAGATATTAGAAAGACATTTTCTTATTAGTTTTAATTTATTTTTAATTGAAGGATAATTGGTTTACAGTATTATGTTGGTTTCTACCCAACATCAGTGTGAATGGGTCTACCCATGTCTCCTCTCACTTGAACATCCCTCCCACTTCCCCCTCATCTCATCCCTCTAGGTTGTCACTGAGTATTTGTCATACTGCAAATTTCCATTGGCTGTCTATTTTACATATGATAATGTATGTTACTATATTGCTCTGTCCATACATCTCACCCTCTCCTTTTGCCCTCCCTCCCCAAGCCATATCCATAAATCTGTTCTCAATGTCTGTGTCTCCATTGCTGCTGTGCAAATAGGTTCATCAGTTTTTCTTATTTTTAGTTGCTCTAGAAGGCTATTGATTTTCTAATGCAACAGCAATGTTTCGGGGTTTGTAACAGGCATAAAGTAAAATTTATGAACTATTTTAAGAGTAGAGAAGGGAAGAGTTGGGAGTGTATGTTTTCAGGATTTTATACTCTACATGACGTGGTTTAATCTTATTTGAAGGTAGACTGTTATTAATTAAAGTTATATATTGTAAACTCTGGGACAACCACTAGAAATTTTCAGTTCAGTTCAGTCGCTCAGTCGTGTCCAACTCTTTGCAACCCCATGAATCGCAGCACGCCAGGCCTCCCTGTCCATCACCAACTCCCGGAGTTCACCCAAACTCACATCCATCAAGTCGGTGATGCCATCCAGCCATCTCATCCTCTGTCGTCCCCTTTTCCTCCTGCCCCCAATCTCTCCCAGCATCAGGGTCTTTTCCAGTGAGTCAACTAGAAATTTTAGAGGGAGGTAAGAGTAACCCAATAATGAAGAAAGAGGGAATTAAAAAAATAATCCAAAAGCATAGAAAAAGAGGGATGAAGAAACAAAGAGTAAGTGAACATCAAGGAACACATCAAGAAAACAGCTAACAAAGTGGTAGTTTTTAACCTAAATGTATCAGTGATTATATTAAGTGTACATTTTCTAAATACCACAATTAAGATTATTCCGATGTTATAAAGATAAAAAAAGACCCAACTAAATGCTATCTATAAGAAGCACATTTTTAATATAAAGTGGCTTAAAGCTCAACATTCAGAAAACGAAGATCATGGCATCTGCTCCCATCACTTCATGGGAAATAGATGGGGAAACAGTGGAAACAGTGTCAGACCTTATTTTGGGGGGCTCCAGAATCACTGCAGATGGTGATTGCAGCCATGAAATTAAAAGACACTTACTCCTTGGAAGAAAAGTTATGACCAACCTAGACAGTATATTCAAAAGCAGAGACATTACTTTGCCAACAAAGGTCCATCTAGTCAAGGCTGTGGTTTTTCCAGTGGTCATGTACAGCTGTGAGAGTTGGACTGTGAAGAAAGCTGAGCGGCGAAGAATTGATGCTTTTGAACTGTGGTGTTGGAGAAGACTCTTGAGTGTCCCTTGGTCTGCAAGGAGATCCAACCAGTCCATTCTGAAGATCAACCCTGGGATTTCTTTGGAAGGAATGATGCTGAAGCTGAAACTCCAGTACTTTGGCCACCTCATGCGAAGAGTTGACTCATTGGAAAAG
>SJYV01034477.1:104053-146270 GCA_006410875.1 Neotragus pygmaeus | reverse complement strand
AATATAATTTTATTTATTTTAATTGGAAGCTAATTACTTTACAATATTATATTGGTTTTGCTATACATTGACGTGAATCTGCCACGCGTGTACATGTGTTCCCCATCCTGAACCCCCCTCCCACCTCCCTCCCCATCCCATCCCTCTGGGTTATCCAGTGCACCAGCCCCGAGCACCTTGTATCATGGGTTGAACCTGGACTGGTGATTCGTTTCACATATGATAATATACATGTTTCAGTGCCATTCTCCCAAATCATCCCACCCTTGCCCTCTCCCACAGAGTCCAAAAGACTGTTCTATACATCTGTGTCTCTTTTGCTGTCTCGCATACAGGGTTATCATTACCATCTTTCTAAATTCCATATATATTAAAGCCTTAGTTCTTTTAAAGCCTGTGGAAAAGCCTTGTAGGAGACCTTTTTCTGGGTTTGGGCCTACTCTTCTTTGTATTTGAAAATCATTTTGGACATAAAAACTGCAATAATAAGAAGAGTACAGAGAACACCTATATTCTTCACCCAGATTTACCCATTGTTAACATTTTACCCCATCTGTTAGCTGGCTAGTGTTTTGTTTTTGTTTTTGTTTTTTTTTTTTGCAAGTGTTTTTGTTTTCTTTTGGTCATGTAATATGTTCTAAAGACCTTCAAAGCTGAAGAGGGTGTATAACATTTGGATTTCAAAACCCACATCTGTCTTGGCCTTGTATTTGTGATTTCATTAGAATTGAGGCAGCCTTTTATCTGGGATGAAGAATAAGATTGCAAATTTGTATAGTAGTGGAAGAATTCATGTGCTTTCTGGAAAAATTACATGAGGTGAGGGGTGGAAATTGTCAATCTGAGTGTCTTATGAAATTGTTGAGAGCGAAATCTGGGGAGGAATTATATTGGGCTAAAGAAGATAAGTAGTATTTCTTGATTAAGTTCTGTCTGGGGAACAGAATTAATAACTTACTGGTCATTAACATACAGTTGAGAGAGAAGAACAGGGTGCTTAGACATATGTTGATAAAATTACTTAGGTTGGTGATTTTAGTGCTCAAGTCCAAACTGTATTTTGATCAGTTAATATACTTCTGCTTCTTCTCTAGAGGAGATGTACAGAAGAGTTTTGGCTACCATTTCCTGTTAATCACAGTTCTTGGAACTAAACTACTTTTTAAGATCTAGAACTTAGTATGTCAGGATCTAAGACTGTTTTTCTGTGCTTTAGGACCTTTGGAATTTTCAGGCCTGGTTATCAAGAGCCTGAGACAGGATCATTTTTTAGAGTAAGAAGATGTAAAAGGATTTTATGATCACATAAATGAAAATGGAGGTCCCAAAGTTAATATAAACACTGAAGACTAGGCATATATACACAAATATTAATCATTGCCATGCAAATACTTAAAGGAAATTAAATGTCCTGTAATGGAATTGAGGTATTGGACTATCAGTTAAAATGTAGACTGTTCTTTTAATTCACTTCTATCAAGTTATATTTTACAGGCCATTAAACATTGTAACTCAGACTATCTGTCAACATGTAAAATTGCTTGAGACATAATTTGGAAAAATCAGAATATATATTTCCTGCACACTATGATTATAACTAAAGCTATTAAATATATGAATAAGATGAATCATCATAAAAAAAACTTAATTTATGAACTACTATATTGTAGTAGTCGATATGCAAGTAATTTTTCCTGCTCTACTACTTTTTATACTTTCAGCAATGTTCTGTATTATTTGTGGTTGAAAACAAATTAACCACTTGAAAAAATAAGCTTTATTTTTTAGAGCAGTTTTAGGTGCATAGCAAAATTGATCGGAAGGTAGATTCCCCATATACTCCCGAACCCTACCTGTGCATAGCTTCCCCTACTAGAGTGGTACATTTGTTACAGTTGATTAACTTTTAGTAAATCATCCTTAATACCCAGAGTTCATAGCCAGGTTTTATTTTTTTAGTAAAGTTGTCTGAATTTTGAACATCTCATTGGGGTTTCTTGATCAGCAACCCAGAAATCTGTAGCTAGGGAATCTTGAACTCCTGCTAGAGACTGTACAAAAATGGAAGCAATCGGAATATAATTCTGGTTAATCCCCCCGAAAGTCCTCTATCCTCATTTTACCTTTTTATTTCCCTCTCACAGTCAGGGGACTGGGCTCTGCCTGTTTGGTTGACTGGGCAGTCCTGTCTGCAGTGTTACATCTGGAATTGTCTCCTTTAATCTCTCTCTAGGAAGTACATTTTCAGCTGAGCACCTCAAGCTTCAACTCCAAAAGGAATCCCTAAACGAGTTGAGAAAGGAGTGCACCGCGAAAAGGTGAGCGGAACACTGAGAGTGGTTGTTGAGTTTACCTTGAGGAGAGGATTTAGAAACGGAGCGTTTTTTAAAGCTGCCATTGTTAGTGCCAGTTAACACGCTCAGTGTCACTTGCATTTATTCAGCCCCTGTTGTGCCATGCACTGTGCTAGAGGCAGTTATGCGGGCGCCTAGTACGTAGTCAGAATCGGAAGCCTGAACACCGTTCTTCTAGATTGCAAGGCGTCAGTACCATGACTTCATGTTTGAATCTCCTCCTCTTCCAGTCCTCTACATTTAGTGCAACTTACAGTTTTTCTTCAGTAATTTCTTCAGCCTTACTCCTGTTAGCTCAGTTGCCTTACCTCAGCAGTTCTCAGATTCTCTAACATAAGTCTCTCCAGCTGTCCAGTTCATTCTCCATGTTGCTAGCAGACTTCTCCTAAAATACCATTTTACTGTTATTTTTTTCTTTTCTTAAGAACAAGTTGTGATTATTTTTCTTCACTGTCCAATATAAAATGGTCCCCAGTGGCTCAGGGGTAAAGAATCTGCCTACAATGCAGGAGTTATAGGTTCGATCCCTGGGTCAGAAAGATCCCCTGGAGTAGGAAATGGCAACCCACTCCACTATTCTTGCCTGGAGAATTCCATAGACAGAGGAGCCTGGCAGGCTACAGTTCATGGAGTCACAAGCAGTCAGACACCACCGATTGCACATGCACTGGAGATAGAACTGTAGCTAACGTCAGTTGCTCCATGACATTCATTTAACAAATGCTGATAGTTTTTCCCTTTATTTTTTGCAGCACATGCTTAATTTGTTGCCACCTCTGATCTTCTCATCTTCACTCACTTTTACTGGAAAGTCATCCCATTGTGCATTTTTGTTTAAGAAACTTTAGCAGTTAAGAAACCTGGAGAGAACCTTGGAGATCATCTAATCTAATCCTCTCAGTTTGCAGATAGGAAGGCAGAGCTGTGGAGGTTACTTCCTGTCCAGTTCACTAGGCAAGCAGAACTAGATGCCTCTTAAGTTTCAGCTCTCTCTGCCCTGCACTGCTCTGTGTTCCACTCTAACCTATTGCGTTTCCTAAATTACCTCCTTTTTAGTTGTTGACACAGTTGAGCAGGTAATATGCTCTATGGGTAATTTACTGGTAGTCATGTTGCTTAAATAGTGTAAGGGAAAAGCGGCATCATCTCACGCCACACCTTTTGGCTTTGTCCTTTTTATTCTTTTACTTTTGTAATATGACAACAGATTATTTTTTGAGGTAGTTATAACATCTGTAGTTGTAAATGAAACTAGAATGCTGTTTTGAGGAAATACCATATGGATATTTCCTGCTAATTGGCCTCAGTTTAAATGGGATTTTGGTCAGTTTACTGATCCTCTCTAAATCTTGTTTTCTTGTTTGTAAAATAGGTATAGTAATATCAGCCAAATAAGTTGTCATTGATATGATAATTAAAGCCATTTGTAGAGCTCCTGGCATATAGTAGTAGGTGTCCAGTCAATGATTATTTGTATGTTTTACATCTCTTGTCATGGTGCTGCATACATACAATAGGCCTCCTTATATAGTTAGGGTGATTGATGGTATATAGAGATAAGTCAGGACTCATGTTAGCTATTATTCTTGCTTCTGCTTCTGAATTTCTGTGGCCAGGTGCAGATCATTTAATTTTTCTCTGTGTCAGTTAGTTGGAGATAACCGTTACAAAGCAAGCAAATGTGTTTGTTTTTTGTTTTTTTAACAAATGTGCTTTTTTCTTTCCTCGTTAGAGAACTCTTTCTGAAGACTAATGCTCAGTTGACAATTCGTTGCAGGCAGTTACTATCTGAGCTTTCCTACATTTACCCTATTGATTTGGTAAGTTTCAGATTTTCAGGGGAAAAATAATTTTTTTAAGAGATTTTTATTTGAAATTTCCTCTCAAAGAAAACATCATTGCTCTAGTCTTAATCATATGCTGTTATTATTCATTCAGAAGCTAATATTTATTTAAAAAGTAGATTTAGAATTAGTTGGCATTAGGTTTCACTAGTTTATTTTTTTCTGTCAATTTAGTGGTGGAGTGAATTCATCTTCACCTGAAAAAATGCCAAATTATTTCTGGTTTCTTTAGGACTTTTTCTCTCAACCACATTATCAACTTCTATCTTATCTAAGACATGCATGCAGATATATGCACATTGCTTCAAATATATAACTACTAATTAATTTATATTTATTAGTATTACTTAAGATATTCCTGTGATAGCTGTCAAGATGTTAAGTTTCTGAATTTGGTTTCTTAGAGTAAGTACAAATGTAAATTATTAGGATTCTTTTTTAGAGAATTAAATATGCTAAATTTGGTGCTTTTGTTTTCTTTCTAATGAAAAGTGACTTAAAAGACTAATTTTCTGAGAGGAAAGCTAATAGGATTTTAGATTACTCACAGACTCTTTTTAATTCTCTCTTTGAATTGGTCAAAGAATAGTTAGCTTTATGGTTAAAATTTTACATGACTTTTTGTTAGATACGTTTTTAAATGTATTATATAGAACATTTAGAGTTTATAAGAAGATACAGATAATAGTATAATAAATCATCATGTATTCAGCTTCAACAGTTAGGGTAATATTTTATATCTATGACAGTATTGTCTTTGATTTAACACCTAAATTTTTTAGATTTAGAGCTTCTTTGTTTATACATAAAATTAATTTCATTCTTTGGTTATATTCACAGAATGACCATAAAGATTACTTTGTATGTGGTGTCAAGTTGCCCAATTCTGAGGACTTCCAAGGTATTTTATTTCATTTTACTTCTAAAGATTTGGTATAAAATATGGGTGTGTTGCAAGGAAAAAGAGATATCTTGAAATTTTGGTTGCCTGTTCCTTCTTCCAGAAAAGTTTTGGAACCTTCTGTCCCTTCCCAATTGTAAGTAGATAACTGAAACTGATCCCTGATGGAAGACTTAAGAGGATATTTGGTCTAATCATGGGGGGGAAATTGTTGAGCTTTCTATTTGAAAGTTAAAATAGTTTTTGAATGGAGTTTAGGAAAATCAGACAGTAGGCTTCTCAAGAATACTAATAATATTCCTGTCCTTTTGGTTTGATTTTTCATGAAAAATTTGTGTTGGGAACAAAGCGTAAACTTTAGTCTGCTCTGTTTATAAAGTTATATTTCTGCTGACATAAAATGTATTTGAAAATTAAATTTTGTGACATTCCCACTCCCATAGGTTAAACTTGTTATACTGTCATTTCTGTCCTCTTTAATTAAAAGAAATTTACATTAAAGATGTTACAAATAGCATTCACAGTAATAGCTATATTTTAAAATATTTTTTCTAATCTCTTTACCAGTATGCCAGAGAAAAGAACTTAATTTGACTTTTGGGTAGAAAGATGACTTTTATTGTTAGCAGAGTGGGTTCTTTTCTCCTAATGTAAACAATGCTTTGACTACTAAGAAGTTCTATAGATTACACCCAAAGCTATAGGGGAGCCTGCTGGGCTGCCGTCCATAGGATCGCACAGAGTCGGACATGACTGAAGCAACTTAGCAGCAACAGCAGCAGTGCATTAATCTATTTGGGAATAAGTTATTACAGAATAGAGCATTACTAGTTCATATTGGCACTTCCTGCAATTTCCCTGTAAAGAATCTGTTATTTGTGATCCTTTAACATTTAAGACTGCTTTAGTGTGTTACTTTCTTTGTCCTTTACAAGTATTTGTTACATAATGCAAAAACTGTTATAAATGAACCTAGCTAAGAAACAAAACTAAAATCAGGGCTGCTGGCTGCTGCTAAGTTGCTTCAGTCGTGTCCGACACTGTGCGACCCCATAGACAGAAGCCCACCAGGCTCCCCCGTCCCTAGGATTCTCCAGGCAAGAACACTGGAGTGGGTTGCCATTTCCTTCTCCAATGCATGAAAGTGAAAAGTGAAAGGGAAGTCACTCGGTCGTGTCCGGCTCTTAGCAACCCCATGGACTGCAGCCTACCAGGCTCTTCTATCCATGGGATTTTCCAGGCAAGAGTACTAGAATGGGGTGCCATTGCCTTCTCCAGAGAATAGGCTAGTCGTTGCCAAGAGGGAAAGGGATGGTAGAAGGTAGGAGCGGGAGTTTGGGATTAGTAGATGCAAACTGACAACAAGGTCCCACTGTATAGGAAAGAGAACCATATTCAATATCCTTGATAAACTATAATGGAAAAGAATACAAAAAAGAATGTGTGTGTGTATAGTTATATATATATAACTGAGTCACTTTGCTGTACAGCAGAAATTAATACAATGTTGTAAATTCAACTTTTGCGGTAGTTTAGTTGCTAAATTTTGTCTGACTTTTGTAACCCCATGGGCTGTAGCCACCAGGTTCCTCTGTGCATGGGATTTTTCAGGCAGGGATATTGGAGTGTTTGCCATTTCCTTCTCCAGGGGATCTTTCTGACCCAGGTATCTAGCCTGAGTCTCCTGCCCTGCAGCAGATTCTTTACCAACTGAGCTACCATTCAACTATACTGCAATTAAAAAAAATTTTTTTTTTAAGTGATTAAAACAGGAATGGGAAGACCTGTATTTGAATCCTGGTTCTCTTTCTAGAAACCATGTATTTTGGACCAAGTCATCTAAGCTTTGAGTTGATCTTCTAATTGATAGTATGAACACATTAGTTCATGTACTACGTACTTTACATGATTGTTAAGATTTTATTTAAGAACAACACATTTTGCCTTATCTTTAATCCTTCTGAAAACAAAATAACCCAATAAGAAAGGTGGTATAATCTCATTTTATAATGTGTGAATGAGCTATTTAGTGACTTGCTCAAGACCACAAAACTAGATAAAGATCTTGCTGGGACTTGTCTGTTTTCCATTGTACAGTGTTCCCACTCATCTCTGTAAGTCATAACATGTGCATTGGTGTTAATTTTAGGTCATGGTGTCTTGAAGTTCATGACACATCTTCTTCCCTATTTTCTTTCTTTCTTTCATTTATTTAATAAACCTAATAAGTACCTTGAGCCCTGGGCCAGGTTGTAGGAATACAGAATATTCTTTCATTGAAAAAAATATCAGCTGAGCACCTAAAGGCCAGGCATGTGCCGCTTTGAGGATATGATGATGGAAAAAGCAAATATATTCTCTTCTTTCATAGAGCATACAATCTCTTAAAGGAGCTAAAAAATAAAGGCAATAAATAAGAAAAGAAGTATTTAACACGTATTTAATGAAAGAGTATGCTATCTTAGAGAATAGGGAAACCTACTGTAGGGCTTCCCTGGTGGCTCAAAGGTTAAAGCGTCTGCCTCCAATGCAGGAGACCTGGGTTCGATCCCTGGGTCGGGAAGATCCCCTGGAGAAGGAAATGGCAACCCACTCCAGTATTCTTGCCTGGAGAATCCCATGGACGGAGGAGCCTGGTGGGCTACAGTCCATGGGGTCACAAAGAGTCGGACATGACTGAGCGACTTCATTTTTCACTTTCACTGTAGATAAAGCAATCAGAGAAGATCTCTCTGAGGAGAAATGTTTAACAGAAAATCTGAAGGCTGAAAGGAACCAGGCTTCCCTAGTGGCTCAGATGGTAAAGAATCCGCCTGCCATGCTGGTGACCTGGGTTCGATCCCTGAGTTGGGAAGATCCCCTGGAGAAGAGAATGGCTACCCACTCCAGTATTCTGGCCTGGAGAATTCCATGGACTATAGTCCATGGGGTTGCAAAGAGTTATACACAACTGATTGACTTTCACTTCACCCACTACAGCTGGGGGAGAAGAATTCCTAGAAGAGGGGGGCATCATGATTGAGGATTCTGAGGAATTGGCTTGATATATCTGAAAAAATTCAGGGTAAGGGCTTGGGGGAAGATACGTGTATTCTGGGAAAATCATGTAATTTCTCAGAGCTTAAGTCATGTATGGATGTGAGAGTTGGACTATAAAGAAAGCTGAGCACGAAAGAATTGATGCTTTTGAACTGTGGTGTTGGAGAAGACTCTTGAGAGTCCCTTGGACTGCAAGGAGATCCAACCAGTCCATCCTAAAGGAGATCAGTCCTGTGTGTTCATTGGAAGGACTGATGTTTAAGTGGAAAACTCCAATACTTTGGCCACCTAATGGGAAGAGCTGACTCATTTGAAAAGACCCTGATGCTGGGAAAGATTGAGGGCAGGAGGAGAAGGGGACGACAGGATGAGATGGTTGGATGGCATCACCGACTCAATAGACATGAGTTTGTGTAGGCTCCGGGAGTTGGTGATGGACAGGGAGGCATGGCATGCTGCAGTTCATGGGATCGCAAAGAGTTGGACACGACTGAGCGACTGAACTGAACTGAACTGAATTTCTTCACCTGTAAGTGAAAGTGAAGTTGCTCAGTCGTGTCCGACTCTTTGCGACCCCATGGACTGCAGCCTACCAGCTTCTTCCGTCGATGGGATTTTCCAGGCAAGAATACTGGAGTGGGTTGCCATTTCCGTCTCCAGGAGATCTTCCTGACCCAGGGATTGAACCTGGGTCTCCTGCATTGTAGGCAGATGCTTTTACCATCTGAGCCACCATGAGGTAATATATATCTTCAGTTCATTGTGATGATTGAATGAGATAGCATTTGAAAGAGCTTTTCCTATAGAAGGCATTCAATAAATGTAATTGGAATTAGTTGCTAGAGAGAGGAAAGAAGGACAGACCAGAGAAAACCTGTGTGGCTGGGGTAGGGTGAGAAAAGAGAAGAATTCCATCAGTAGATGTGGGAGAGTCAGCCAGGGTCTTGAGGCCACTGAAAAGAGTTTTTATTTTATTCTCAGTGGAGTGGGAAACCCTGAAGAGCTTCAAGAAGGAAGATGATATGAATTGATGTTTTTTAAAAGTCACTCTGGCTGCTACATATAGAATGATTTGAGAGGTGGCAACAAGAGAAGCAGGGATACTACCGGTTTTAGAGTATCACCTCAGTTCATTCTGGGATGTTCCTTGATTCTATTTTTGTTTTCTGGAGTTGATTTATTTCCTAATTTTTCCCAGCTTTTGTTCCCTGTCTATTCATCCAAGCTGAATACATTCCTTCTTCCCCTAAAAAAATCAGTTTATCTTTTAGTGCAGTTTTTACTGCTAAAAAAATGAAGTTAATGTTTAATTTTACTCTAAGGCCCTATTTACTTACCATAACTTGTAGGAATTGGTTTTAAGAAGCACATATGGTAGTACTGGACTTTAAGATCTATGTTCGCGTTCTGCAAGGTACTTCCATGTACTCTGAATTTACTGAGTGCCTTGTGTGTGTCATTTATAGTGCCAGGTGCTGGGTATGCAGAGGTGACCAAGGCATTGATCCTACCTCAGTGAAACTTCAGGCCGCTTGAGGTTAACTTGTAATCAAGCCAATCAATAAATACCTCTTGAATTTGTACTCTATGTCAGGCACTTAGAAGTTTATACCAGGTATGTGGGACTTAAAGAAGTGGGAATAATCAGATCTACCAGGAAGTCTTAGAGAGAAGATATTACCTGAGGTATTTTTAAAGATAACATGGTATTACCTTGTTGAAAGAAGGATGGGAAATTTTAGATTCATTGAGTAGAAATATGTAACATGGGACATCATGATGCTGTCTTGTTTACTTAATTCCCACCACTGTGAGAATCAATTCCTTCTGTGAGGGAAAAAATTATACTCAGCTCTTTTTTTGTTGTTTTTTCCTAAGGACAAGAAAATTGAGGCTCAGTGAGATTAGTTAATTTTTCCGGAGAGTTACACTAGCCAGTGGCAGAACTAAAGTTCTCCCTGATTGGCCTGATTTTAAGGCCCGTATTACTCCTGTCATGATGCAGTTTTCCTCCTTGTTTTGAATAATAACCTCTTCCAGACATCTAGCAAGTTTTTAGTGTTCTTTAGCAGCTGCATGCTTAGTAAGACTCTAGTGACGGAAATCTAAACTGGTATTCTGTTATATTCATGATAAGTTTGCTGGGATAGGCTTTGCATTGCATGGCTTCTTACTGTTTGGGAAACTCCTGCATAGTGGCCCAGCATCTGTTGTGTTCTTCTTTCTAACTGGGTAAGTTTCTGTTAGAATATGGCAGAGAGACCTGGACACAAGTGGGGAAAGTTGTCCCGTGAAGGGTATTCACTTGAGTTCCATTGACTGGGACATTTCTCATCCAAAAAAAGAAAAAAACTGTTTGTGTGTGTTTTTAAGTAATCTATAACACAGAGCCTTTTGTGGTAATGAGACCCAGATTTCCTTCTGTGTCTGTATCCCTTTATGCAGGCATGATTTCTTGGAAAGGAGAGTCCATATGTCAAACACTGTCTCATTGAGAACGTGGAATGATTCCATAGATGCTGTGGCAATGATTAGAGTCTTAAATATTTTGTCCTGTCTGGATCAGTGGGTGCTTGGTTCCTTACCAAATCAGCTGCCTCAGTGATTGGGAAGGCAGGATGGTAAGAGCTTTTAGATCACTTATTGTACTTGGATGCATTTGAATATTAATAGTTTGTCCAACATGTAAAGTCAAAGAGACATTTAAATTAATTTATAATGTTGTCATGGCCATTGTGAGTTTGTGGAATCTAATATCATAAAAATTACATAAAAGAGGCTAATGTAATTGTTTTGAGCATGCTTAAAATAGACTATGCAAGACTAGGTTAGATATTTTAAATCCATTTTAAAACATTTAAAATTTTCAGCCTACAAGATTTTCAACTTGCAATGAATTTATTGGGATGTAAACCCATTGTAAACTGAGGAAGATCTGTAATGTAATGTGAATCAGATCCACATTATTATCTTAATTAACCAAAATAAATGCATGTCTAAGTCTTTTCAGCTTGAAAAAAAAAGGACAAATTATATAAAAGATTTATTATCACAAAAATTACTACAGCCCCAAGTAAATGTAGCTACCTACATTTAAAAAAACAAATAGGAAATATTTATTGTGAGGAAACTGCAGAATTTTGTTTTATTTGTAAGCCCGTTAAAACATTATTTTAATCAGGGCTTTTTTCCTTTACCTGAGTCTTAACACCTTATTCCTGTTCTTCCCTGAACCCTCCCATTCCCCCTCTAGCTTCTTTTCACCAACAAGCCTGTCATCTGTGACCTCTTTAACCCACAGAGCAGCATAAGGAACACAAGCCTCTGCTCTGCATCAGGTGTTAGGGACGTCATTAATGGTTCCTGGAAAAGCACACCCCAGAGAGCCAGGTTTTGGCTTTGGCAGGTAAAAAGTTTTTTAGATCTTGGAATGCTAGAAACCTTAAACCTTTCAGTTTTTTTAGCTAAAGTGATTGGCAACAGAATGTGACATCTGAGGTTTCGTGGCCAGCAATAGCCATAATTAACCACATGAGCTCACATTTTCCCACTGGAGATTCAGTGGTCTTGGGGTGATGAAAGTGACTTCCCTACCAGGAGGTGGTTTTCCTTTCGAGGGTATTGGAGTACCCATGGGCCCTGTAATGCCTCACCCATGGTCCTTTTAAAATGCTTTTTAATTTAAAGCTTCAATATTGGAAATCCAACACCATGGTGTTTAACTGTGAGGCTATGACGGAGCACTATGGCCTGGAATGGGAAGCAACCCCAGGGTTTTTAATGGGTGAGTGGGGGGAGTCTTGTGGTAGAAATAATGGTGAGTGTGAATAACCAGAATCAAAGCTGAATTCCAGTATTACCCAGTTTTCAGTTTTTGCTGTTTCTTTTTGGTTTTTGCTGTATGTATACAGGATTCTCTTAGAGATGCCCTTTTATGTTTAAGCAAAATTATTTTATTGAAAGGAGGTAATGTTAGAAGATCAGTTTCTGTTGTTTTACTACTTATGTAGATATAGTCCTTGAAATAGACAAATGTAATGCTTTAGTATTACCCTTTTAGTAATATGGAAAAATGGAGATGCTTAAGTATTTAATATTGGATAGGTTTTTTTTAAACATTCATAGTTTGCATTTGACCTGTTTGTCAGGCTAAGAGGCCCTCTGATTTTTGGAAGTTTTCAAATCCTTTTCTGCAGGTCACATAGAAAAGTAAAAGCTTAGTATAAAACACATATGCATGTGGGTGCTAAGTCACTCAGTCGTGTTCAACTCTGCAACCCCATGGACTCTCGCCCACCAGGCTCCTCTTTCCATGGAATTTTCCAGGCAAGAATACTGAAGCAGGTTGCCATTTTCCATTCTAGGGAATCAATCCTGACACAGGGATCGAACCTGCCAGACAGATTCTTTACCACTGCACCTCCTGGGAATCCCAAAGTACACAAAGGAAAGTCCAAACTTAATATAGTTTTATTCTTCATTACTTACTGAAAGTTTTCTTTTTCTTCCTCTTTTCCTCTCCCTTCAAAAGAGGATTCTTAAAGACCAAGTGCTTGTACTAATAGGAATGTTTTAAATTTAATAAGCGCTATTCTTAAAGAAAACAGGAGGTGGGATTCAGCAACCTCTTTCATGGAACTCATTGTCCCAGCTGTGATTCCAGGGATAGATACTTGAAGGGGCTGGGGTGTAGATACAATCTCTTACTCCTCCTTTGATAGTTTTTTACTTATACAGCTTTGACTAATCACTTATACCACTTGAATCTTATTTTTCTCATTTCTAAATTAGTAGCATCAGATTCAGTGATTTCTAAGGCTTCTCCCAGCTCTGATATTATATGATGATTATATTGTGATGAATTTACAGTATGATTTTAGTCTTAAGGTAATCTGATATGCATATTTCAACAGAAGTAAAGTATTGTAGTACTAAAGGTACTTGAGTGGGACTGAACCAGGAGCACATGGTCTCTAAAAATAGTTAGTTCTAGTCAGTTAAGACAGGCCCAATAGTCAGTTGAAAGGAATGCTGTTTGATTTTTTTTTTTTAATAAATTTGATTTGAGAGAACATGTCACCAAAGATTCACAGACTTTTTATGTGTTTTTTGCTCTTATTAGAAAAGAGTGAAGAAACTAAAATAATAAACATGTGTCATATGCTTCTAGACTCCCAAGCTAAAATTGTTATGTATTCCACAGTAACATTCTGCAACAGTATGGTAGAGTGCTTAAAGACAAAGGCCTTGGTGTCAGGTCACCTGCTATACTCGCTGTATTAGTTTGAACAGGTTCCTTAACTTCTTGAACCTTATTTTTTCATCTGTAAATTGAAAGAAATAGCATATAAAACATGCCCAGTTTATTAATTTTTGATGAATGAGTGACTGCCAGAAATAGAGCACCATAGTCAATTCCTGGCAGGAAAAAAAAAGTGTACAATAAAAGTTACCTATTTTTACAGTATGATCAAAGAATCTGTTTTGGTAGTCAAGTGTGGAGAATGTACTGAGTGGTATATGGCAATAGTGGCTTTCCTGTACAGTAAGAAGATAGTGCTTAGATAACCAGGTTTAAATATAAAAGAAGAATGTGGGAACAATTGAAGTTAAAGTTACTCTTAGAAATCAGGAAATACTCAAGCCAAGGTCATCTCAGTCATTTTAGCCTTTCTGTCGCCAGAAGTATTCCAGGTATGTGTTAAATCTGTGTGTGTGTGTGTGTGTGTGTGTGTGTGTGTGTGTGAGAGAGAGAGAGAGAGAGAGAGAGAGAGAGACAAAGAGAAAACTTTAAAGTATTTTAAGAATATCATATACCAAGCAGTTACTTTTTTTTTCTCCCTTGGGGCAAGCTTAAAACTTCTTATTGTATTATTCTCAGTTCTGAATACGTGAATGATTATTACTTCATAGGCAGTAGCAGAAATCTAGATGTTGAATTAAAAATCTGTGATTTCTTACAAGATATGTACTGTAGGATACATGTATTCTTTTTCCAATACTTACTTCCACCGAAATTACATCAATAGGATATATTAATATATGAACAATGTGTTTTTTTTACCACACTGTTTTAAAACACTTTTAAAAGTTCTACTATTTTAAAACACTTTTTTTCTCTATCCTATCTCAAACATCACTGACTTATTTAAACAATGCTCTCTTTATGAATACTGAGAATGTACCCTATAAGGATGTGCTATGCTATTTCACTTCACCTTGGAATTAATAATGTTGTACAGTAGTATAACAGTACAACTATTTTGCTTGGTAAAGTTGTTAATGAATAAAATGTATGATGTTTATATAGTATGCAATGTTTAAATCTCTGAAACTAATTTTCACATTGTATAATAGACTCAAGTATTATTTTTGGCATTAAAAATGTTGGGAAAGAAAGTGTTGAAGACTTGACGGTACTAAGAACTCTTAAGATTATATATCAAATGTTAATCTCACCACATTAATTATTGGGAAATAGTTTTAAATATAGTAGATGAAATTTCAGATCTTATTAATATATTAGTTAGATGTGTGTAAAATCATATAACTTAGATAGGTGAATAATATTTTATGAATTATCTCTTATAAAATCTCTCTGGAAATTGATTCGTTATGATCTTGTGGCTACATTTATGAACTAAATAGCTGTTTTCTGTTTCTCTGTTTTTGAATTAACAGCAAAAGATGACGGGAGCGTTGCTGTTGCCCTTGGTTACACTGCACATTTGGTATCCATGATCTCGTTTTTCCTGCAAGTGCCCCTCAGATATCCTGTAATTCATAAGGGATCTAGATCAACAATCAAAGATAATATTAATGACAAGCTGACTGAAAAGGAGAGAGAGTAAGTATCCTTTTACAATATACTTTTAACATTGGGCCAGTATGAAGCATCGAGTGTATTAAAAGTATAAAAGGTGACCTAGATTGTGGTAATTTTTGTATATCCTTTGTGTAGTGCTCCATTTCTTTTAAATAAAATGTAGACAGAATTGCTAGTGATAGCAAAATTGACCCATTCAAGTTTAATTTGCTTTTGTGAGGCAAGTATTGGGGCTTCCCAGGTGGCTCAGTGGTAAAGAATCCACCTGCCAATGCAGGAGATGCTGGAGATGCAAGTTCAATCCTTGGGTCAGGAAGAGCCCCTAAAGGTGGAAATGGCAACCCATTCCAGTATTCTTGCCTGTAAAATCCCACAGACAGAGGAGCCCGGGGGGCTATAGTCCACAGGTTGCAAAGACTTGGACACAGCTGAGCAACATGCATGTGACAGTGGCCTTACAGAAAGCATTATGAAGTATTCCCTCTCTTCTTCTTTCCTGGAACAGTTTGAGGTTTGCTGTTAATTCTTGTTTTAAATGTTTGTTAGAATTTACCAGTGGAGCCATGTAATCTTGCACTTTTCTTTGTTGGGAGATTTTTTATTAGTGTTTCAATTATAGGTCTGTTCATATTTTTTATATATTCTTGACTCAGTTTAGATAATTTGTATGTTTCCAAGAACAAAACTATTTCATCTAGGTTATGTAATTTGTTGGTGATAGTTGTTCATAGTATTATTTTATAATCCTTTTCATTTCTGTAAGGTCTTTAATGATGTCTATTTTCTTTTCTGATTTTAGCTGTTTGAGTCTTTTCTCTTTTATTTTCTTATTGATGTGAAAAATTGATCTAGAATAAGAATTGATGGATCTTTTCAAAGAACTCACTTTTTTATTTTGTTGATTTTATTATTTTTGTATTCTCTTTTATCTCCACTCTAATCTTTATTATTTCCTTCATTCTGCTAGCTTTGGGTTTCATTTTCTATTACTTAGAAGTAAAGTTAGGTTACTGATAGGAGAGCTTTCTTTTTTAGTGTCAATGTGTTTATATCTTTAAACTTCTACTTCCACAATAAATTGTGGCATGTTGCATTTTTATTTTCATTCATCTCAAAGTATTTTCTAATTCCCCATGTGATTTCTACATTGGTTGTTTTAAAGGGGTTTAGTTTTCACATTTGTGAATTTTCTAGTTTTCCTTCTGTTATTGAACTCTAGTTTAATTCCATTGTGATGGAGAAATAGTTTGTATGAGTTCAGTATGTTTAAATTTATTAAGACTTGTTTTGTTGCCTAATGTATGGTCTGTTCTAGAGAATGTTGTACGTACATTTGAGAAGAAAATATCTTCTATTGTTAGATGTAATGTTCTATATATGTGGTAGGTTTGGCTCATTTATAGTGTTCTCAAGTCTTAGATGTCCTTATCGATGTTCTGTCTAGCTATGCTGTCCATTGTTGAAAATGGAGTGTTAAACTCTCCAACTATTACTGTAGGACTATTTCTCCTTCAGTTCTGTCAGTGTTTGCTTCTTTTATTTGGGGGCTCTCTCATTTGGTGCGTATGTTCTGAGATACCATTTCTTGATGAACTGACCCTTTTCTAAAAACTATTTTGCCTGATATTAGCACGACCTCTCAGCTCTCTTTTGGTTACTGTATTTGGGAACATTTTTCCCATCTTTTCACTTTGAACCTGTTTGTGTCTTTGGATCTAAAATGAGTCTCATAGGTAGTATATAGTGGATCATTTATTTTAACTCCTTTCTGCAGATCTTTGCCTTTTGATTGGAGAGTTTCCTTTACTTCTGTTTAACATAATTTGTGGTATAAAAGGACTTCCTTCTGCCATTCCTCCCCGCCCCCCCATATTTCGTAGACCTTTTTTTGTGCTTCATTTTCTTCCATTACTGCCTTTTTATTGTTAATTGATTTTTTGTAGTGTACCATTTTGATTCCCGTCTCATTTCTTTTTCAGTGTACTTAAGATATTTTCTTATTGGTGACTCTGGGATTATAGTTAACATTCTATAACAGTCTACTTTGAAATAATAGCCACTTTAGCTTCATTAGTATGTAGAAGCTCTGCTGCTCTATGCCTCTGTCCCCCAACCTTTGGGTTCTAATTGTCACTGATGACATCTTGATGCATTGTGTGCCCGTTCTGCTGTCTTTTTAGTTTACCTTTGTAGTTATCTTCACTGGAGACCTTTGTTTCTTTGTTCCGTTTCAGGAACTTTGTAGTGTCCTTTCATTTCAACCAGAAGGCCTTGGCCTGCACTTCTTACAGTAACCCTAGCAGTTAGCCAGAGGGGAAAGCCTAGGGTCTTCTCAGGTCTTTTCTGAGCACGCATTCTGTTCTGAGCATGTATACAATGTCCTTTGTATTTTTAAATTTTTTTATTTATTTAATTTTTATTTCGTATCAGAGTGTTAACAATAGTGTGTTAGTTTCATGTGCACAGCAAAGTGCTTCAGTTAAACATACACATGTATCTATTCTTTTTCTAATACTTTTGCCATTTAGATTATTACAGAATACTGAACAGATATACCTACAGAATATAGTAGGTCCATGTTGGTTATCTGTTTTAAATATAGCAGTGTATACATGTCATTCTCAAACTCCTAATCTGTCTCTCTCCTGACCCTTCACCCTTGGTAACCATAAGTCTGCTCTCTGTGAGTCTGTTTCTGTTTTGTGAATAAGTTCATTTGTATCATTCTTCCAGTTCAGTTCAGTTCAGCGGCCCAGCCATGTCAGACTCTTTTCAACACCATGAATGGCAGCACGTCAGGCCTCCCTGTCCATCACCAACTCCCAGAGTTCATTCAAACTCATGTCCATTGAGTCGGAGATGCCATCCAACCATCTCATCTTCTGTCATCCCCTTCTCCTCCTGTCCCCAATCCCTCCCGCATCAGGGTCTTTTCCAGTGAGTCAACTCTTCGCATGAGGTGGTCAAAGTATTGGAGTTTCAGCTTTAGCATCAGTCCTTCCAATGAACACCCAGGACTGATCTCCTTTAGGATGGACTGGTTGGATCTCCTTGCAGTCCAAGGGATTCTCAAGTGTCTTCTCCAACCAGAGAAGAATGAACCAGAGTTCATTCTTTAAGATTCTTCATATAAGTTATATCATAAGATACTTGTCTTTGTCTGACTAACATCACTTAGTATAGTAATCTTCATGTCCATCTATGTGGCTGCAGATGGCATTATTTTATTCTTTTTTATGGCTGAGTAATAGTCCATTGTTACAAGTACTATATTTTTTTAATCTATTCATCTGTCAGTGGATATTTAGGTTGCATCTGTATCTTGGCTATGGTAAGCGATGATGTGATGAACATTGCAGTGCATGTATCTTTTCAAGCCATGTTTTTCTCTGGATATATATTCAGGAGTGGGATTGCTGAATCATACGGCAATTCTGTTTTAGTTTTCTGAAGAATCTCCATACTGTTTTGCTCAGTGGCTGCACCCACTTACGTTCCCCCCATAACTTCTGATTCCACAGTGTGTGGGTATACTTCTGAATACACTAATTTCTGAAAGAGGTTCTCCCCAGCTGTTTCTCCCAGACTAGACAGTCTGTTGTGTGTCTCAGACTTAATCTTTTGCCTAAGGAAGTAGTTAGGTTTGTTTGTTTGCCTTACTTCTTGAACATTGTCCTGTTTTTACTCTCTGAGTGAGTTCTGACTAGGCAAAACAAAGGCAAGTGCCTTGCATTCATCCTTCAGGTTGCCCCCAGACAAGTTAGGACAAACCAAGACAAATTTTTTACTGTGCTGGTAAAAAAAATAAGATCTGCTCGTCTCCCTTAAGAACCAGGAGTCAGGGCCTCACACTGGCAGTCTGCCTTCTGTAGGACCACTGCTGAGCTGGAGAGGAGGCGAGGGACAGGATAAGTAAAAATACTGCAAAGTGTTCCTTCTGATTTTGAGTTTCCTTTTTCTTGATTGATTGTTCAGCCAGTTGTGAATCTTTGATGGACAGTTTTTGCTTGATTTTCTGTGTTTCTCTAGAGGGACAAGTCCTTTGATCTACTTTACCATTTTTGCTGATATCATTCCATTTGTTCTTGTAATGATGAAAAATACTACTTATAAGGGATGAAGGGATCCCCTAGGTGATTTTAAGAGAGAATACCATAACCAGATATATCTTTCACAAAGATAACCTTGTAGTTTTGTGGAGAATGCCCACCCCTCCCAACTTTCTCTTGGCTCCATATTAATAAAATTATGTATCTCTACAGATTTTTATCAGATTTGCTCATGATGATCTGCCTTAAAATAATAGTTATGTAGGAAATTACTTTGGGAGCTTGAAGGAGGGTAGCTCCTCAGAATGATAAATATTCTTTCTCCAGATCAGCTGTGCACTTTAATTTGTGAAGGAGCAGCTCAGCATGTGGGCACTCCATGTAGTGTATGCTCCAGTGTGAGTAGTAGCGATGATTTGTTTATTGACTGAGTGATTTTCCTAAGCAGTCTGGGAAGGTCAGTTAGATTTAGGTGATTACATTGCTCTTGTTTTTTTTTCCCCCTTTGGCAGCCAGGAGAACCACAGGAATTGCTTTTTAGTGAATGAATTTTATATTCTACCTCTGTCTTCCCCATTTTACTGAAACGAAAATGTATTTTATTGATTCTAATATAAGTACTTTTGACATCTTACTAATATTGCTAAAAATGAGATGCATCTTCAGTTAATAGCATGATAGATATGGTATTTTATCATATAAAAAAATAAAAAATGATAATTTTATCTTTCTTATTGATACATAAGTTAATAATTCAGTTCACAGTTGATGCTGTCTTATATTTTATGAACTGTCAAATATTTTCCTCTGGGGCAGTAAAGCACCTCAGATCCTTTTTGGAACAGCATCGCTGTGTAAATATATCTCTAATTACAAGTGCATTTATTAATTATGGTTGTTGATTGAATCAACCTCTCAGTTATTATAAGCCTGGATCACTGAAAGAGTGTCTTGATTTTGGTGTGAACGTTTCCAGGGTATTAGGTAGAATCAGGTCTTCATGAGAAAATAGGAATTAAATGATTCATTGGACAAATTATATTTAACGTAATAGGCCTAGGAATCCTCAGCTTCTGCCCTCTCTGATTATGTTTCCTCTCGCTATGGGCATGTGATCCATTAGGGTTGAGAGTCCTGTTTAGCTAGTTTCACTAAGCTAGGTTTTTTCCCTTTGTCTGGTCTGTTTGAAGCCCAGGTCTGGACCGAGGCCTTGCCTAAGCCATTACTTATGCACCTGCACACTGTAAAGGGAAACTCTGCAATCTTTGCTGCATTTCATTTTGAGGCTCAGACCACAAAACACAAAGGAATGTAGCCATAGTCCAGCTGCAATGTTCTTTTACCCCTTATTTCTTTTTTCACTGAGGACTGAAAAGTAGATTTTAAAGTGATTTTTGAAATAAAATGTGTTGGTCGTTGTTATTTCGCTCCTATTACCTAATATTAGGTAATACATTCACAATAAAGCAGCAAAACAGTCATTGAGCTAGGACATAGCTGGTCAGAGCATTTGGCTTTTTCAAGTCCTCAAAAGATGTCTGACATTTTTTTGTTTTATTCTCAGAAGGAGAAATAGGGAGTGGTGTAAATTGGCAGGCACTTTTGAAACTTCCTGGCCTGTCCACCACAAGGTTTTTACAGATCTCTAAGAGCTGGTCAGCTCTTTTCCTCTAGTGGAATTATTGAAACTGAGGGAAATGTTAGTGCTGCTTTTCCCATTTCATGGATATTTTTGTGCTTATGTTTATTCCAATGGAAGATCTTGACTAAAAGGCCAGGAGTTGCCTTTTTTACCTGACTGATTCTGATTTCTTTTAAAAACAGAAAAAATTCTAGAGTACAAAGAAATTGTGATATATCCAAAATCAGATATTCATGGGCCCAGACCATAGTCACTGCATACGGATCTCCTGCTCATGAGAGAAGGAATAGTCTATTTTAATGATCTACCACCTTTTTTTTGGTGAGTGGGTGCATATGGCGATCGTGCATACTTATCTATAAAGGAACTGGCTGGACAGGTCCCCAAGTCTGTGACTTGAGCCCACTTGCAGCCACCTGGGGCTGGATGTTTATGGATGTTTACCTCCCCCTTCAGCATAACCAGGTTGCATTTTGTCCGAGGGGAATGGACAAAGTAATTTGCAAGTGGCAGTGATCAGACTGATTCCTATCTCTGTATTCCTACAGCCTATCTCTTGACCTAGTAACACTGACCTGTTAATAAATGAATGAGAATTTTTTCTAGTGGCAACTCCTTGAATCAGTTAAAATACTTTGAATGTTATTTACATAAGTGGCAGATTCTCTATGGAGAAGGCAATGGCACCCCACTCCAGTACTCTTGCCTGGAAAATCCCATGGATGGAGGAGCCTGGTAGGCTGCAGTCCATGGGGTCTCACAGAGTCGGACATGACTGGGCGACTTCACTTTCACTTTTCACTTTTATGCATTGGAGAAGGACATGGAAACCCACTCCAGTGTTCTTGCCTGGAGAATCTCAGGGATGGGGAGCCTGGTGGGCTGCTGTCTACAGGGTTGCACAGAGTCGGACACAACTGAAGTGACTTAGCAGCAGCAGCAAATTCTCCATAGCCATAGTGACTGGCCCTTGGGATTTCACTGGCATGTATTGAAGGCATAAATGTTTTCACACTGCTGTAATTTTCAGACAGCTATAATTCTGACTCCTCACTTCTTTTTTTTACCTGCTTAATGCATACTTAAACACCGGTGGACACATCTTACTTTAAAAATTCTTTCCTGTAAACATTGTCAGCTTCTGTTTGCTAATCAAGCAGTTTTAATGTGAAGAGTTCAGAAGTGGTCACCGTTTTCACTAAATTGCCATATTTGCTTTCATGGTGTCCAATTAAATTGGATTGCCTCCTTCCAGAAATGGGAAATTTTCACATCATGCTTAGGCTTAAATTCTGTGGCTTTAATTTTCAACTCTTCTTCTGTTTATCCTATAAATTAGAACACTCTTCGTAACCTTTCATCTTCATTTTATTATAGGTTGTTGTTCAGATGCTGGCATTTAAAGTATTCAGGAACTCAGACCTCAGATCTTTAAATTGAACAATGATTGTTAGGACTTGAGGCAGTGGGTGAACCAAATGCTGTGGTTTTCTATTTTTTTCTTGTTGTGCAACTTAGAAGTATAATCAAACAAATATTTTTCAGGGTGACTAATATAACTGAAATGAATAGAATTATTAGTTCTTTCAGGTGTTCCACTTGATTACAGGAATGTGTCCTAAGTTGAAAAATTGCCTTTCATGTGAAAGCATTCCCAAATGTCTTCAGTCCAGCTCCATTGTAACTACCTAAGGGTATACCATAAAACAGAAATAGAAGGGAAAAAATGTTTCTGTACATGCTGAATTGTAGACCTTGTGTTTTAGAAGCAGACAAAATAGTCCTAGGTCGTATGATTTTATGAAGAAAGAGGTTGAACAATGAAGTAAGGTCATATAAGAAGTTAACTGAGCCTTCACTTTGATCTGTTCCCCTGAGGAAATGAAGCCCAAGAGATGGTGTACCAGTTGTAAGTGAAGTATTTTTAAGCAAACATTTTTTGGAAATGGAAGGGCTTCCCCAGTGGTTCAGTGGTAAAGAATCCTCCTGCCAGTGCAGAAGACGTGGGTTTGCTCCCTGGGTTGGGAAGATCCCCTGGAGAAGGAAATGGTAACCCACTCCAGTATTCTTGCCTGGGAAATCCCGTGGACAGAGGAACCCGGCAGGCTGTAGTCTGTGAGGTTGCAAAAGAGAGTTGGACATAACTTAGTGACTAAACAACAACGGCAGAGGAGATGGAAGAAGTGTATTTATCAAAAAGGGGCTATTTGTGAGACTGAAATAGCCCTTTCCTTTTTAGGGAAAGCTCACTGGTGAAAAATGCCTTGATGTAAATTGCTGTATATTATGTGGAGTTCCCATGTTAAGTTCTTATTAAAAACATTAATTAATTAAATCTTATTTATCTGTTGGTTCACTTTGACATTTTTTTTCTCTAAAAGGTATAGTGCACAATGCTTCTCTTTTCTTCTTCCTTTCCTCAGTTTATTTAAACTGGACAGGATTTTGTTCATTTTGTTTTTTTATTTCTAATCACTTAAGGCTTTGAAGTTACATTGGGACTTTACGTCTAATCAAGAGTGACTAGGGAAATGTCCTCCATTTCTTGGTTCACCTGGCATAATATCTGTGGCAGTAGGTTATCATGAGGTTTAAATGAAGCACAGTGTTTGGCACATAGAAAATGCTCAATAAAATTTTCCAATTACTGTTACCTATACATTGAGCTTTGCAACAGGAATTCCAGGCAGCTGTGTAATTTCTTTTCTTTTTTTTTCCCCCACTAATTCTAGGTGCTTAAAGGGAAAGTTGGCCTAAGAAAAGGTTATTGTTGTTAAATGTTGTTAAATCGTGTTTGACATGACTCTTTTGTGACCCCATAGACTGTAGCCTACAAGGCTAGACTCCTCTGTCCATGGGTTTCCAAGGCAAGAATACTGGACTGAGTTGCCATTTCCTTCTCTAGGGGATCTTCCCAACCCAGGGATCAAACCCATGGCTCCTGCATCAGCAGGTGGATTCTTTACCACTGAGCCACCAGGGAAGCCCAAGAAAAGGTTAAGGAAAATTTAAAATGCAGGCCCCATAGCATAGTACTAGATTTTCTTTTCTAGAAACACCAGGAGGTACATCATCTTTCTGTCAGTGGTGTGAATGGAGAGGACTAATGAAGTTTCCCAGAGCACAGGGGAAAAAAAAAACTATTGCAGATATTAAGGCTTGTCTCTTTTTCTTCACCTACTCAGGGAGTTTACTGCCTTATATACACTAATGAGTCAGGTAAGTGTCTGTGTTTCGAACCTATCAGTATAGTAAACGCTGAAGCCCTTATTCTTAAAAGAAATGTAGATCATGTTCAAATAATTCATCAGTTCCCAACCCGGCCCTCTACTTACTCTTTTTAGTCTTGCCCCAGTGTACTCTCAGTTCCCGACCCGTGCTTCAGTCAAACTGTTGTTTTCCAAACACATCACATTATTTCCCACTTGATACTCTTTGTCCTTACTATTCTACTTATCTAGAATGCCTTCCCTAGCCATCTCTAGGATCATAATTTTGGTTGTACTTAAAGCCTTTCCCTTATTATCTAAAATTTTCCTCATAAAGTCTTTCTTAATTCCCCATAGTTTGATGGACTATAATAGCCTTCTGTAATCCTATGAAGAATTCTCTCTATATAGTACCTCAGAAATGAACTATGTTGATATATGTTCTCATTTCTTTTTAACAGCAATTCAGTGATACAAGTATTGGTTTTATTCTTGTCTGAAGTATTTTCAGTGTAGAAACTGCATCTTACTTGGCACGAAACTCATTCCATTGCCTTACCGAGAGGCTTGTATTGTGTAAACACTCAATAAATATTTTTTTGAGTTGAATTAGGAGAGCAAAAGGGATGTTACTTTTGCAAATGCTATTAAGTAATCTGACACTCGACGTTCTAGCCCATAGTTTTAACTCTAGATGCTCTGGCCAGGACAATCCTTATTTCATACACTCCCTTAGGACCGAGAAGCTATTAACTTCAGTGCCTGTTGTAATCCAAGGCACAGGCAGCAGTGCTGATGGGGTTGTGTTTAGGAGTGAGAGCAAAGAGTGTGTTTTAAATGAAGAATCCCCATGGAAATTTAGGCAGGAGAGATCAACAGAATAAAAATGCAGAAGGTGGTTGCTGGGTAAAACAGGAAATGAACACCTTATGAAGATTAGGCATTCCACTGAGAGAGGGGAAATGTAGAAAACGAGTCAAAAGTAATTGTGCAGCCATTTCATCGCCGATACTTGAGAGCACACTGTTGGGTGTGTTGTTTTTAATGAAGTGTGCTTTTATAGTGCTGATGTTATTATCTGGATGAGGAAGTCTTCTCTAGTATTATTGTCATCTCAGCTTTCTGCAACCAACTAAATTAAAATACAGTAATGTAATGAGTCAGTGGAGTAAAAAAGAAAACCAGATGACTCTGACATGTGACCCAAAGTTGAACTCACTGCTTTTCTGGTTCACAGTGTATTCCAGTCAAAGTAAAGAGGTTCGATGTAATGCTTTGGAGGAAAAGAGAAGGTAGAGGAATAATATATTTAGTTAATCGTGGGCTATGTCATGGGTTAAAGATTGCTACATTATTAGAATATCTGAGATCAGTGTTTCTCAACAGGAGGTCCCCAGAGCCTCACTGAGTTCTCCAGATAGCATGGACTGGCCTTCTCCAGTCTGTTATTATTGTGTATCATATGACAGCATAGATGCTTTGGGTTCTGATATGAATTAATCATTTATTCTAATAAATAAGACTTTATTGATAGTACACTGGGGCTTCCCTGGTGGCTCAGCTGGTAAAGAATCTGCCTGCAGTGCAGGAGACCTGGGTTTGTTCCCTGAGTTGGGAGGATCCTCTGGAGAAGTGAATGGCTACCCACTCCAGTTTTCTGGCCTAGAGAATTTCATGGACTGTATAGTCCACGGGGTCACAAAGAGTGGGACATGACTGAGCAACTTTCAAGAGACTGCCTTGAAAGTAGCTCTTTCTTTCCTTTAATTCTTTTGTGTGTGTGTGTGTGGCTGTGCTGGGTCTTAGTTGCTACGCTTAGCTTTCTCTAGTTGTGGTGAGCAGAGGCTGCTCTGTGGCTGTGGTGGGTGGGCTTCTCGTTGTGGTGGCTACTCTTGTTGCAGAGCACGGGCTCTAGGCGTGTGGGCCTCAGTCGTTCCCACGTGTGGGCTCACTAGTTGTGGCACATGGGCTTAGTTACCCCGTCACATGGGGAATCTTCCCAGAACAGGGATTGAACCCCTGCCCCCTGCATTGGCAAGCAGATTCTCATCCACCAGACCACCAGGGAAGTCCTCCTTTAATTCTTATGTTTGATTTTTGGTAGGCAAACAACAAGGGATATGAGGATAATTATATCAAGTCAGAAACTTCGGATTAAGTGATTTGTGGAATCTTTTGGTTTCCTGAAGAAAAAAATGGATAGAAGGAGTAAAAAAATTGTTTTTAGGTAGATATGAACTATTTTAACTTCCCAAAGTATCTTAGGATAATAGTTCTTTAGACAGTTGTCTAGGGGTAACATTTATGTCCTGGACAATAGTACATTATACAACAAAGTAATATAATTCTTTGAACCACATAGTTCTATTCACTGCCATGTTTTATACCTCTCCCTACAATAATTTAGTTATAAGATCACCAAATGTAACCTCTGAATCAGATTAAATAATCAATTGATTTTCAGAGTGTTCTTCTTCTCTAATTCCTTGAAAAAATAATATGAAAGTTAATTCACATATAGTTAAACCACAAGAGATAAATTACAAAAGGTGACATCACTGAAGTCAAACCATACGTGGAGGCCTAGTACATATTTGTCGCTGCACAAGATGCTGGCATTAGGTAAAATTACTCAGCTGTCAGAGCGGTGTCGGACAGAGAGCAAGTCAGTAGACAGTTATCCTCAGCATTCTAAGGCTCATGTTAGAAATACATGGGGTTGAGTTGAGTAGTCAGCAAAGGTATGTTTTAGGAGGTGGCCCTAAATGTCTGAGCCACTGAGTGTGGAAGAGACTTGGAAGCTGCCCAAGCAGACTAGATAACAGCGGAAACACACATACCCGGCACAAAATCGGTATTGCACCTTTCCATTGATCAAAGCATCTAGTTTCTCACTTAGCCTGGTGAATGATTTCACTGTACATTGCTCAGCAGTTTTCTCTTAGGCATAAATAAAAGAAACATCAATTAATAATTCAATCCTTCGTGGACATAAAAATGAAAATTACTTTCAAAGATGATTAGGTTTGAGTGTTTAAATATCAGTATACAGATATTAATTTATTCAAAGCATAGTAATATATAAAGTGTTCTGGATCACAGAGTGGTTATAATAAATATGTGACTACTTTGACTTAAACATATATTCACTTCCATATATAATTCTTTAATAGGGATAAACTATACTGCACGTAAATAATAAAAATATTCTAAACTTAAGAAAGGAGAAACCGTGGCTTTCCACTTTCACTTTTCTGAAAGAACTTTGGTGTCAGACGTATCTTGAACCAGTTTATTTCACCTCACTAGTCTCAGTGTGGGCTTCCCTTGTGGCTCAACTGGTTAAGAATCCACCTGCAATTCAGGAGACCTGGGTTCGATCCCCGGGTTGGGAAGATCCCTTGGAGAAATGCAAGGCTACCCACTCCAGTATTCTGGCCTGGAGAATTCCGTGGACTGTATACTCCATGCGGTGGCAAAGATTTGGGACACGACTGAGAGGCTTTCGCTTTCACTAGTCGCAGTGTACTCATCTGAAAATGAAGATGATGGTTTTAGAGAAATGTGAAGAATTAAAGAGGGAATTTATATAAAATTACCATTGCAAATAATAGTCACTCAGTAAATATTTATATATTGAGTGATAATAGTAAGTAGAAATGAGAAATTTGAAAAGCCCATGCCTTCTGATTCAGAAAAGATCTCTTTATAAATCACAGAAACATACAGACCTTCATATGGGAAATGATTCATATATTTGATTTCATTTTTTAAACTTAACTGTAACAAAAGAAGACAAAATAGAAAGATAAGCCACTTATCAGGAGAAGAGATGTCACAAAGATTTAACCAAGGATCAGTATTCAAGATACATAAAAAGAACCTTTATATATTAATATGAAAAGGAGCAATCAACCACATAGTAATATGGACATAGTATATTAGGAAACTGTTACATTAGAACAAAACCTAAATTTCTAATAACATAAGAAAAAATTCCTCAGTCTCACTAGTGATCAGGAAAATGCAAATTAACTCCACAAGAGAACCATTTCACATCAATCAACCTGGCCAAGAAGAGAATATCTGTTTAGTACCTAATTTGGTGAGCACGTAGAAGAAAAGGAACTTTCATCCATTGTGAGAGTTTCAATTAGTTTGTATATTTCAGAGGGCAGTTTGATAGTAGAGTTAAATCTGCACAAACCTTTCTCAACGTAACAACCTCACTCCTGCTTATATATTAGATTCTTGGGTAGCTTTTGCATATGTGTAGTCTACTAATATTTATTGTGTCTATATTATATAGATAATTATGCGAATTATTTCTTGGTTACTTCAGTTATTCTGTATTGGAGTTATTCACAATTATATAGCTAGTATTTAATTTTTTTTTAAGTGCCTCTATCCTTTTGTACTATTCCTCTCAGGATCTCTATTACAGTGAAACATTATTTTCTATTTTTCTTAACGCTGCTTTCTTTAAGGCTAGAATATGTGTTGCTTTGTATACAGCTTCTCCTTTCTCATTCCTTGCACAGGGTTGATGCAGTGGGTTTTTTAAATTCATATCATTTCATACATCAGTTCTTGATTCATATTCATTTATACTAGTAATTTTCTGTATTTTCTTTTGAGCCAATACTGATGATAATCATGCCTCAAAATTTGAGTGCTGCTGATTTATAGTATTGGAAACCTTTTTAAAAAGAATACATTTGAATCAGTTCTAATGAGATGGATGAAACTGAAGCCGATTATACAGACTGAAGTAAGCCAGAAAGAAAAACACCAATACAGTATACTGACACATATATACGGAATTTAGAAAGATAGTAATGATAACCCTGTGTGCGAGACAGCAAAGGAAACACAGACGTATAGAACGGATTTTTGGACTCTGGGTGGGGGGTGGGATGATTTGGGAGAATGGAATTGAAACATGTATACTATCATGTAAGAAACGAAGCACCAGTCTATGTTCGATACAGGATACAGGATACTTGGGGCTGGTGCACGGGGATGATCCAGGGAGATGATGTGGGGTGGGAGGTGGGAGGGGAGTTCAGGATTGGGAGCTCGTATACACCCGTGGCGGATACATGTCAATGTATGGCAAAACCAATACAGTATTGTAAAGTAAAATAAAATAAAAATAAAAATTTAAAAAAAAAAAACTTACCAGAGGAAAAATAAATAAATAAATAAAAGTTAACAAAAGAATTAATTCTTCCCATACTGGTTGTTAGTAACTCCCATTAATGTAAATGATGACTCCCAGGTTCATGATGTGGCGAGTCTAGTGGTGAGAAATATAGAGGTGTTAACTGTAGTTAGTTATAGAAATTTACTGCTGTAAGTTAATTAAACACCAGTAAGCAACAGGAACATTTCATTTCATTTGTGTAAATGTAAGGTTGGTAGCCTACTGAGAAGTGGCAAGTCTCTTGGAGTTTGATTGTCAGCTATACTAAACCTTTTTAAAATGTGTGGATGATGACTGAATTTATTGAGACAACTTCTATTGTAAGATATCCCATAGAGGGGATATTTATTTTTGAGTGTGTAGTAGCATAATTTTGTCATTTCTGACTTTATGGTTACTAGAGGAAAAACTTTTTAGAATTCACCTCCTAATACTGAATTCACTAAATAGTGTTCAGTGTGAGAGAGTCAGGAATTTCTTTTATTATTTTTCTGGCTCCTATATGATTTGTGATCTCTGCATAAATCACAAAATGAGAGATTCATAAGTTGGTTAAAGAGGAATTTGGTAAATAGCATATAATTTTCCTTCAGAGACTTCTAGGAGAAATGCTAAGCAGTATTCCGTCCTAAGGGGATACAGGTTGTCACATTTAGTTGGAGAAGTTTCCCTTCTCTTGTTGTATCATTCGGGGGAGCCTGTCTTTTTAATATGCAATTTGGAATAGTATTTGTGTTATCAAATTCAATATGGTTGAATCTAGAGATTGTCCTACTGAGTAAAGTAAGTCAGAGGAAGACAAATATGATAACACTTATAAATGGAATTCTAAAAAAAGGGGTCCAAATGAACTTACCTACAAAACAGAAATGGAGTTACAGATGTTGAAAACAAACTTACGGTTACCAGGGGATGAGAGAGAGATGCATTGGGAGATTGGGACTGACATATGCACGCTGCTGCTGCTGCTGCTAAGTCACTTCAGTCGTGTCCGACTCCGTGCGACCCCATAGATGGCAGCCCACCAGGCTCCCCCGTCCCTGGGATTCTCCAGGCAAGAACACTGGAGTGGGTTGCCATTTCCTTCTCCAATGCATGAAAGTGAAAAGTGAAAGTGAAGTCGCTCAGTCGCGTCTGACTCTTCGCAATCCCATGGACTACAGCCCACCAGGTTCCTCCGTCCATGGGATTTTCCAGGCAAGAGTACTGGAGTGGGGTGCCATCGCCTTCTCTGCATATGCACACTACTATATGTAAAATAGATAACTGATAAGAGCCTACTGTATAGCACAGGGAATTCTAGTTAGTACTCTGTAATGGTCTGTATGAGAAAAGAATGTAAAAAGGGTGGAAATATGTATAGGTATAACTGATTGACTTTGCTGATTGACAGCTGAAACTAACACAACATTGTAAATCAACTATACTCCAACAAATTTTTTAAAAAATACTAATTCAAAAAGTTCATAGTATCAGAATTATAAACAGTGAAATTAACCTGCTCACCTGTTCACTCATTCTTCAAATGTTTAGCAAGTGTATCCTGCCCAACAGACATTTTTCTAGGTATTTGAATTATAGTAATGAGCAACGTCAAGAGTTAAAACCATCTTTTTTTCTTTTTAAAATAAATGTTTAAAATCAATTCTGTAAGGGGTGGATGTTTTTATAGAGCAGATACAGACTAATAGAGTGTATTATCTCAGCTTATTATCTAATTTGTGTTGGTCCTTTTATTCAGTAACACTCCTTTCTTTACCTGGTACGCCCTTGTCTTAGGACCACATTGCAAGATTCATCCCTGGGAGAGCAGTTGGGGCTCAGGGGAGGCGGGGGGGAGGGGCGTGGAATCTGATTTTGAACAGAGAGAGATATGGCTGGTTGATTGGTGGTTTGTGATGAAATTAATTTCAACAGTCATTTTGTCACTAAGAGTAAAGGCCCAATTATTAACTAGACAGTACTTTTTAAAGTTTTAGGACCAACTTACAAATTACTAACTGAGAATATCTAGTTTAGTTTTTTGGCTTTCAAATGAAAATAACATGATTATGCTTAAGTGACCCAGTATTCACTCCCTGTAAAAATACACTGACATCAGGACCTGTTTGTTTGACAAGATTAATTCAGAGGAACAATGGTAGTGTTTACTCACTCAAAACTAGCCAATGAAATAAAAGCTATAAATATTAAATTATCAGTGATTCATTGTTATCAATGTTTCACTCATGGGTGTACCTGAGTGTATATGTGTATACACACAGCAACATCAGATAATCCTAGAAAAACATCCATTCCTAGAACTCAGATAATCATCACGTTCACCAGATGTCTTCTGAGGAAAAAATTCCTCTTTTCTCTATTGTGTTCCAAACATTTGAACTCCTGGAAGACACTAAAAATCAATGTGAGCACAAATTCACTTGAAGATTGCCCAATCTCTATCTTCATCTAAGAATCATACGCTTACTGAAGGTTAAATTGTTTATAGCTCTTTCAGTCATCTCTTTTGCTACTTTAATATTTTATAAAATATCCTGAGGGTAGGAAATCCAAAGGGGGTAATCCATGGATATACAAAGGAAAAAAAGTCAAAAACTAGGAGAATATACGTCTAAGGAAATAATAATATTTTTAAAAGGACTTCTAAAAATTTCAGAATTTCCAAAAACAAAGGAGGAAATAGCATCCATAAAGAAAAAGAATGAGAGTCTATGAGACAGAAAAAGGTAGCCGTGACTCGTAACACATAGAAAAAATATTTTAAAACCTTCATAAATAGTAAACTAGACACACTTTAAGGAGAAACTTTATGAACAGTAAAGTAGAAATGAAAACATCACCCATTATGCAGTCCAAAGAGATAAAGAGATATATGAAACAAATTATAGGGCATAGGGGTTAATAGAAAAATATCAACATGGATCTAATAGGAATCCTAGGAATAAAGATTAGAGGGAATGGTAGTGACGAAGTATTATTTAAAAGTGGTTGAGTAAAAAAATAGAGAAAATTATGACAACAAAAAAGGAGACACTTAGAGGTTGAAAAATCATTACATACTATGGACAGCTTTTAATAAGAGTGGAAATTTTTAGAAGTATAACAAAATTGATTTATAAAGAGATGGAAAACTGAATAGGACCTGTCTGCAGAGCATCATAGAATATAACTGGTGGTTGTTGTTCAGTCAGTAAGTTGTATTGGACTCTTTATGACCCCATGAACTGCAACCTGCCAGGATTCCCTATCACTATCTCCTGGAGTTTGCTCAAATTCATGTCCCTTGAGTCCATGATGCCATCTAACCATCTCATCCTCTGTAGCCCCCTTCTCTTGCCCTCAGTCTTTCCCAGTATCATGGTCTTTTTCAGTGAGTCAGCTCTTTGTGTCAGGTGGCCAAAGTATTGGAGCTTCAGCTTTAGCATTAGTTCATTCCAGTGAATATCCAAGGTTGATTTCCGTATCTGATTTGATCTCCTTAATGTGCAAGGGACTCTCAAGATTCTTCTCTAATACCACAGTTTCCCTGGTGGCTCGGAGGTTAAAGCGCCTGCCTCCAATGCAGGAGACCCGGGTTCGACCCCTGGGTCAGGAAGATCCCCTGGAGAAGGAAATGGTAACCCACTCCAGTATTCTTGCCTGGAAAATCCCATGGACGGAGAAGCCTGGTAGGCTACAATCCATGGGGTCACAAAGAGTCGGACATGACTGAGCGACTTCACTTTCACCACAGTTTGAAAGTATCGATTCTTCAGTACTCTGCTTCTGCATAGTCCAGTTCTCACATCCATACATGACTGCTGGAAAACCATAGCTTTGACTATATGGACCTTTATTAGCAGAGTGATGTCTCTTCTTTTTAATATGCTGTCTAGGTTGGTCACAGCTTTTTAAAAGCAAGCGTCTTTTACTTTCATGACTACAGTCACCGTCCAGAGTGATTTTGGAGCCCAAGAAAATAAAATCTGTCACTGTTTCCTCATCTATTTGCCATGGAGTGATGGGACTAGATGCCAAGATCTTAGTTTTTTAGAATGTTGAGTTTTAAGCCAGCTTTTTCACTCTCCTCTTTCATCCTCATCAAGAGGCTTTTTAGTTCCTCCTTGCTTTCTGCCATTAAGTGGGATCATCTGAAAATCTGAGGTTGTTGATATTCCTTCTGGCAGTCTTGACTCCAACTTGTGATTCATCCAGCCTGGCTTTTCGCATGATATACTCTGCAAATAAGTTAAATAAGCAGGGTGACAATATACAGCCTTGATGGAGTCCTTTCCCTATTTGGAACCAGTCTGTTGTTCCATGTCCAGTTCTAACTGTTTCTTCCTGACCTGCATACAGATTTCTCAAGAGGCAGGTCAGGTGGTCTGGTATTCCCATCTCTTGAAAAATTTTCCAGTTTGTTGTGATCCACACAGTCAAAGGCTTTGGCATAGTCAATAAAGCAGAAGTAGATGCTTTTCTGGAACTCCGTTGCTTTTTTGATGATCCAGTGGATGTTGACAGTTTTATCTCTGGTTCCTTTGCCTTTTCTAAATCCAGCTTGTACATCTGGAAGTTCTTGGTTCATGTACTGCTGAAGTCTAGCTGGAAGGATTTTGAGCATTACCTTGCTAGCTTATGAAATGAGCTAAAGAATCTGACTGCCAATTCAGGAGACTCAGGAGACATGGGTTCCATCCCTGGGTCAGGAATATCCCTTGGAGTAGGAAATGTCAACCCATTCCAATGTTTTTGCCTGGAAAATTCCATGGACAGAAAGGCCTGGTAGGCTAAATGGTCCATGGAGTTGCAAAAGTGTTGGCCATGACTGAGCAATTCACACACATAGCAATCTTTTTTTTTTTTTTGGCTTCCCTGGTGGCTCAGACGGTAAAGAATCTGCCTGCAATGTAGGAGATCTGGGTTCAGTCCCTGGGTTGAAAGATCCTCTGGAGAAGGGAATGGCTACCCACTCCAGTATTCTTGCCTGGAGAATTCCATGGATAGAGGAACCTGTCGGGCTGCAGTTCATAGGCTACAAAGAGTCAGACATGAGCAACTAGATATCTGGACCAACACTGAAAATATAGTATTAAAAAAAGAATCTTAAAAGTATCTATTAATTAGCACTAAAATAAGGAATACTTAGGTCAAAAACTGAGTGACGGCAATAACCTAAAGAGGCACGGTAAGCAGACTTCTGCCTTGAAGGCATTTAATAAACAACCCGGTCAGGACAATATGAAAAACAAATAGACAAATCACTTTATCGACATAAATACAAAAATACAAATTAAAGTGCCTGCAAGCTGAATCTAGCAGTTCAGAAGAGTCCATGGTTCAGCTTTCAGTCTTCTACATCATTTACTCATTAAGAGAAATATCATATAGTTGTTTTAATAAATGCAGGAAAAGCATTCATTAAAATTCAACACTTATTTAGAAAGACAATAATAGGTTTTGATTAGGAGCATAAACTGTGGAACCACATGGCATCAGTTTGAATCCAGACTCTTATTTATTGTGTCCAGGTGGCAGAATTGAAAACAGCACTCCAGTTCCCACTCTTCTGATATACATGCCCTGTGCAGTTCCTTCTCCTTGGGTGTGACGGGACTTACAAAATGGAGTGAATGAATGGAATTAATATAATGGAATTTCACTCCCATGATGAAGGCCACCAATCATTTGAATTTTAAGTTAGTATTAAAGGAGATTATCTGGTGGGCCAGACCTAATCAGGTGGCCCCCCAAAAGAGCCAAGAAGTAGTGACAGATACTCCTTGCTAACCTGCAGATATGCAAACTGCTATGTTGTCAACTGCTTATGGAGCAGGCCATGTGGCTAAGACATGAGGCAGCCTCTAAGAGCGGAGAGTGAAATCCGCCTGATGGCTCACAAGGAACTTGCTCAGCCCTACAACCACAGGAACTAAATTCTGCTAACAAGCTGAGTGAGCATGGAGAATGATGCTGAGCTATACATGAGAGCACAGCCTGGCCAGTGTCTTGATTTTGTACTTGTTAGATGTTGGGCAGAAAAGTCAGCTATGTTTTGCATGGACTTTTGACCTACAGAACATATGAGTAATAAATGAGTAGTTTTTTAAAAAGTTAAGGTGTGATTGACCTATAACATTGCATTAGTTTAAGATATACAGTATAATGATTCAATATTTGTATATGCTGAGAATTAATCATTATAGTAAGGCTAGTTACCACCCATCACCATCCAAAATTATGATTTTTCCCTTGTAATGAAAACTTTTAAGATTTATGATATATGTTTTAATCTGATAAGTGTTTTATATTTCTTTAAAACAATAATAGGAAAATATTTCTTTAAGACAATAATAGGAAACCACTACACTATGTGACTTTGGACAGATTATTTGTCTCCTGATGCTTTATTGTCTGTAAAATGGAAATAATAATAGTACCCACCTGGTTAGGAGTCTGTGTGGATTAAATAAGCCAATATATGAAAAATATATGTAGCATTTAGTAAAGCCTCAAATGATTGCAAACAGTGGTATCAGTTGTTGTAAAACTAGAAAAAAAACAGTTTCCTTAAAATGATAAAGAATAGTTATCAAACCTATATGAACTATTAGATTAAATAATGAAACTATTTCCATGAACATCAAAAAGCAGATTAGGATGCTAGTTATTATCTTTAGAATAAGATGTTATACTTGACGTCCTGGTCTATGTAATTAATAAAGAAAATAGATGAGGTATAAATATTTTAAATGGATAAATTTTTACTGATATGAATATTATAAAAAATGTGAGAGAATCTGTAAACTATTAGAATTAGAAAATTAGCACATTTGTTGGATATAAGATGAACATGAAAATTAATAAGATTTTATATACCAGTAATAGCCAAATAGAAAGTGAGTACCATATGAGTACCTTGTGATATATTTAATAAAAATGTGAAAGACCTTTATCAATAAAAAATGTAAAGCATTATAAAAATGATAATGAAGGACATGAAAGATATAAATAAATGAATGTACATATATNAAGTGAGTACCATATGAGTACCTTGTGATATATTTAATAAAAATGTGAAAGACCTTTATCAATAAAAAATGTAAAGCATTATAAAAATGATAATGAAGGACATGAAAGATATAAATAAATGAATGTACATATATATATAAGTAGTTGGTTTAACTAGGTCGTCTGCCACTCTGATTTATGTGAAAGTATATCAAAAACTAATTTGGCTAAAAATAAATAGGATATTCAAGTACTTTTTGGAAACTTTAATTTTTTTTGTCCAGAAAATCATTGGAGATCCCTTTTTCCTACCAAGATGCAGTTAAAAAAAATTCCTTCTATAAGTTAGTGAAAACTTTAGCATATAAGTAGCAAAAGAAAGGAAGGAAAGAAGGGAGGATGGGACACAGACAGTATAAAAAGCTTTTGGTTCAGTAGTTAAGGTAAACAGCTCAATCAAAGGATTATGAAAGGATATTAATTCCATCGGATTTCAGTCAGGTAAGCAGAATCACTATGAATATTATGGTATAAGGGAATAATTATAGGAGTAAGATATTATAAAAGTGTAGGAGAAGCTGGAGAAGAGTCCAAAAGGGGGAGTTGGAAGACTAGAGAAAGTCACTAACCAGTTCTACAGAAGCTTGGTGCAGGTGGGCAGCTCAGGCCAGGAGATGGGAAGCAAGATCTACCCTGCTGCTGAGTGGAACCCAGAGAAGGGCAGGTGAGGAGGCGCCTATGGAAGACTGTTAGCACTGCATCGGTTAGTGGGCCTGGAGTCACTGTTTGTCAGTTGGGAACAAGAGCTCAATGCAGAACAGGAGCACAAAGACCAGGTAGACCCACATGCGGCCTGATGACTCTCTTACTGGGTCTAACCACCGTTTGCCTCAGAGCTTAATGGTTGCTGCCTCATTTCTGTCTTCCAATTCTCATACCAGTTGTTGTTCAGCTCTAGCCTGGATCCACATGGGTGATGGTAATCTGGGAAATAGTTGCTGTTTAGCCAAATGCACACAGTAAAAACCCACGATAGGTATGAGTAGATTGTGTATTCTAGGAATACAAAAATTAATAACAACAATAGTAATCACTCAGAAAATTATAGTTGCTCTTACTATGTTTCAGATACTGTTGAAAATTATTTACCTGTATAATTATATATTTATTGTCACAACAGCAATATGAGATTAATGCTGTTATTATTCCCCTTATAATAAAAAAATATTGAGGGGAAAAGTGAGTTGCAGAATGATATACATGGTCTATCATTATTGATTTAAACATTCGTATTTTAAGAGTATAAAAAGTGATGTATATAGATATTCACCAAATTTATAAAGCTAGTGGCTTGTGAGAAAAGCCATTGCAGGTGAAGTTGCTTGTCTGCCCACAGCCATTCTTGGTTTCCTACTTATCAGCAAAGATCAATTTGGTTACTCTTTCTCTTCATTTGCTATGTGGAAGTTGGGCCTTAGCCCCAGGGAGTAAATTAGAGCTGGCTTTTTACTAGTCAGAGTAATTCCATTCCATCACCAGTGCTTGGTTCCATGCATAAACTCTGTCACAGTTATAGCAAGTTTTCTGAGGTGTTTCTGGGAATGGTTTTATGTACTAAGCCAGATATGACTTGGGGTGCTAGTAATATATATAGATAGTGGCAGAGTGGAAGGATGGGAAAGGTTGGGTTTTGGATAAAGTTATCAAGTTCCTGAGTTAGTTGAAACTAAAGACGCTGATGCTAGGAAGGATTGGGGGCAGGAGGAGAGGGGACAACAGAAGATGAGAGGGCTGGATGGCATCACCAACTCGGTGGACATGAGTTTGGGTAAACTCCAGGAGTTAGTGATGGACAGGGAGGCCTGGCGTACTGTGATTCATGGGGTCGCAAAGAGTCGGACACGACTAAGCGACTGAACTGAACTGAACTGAACTTAGTCTCTCTCCATTATTTTTATTCAAATCAGTTTATTTGGATTTTCTGTTAGTTGAAGTTGAAAGAGTCCTAACTAATGATACTAGGAGTAGGGAACAAAGGAGGCTTACTTTATCTGTAAATACTTCATTTATTTTAACGAAAAAGGCAAGAAACTAAAAAAAATAGGTAGCGAGTGTATAGTAATTTGCTCATTATTCTCTAATTTAAAATTTAAAATAGAAGAGTGCCACATGATTTATATATGCATCATCAACAAAGACATGGAAATAATTATTATCAGTTGAGGGGCATCTGGGAAGTATTTTTCAGCAAATCAGTTATGAACCGATTTGTTAATAAATACATTACTGGCTTTTTACTCTCTCTGTAAGCTACTGTACCATTTAATTTGGGGCTTATGTTTGAAATCACTGTGTTTTTTATTTGTGAAGAGCATCTTAATAACTAGTGTGAAAGTGAAGTTACTCAGTCATGTCTGACTCTTACAACCCCATGGACTGCAGCCTACCAGGCTCCTCCATCCTTGGGATCTTCCATATGGATCTTCATTATTCTGTGCGATAACTTCCCTTCTGTCTGTGCTATAGTCTACCTTTTCGATTAGATAGGTCATCTCTAACATGATATCCACATTTGGTGAAAAACACATAACTGATTTTGCATGATTCAAAAGCATATTTTCCTATCATGTAGTTAAGTAAAATTCAGAAAAGAAGTTATTCTTACCTNTGCTATAGTCTACCTTTTCGATTAGATAGGTCATCTCTAACATGATATCCACATTTGGTGAAAAACACATAACTGATTTTGCATGATTCAAAAGCATATTTTCCTATCATGTAGTTAAGTAAAATTCAGAAAAGAAGTTATTCTTACCTCTTGTGTAAGAGTGAGCAGAACTCTGGCTCGTACATTTACATTATTTTTTCATGGGATAGTAATCAAATTCAATTCTCAAATTGTGACATATATGTGTATCTGGTTCTAAGATACAATAGTTTGAAGAAAGGTTTGAAGAAAGCCTGTGGTTAAAATATGGACTTTGGTATGAGACCTGAGTTAGCTCTCCTCTTTCTCACCCTAATCTTGGACAAATCACTTTCCAAGCTTCATTTTGGGGAAATGATATCGGTTTGGGGTTTGTCTGTATATAACAGAAGCCTCAAATTAATCAATGACTTAAGCATATAAAATTTTATTATTGCACATAAAAATCCAGGAATCAGTAATCCAGTGTTGGAATGAAGTTCCATAAATGCTTCAGAAAATCCAGGCTCCTTCAAACTCTATGCTCTGCCATCCCCAGGGTATGGCTCTCATCAAACAAAATGGTTGTTGGACTGTCAGTCATTATTCAACCAGCAAGAAAAGGGCACTCTTCCCTTCTCTGAAGATCTAAAGACTTCCACATTCTCCAGCCTCCACAGGAGACTGAGAAATACGTTTCTCCTGAGTGAACTACTAACCTTTAGGGGTTCTGCTAACCACAGAAAAAGAGAATAAGTATTGGGTGATGATCACCCATCTCTGCCATAGGGTTGTTTTAAAAATTAGATCATATGTGTAAAGCACAGCACAAAAATATGACAGATAAAAGCTATTTTAGTTAATAATGAACTTTAAACTTCTAACTGAACAGATGTGCTTATGTTTTCTTCCCTAAGTGACACTAAAAAAAAAAAAAAGATTAAAATTTTAAAGGCATAAACCCATAGTGATGAAAAGAATATGAGAGGCAACCTCAAAAGAAAGGACATATCAACAAAAATTTGTGAAAACCAGAAAATGGATGGGGGAGTAGCGACTGACCTACTTGCTGCTAAGTCACTTCAGTCGTGTCTGACTCTGTGCGACCCCATAGACAGCAGCCCACCAGGCTTCCCCGTCCCTGGGATTCTCCAGGCAAGAACACTGGAGTGGGTTGCCATTTCTTCTCTAATGCGTGAAAGTGAAAAGTGAGTCGCTCAGTCGTGTCCGACTCTAGCAACCCCATGGCCTGCAGCCCAACAGGCTCCTCTGTCCATGGGATTTTCCAGACAAAAGTACTGGAGTTGGGTGCCATGGTCTTCTCCAACTGACCTACTTAGTCAATTGGAAAAATTTAAGAGCATGCAAGGGGTAAAACTAGGAAGCAACCCTGATTCTTGCTGCAAAAAGCTCAAGTCTGGATTAGGAGTCAGTGTGTCCTAACCTGGATTAGAGGGAAGTTTGGGGGAGAACGGATCCATGTATATGAATGGCTGAATCCCTTCACTGTTCACGTGAAACTATCACAACATTGTTAATTGGCTATATTCCAGTAAAACATAAAAAGGTTTTAAAAAAAGAAAGAAATGTGCCATGATAAAGTCATTCTCATGCAATTACCTCTCCCTGCGTTTGCAGAAAATATGAAGTTTATTCTTAAGAGATTGAATGAACTAGACTAACCCTGGGTTTAGGGACAGCCACCATAAATAAAGGCAGAGTTGCCAAACTAAGAAGAGAAGTGAATGTCTACATAGCTCAGTTTGTAAAGAACCCACCTGCAATGCAGGAGGCCCCGATTCGATTCCTAGACTGGGAAGATTCACTAGAGAAGGGATAGGCTACCCACCCCAGTGTTCTTGGGCTTCCCTTATGGCTCAGCTGGTAAAGAATCTGCCTGCAATGTGGGAGACCTGGTTTGATCTTTGGGTTGGGAAGATCCCCTGGAGAAGGGAAAGGCTACCCATTTCTGTATTTTGGCCTGGAGAATTCCATGGACTGTATAGTCCATGGGGTCGCAAAGAGTTGGACACGACTGAGCAACTTTCACTTCACAAGAGTAAATACAATTCCTTACAGTTGTATGTGTTCCATTGAAACTGTTAAGCCTTAGCTGACCACCCCAGAGTAATAAAACTAGCCACTTGGCCAATCCTGTGGCAAATTTTCAGTCACTTTTTTAGTGCCTCACTTTTTTAATGCCTCACTTTTAAAATGAATGGTCAACCAAGGATCATCAGATATTTGGAGAGAGCTCTTACATGAAATATAGAAGCTAAAATAACCAAAGAAATGTGGAANCAAGAGTAAATACAATTCCTTACAGTTGTATGTGTTCCATTGAAACTGTTAAGCCTTAGCTGACCACCCCAGAGTAATAAAACTAGCCACTTGGCCAATCCTGTGGCAAATTTTCAGTCACTTTTTTAGTGCCTCACTTTTTTAATGCCTCACTTTTAAAATGAATGGTCAACCAAGGATCATCAGATATTTGGAGAGAGCTCTTACATGAAATATAGAAGCTAAAATAACCAAAGAAATGTGGAAGGAAGAAAGAATAGGGATCAACAAAAAACTGAAAAATACATAAGTACCTAACACTGTACAACTGGACTAATATAATGTTACATATCAATTATACCTCAATAAACTTGATTTCTTATAAAAGGAAAAAAATTTTAAGACTATTAATATGCTTTATGAGACAAGGAAAAGCACTTAATCCAAGAACAAAAACAAGATGGTATAAAAATGAGCATTCATTAGAAGACAGAGCTTCAGAAAGGAAAATAATGGAATAAAAAAATCAGGACAGAAAGTTGGAAGGTAAACTTGAGGAAATCTCAACAACAACCAAAAAAAAAAAAAAAAAGATTAAAAATTCGATCCAACATTCATGTAGCAATGAGTACAGGAAAGGAGGAGAAAACAGGAGGGTAGGAGATTATCCCAAGAAGTAATACAAGAAAAATTCCAATCATTGAAAGATTTGATTTCAGACTGTAGGAGCCCAGAGTACCCAGCAGCATGATACTAATATTTTGAAATGGTAGAGGTACGGTAACGAGTCTGAAGGCTTGCAGAGGGGGACAGATACATATGGTAGAATGGGAATGGTAATATCTGACTGCTCAAAGGCAACACTGAAAGAAAGTGAGGGAACAGTGCCCTCAAAATACCGTGGGAAAATTATTTCTGTAAGTTCAGCTCACATATGACATACCTCAGCAAGACTGTGGGCTTGATTCTGGGCTGCCACCATAAAGCTAATTTTTTGGTTTCCTAAGTAAGTAAGTAAGTAAAGTCACTGAGTCGTGTCCAACTCTTTGTGACCCCGTGGACTGCAACACACCAGGCTCCTCAGTTCATGGGATTCTCCAGGCAAGAATACTGGAGTGGGTTGCCATTTCCTTCTCCAGGGTTTGGTTTCCTAGTGCATATAAAAGTTCAGTTCAGTTCAGTCACTCA
>SJYV01034477.1:84893-104012 GCA_006410875.1 Neotragus pygmaeus | reverse complement strand
CTCTATCTCAGGGAATTCGGCCTATCTCTTGCCCTAGCTGAATCTGATGTTCTGAAGAACCCATGGGTACTCACTGGTAGCTGTTAATTTTCTTATATGCTAGTAGGTATATTCAGATTCAGGAGATGAGATTGGGGTTTTCATGCTCCTCATTGCTTTTTCTAGATTCTAACCTCTTTACCCTGTTGGCAAAGCAAACATACAAAAACCTATTCCTTTGAGACATGCTGTTTTCCCCTGCCAGTTTCCGTTATAACTCCATTACTCATCATGTGTTTTGGCAACAGAGAAACAAAGTACACAGATAACATAGGAAAGAGAAACAGTTTTTCTTTCTATTGAAAAGCTTGTTATGATGAATGACATTAACACACAATTAGATGATTCATTCAACACCTTGGCCTTTCATTTGCTTGATCTTTGGCACCAGTGACCTCTTGTGTCCTATCGTTTTTATTTACTCCCATGGTTAAACTCTGAATCAGGTCATCATTTCTTAGTCCATATTCAGAATCTGATTCTAGCATCTTGCTCTCTGATGACAACCTTGGCTTGTTCAGCCTGTATGTTAGCCTCCTGTTCATTGTTCTTCTTGGTGACCTTCAGACATGTTCTCTTTATCCAGTTACATTCAGTTCAGTTCTGTTCAGTTCAGTCACTCAGTCGTGTCTGCCTCTTTGCGACCCCCATGGACTGTAGCACCCCAGGCCTCCCTGTCCATCACCAACTTCCAGAGTATACCCAAACTCATGTCCATTGAGTCGGTGATGCCATCCAACCATCTTGTCTTCTGTCGTCCCCTTCTCCACCTTTGACAGTGTGATTACGTGAGCAGTGTCTGTGTGCTCCACTGTACTTGAAGCTCCGCTGTCACCATCACACCTGGCACAGCGTGTGAGTGCAGTGGAAAACTGTTGAATGAGTTAACTGTTTCTCTGGTGATCACTTTCTTTCATCCTTCCTATTATAAGGGGAAGAGTTGGCCCGCCTGCTGTCCTAGGCAAATCCCCCTGGGCCCTCCCCGCCTGTAGGATGCAGAGCCCGTCCGCTTCCACCTTCTCGGGGCATCCTGCTCTGCTTGGCCATGTCCTTCTGGTTACGGAGCTCTCCTCTCTTTGTGCCAAACTTCACATCATCTCCATTTCCTCACCTCATCACCCTTGAGCTCACACCAGTCTTCCTTCATCTCCTACTGCTTCATTTAAACTTGTGTATACCATATTACCAAAGTTACCTACCAGTGAATTCATGTAATTACATCCAGTAGACGTGTTTTCATGTCTGTTTGGCTTGAACCGTCCGCAGCATTTGACTACTGATGGAGTTGGTGATGGACCGGGAGGCCTGGTGTGCTGTGATTCATGCGGTCGCAAAGAATCGGACACGACTGAGCGACTGAACTGAACTGAACTGAACTGATATCTTCCTTCTTAAATTAACACTTTTTCTGTGCTTTTCTGGTGAGATACCTGGTTTTCCTCAAAATCCTTCTGAGCAGTCTTTCTCAGGCCCCTTTTTATTTTTCATCTCTTGTTGATATTCTTAAGCCTCTGAAACAACCCTGTTCTCCATGATTTCTTTAGACCATCTCATTCATACCTGTGACTTAGTTTACATTTAAGTTTTTCTGTAATTCTTTGTGTTTTTGTTTTTGTTTTTGTTTTTGTTTTTGTTTTTGTTTTTATGGAGGAGGAAATGGCAACACACTCCAGTATTCTTGCCTGGAGAATCCCATGGACACAGAAGCCTGTTGGGCTACAGTCCATGTGGTAGAAAAGAGGTGGACACCACTGAGCACACAACTGGAAGAAGAATTGATATTTTTACCCCAAATTTCTCTCTTAATTTTATGTATAATAACATTTTATATAAAATTTATGATATATGTTGTACACGTGAATAGTATGTATTACCTGCTTCTCTTCAGCCTTCCCTGTCTCAGTTCATAGACAACACTAAGTCACTCTACTGAGAAACCAAAGTGTCATCTTTGACCCCTCTCTCTTCACTGTCACAACCATCAGTCACAAAGTTCTTGCATTCTGCCAACAAATTGTAGCTCAAGTCTGACTACTGGAACCCTAACCAAAACCATCACCACAGGGCCCAGCAGTCCATCCTGGGCATATACCTAGAGAAAATCATAATTCCAAAAGACGCATGTATCCCAATGTTCACTGCAGCACTGTTTACAATAGCCAGGACATGGAAGCAACCTAAATGTCCATCAGCAGAGGAATGGATAAAGAAGATGTGGTGCATATTTAAAATGGAGTATTACTCAACCATAAAAAAGAAAATAATGCCATTTGTAGTAACATGGACGGATCTAGAGATTGTCATACTGAGTGAAGTAAGTCAGACACAGAAAGACAAATATCATATGATGTTTCTTATATGCCAAATCTAAAAAAAAAAAAGGGTACAAATGAACTTACTTCTCTGAGAGAAGCTCATCTTTCAGAACCTTCAAAGCTTCCGCTCTCATTCAGAGTAAAAACCAAAGTCCTTACTGTGTCCTGTGAGACCTGGCTTGATCTGCACCCATCACCCTCCTCACTTTGTCTCCTCTTCCTTTTTTCCCCTCACATTCTCTAGCCGTTTTCCATCTTGTGTGCCTCTGGCCCAACTTACAGTTCTTCTGTGTTATTACCAGCTTGCAATGAGTTATGCATAAAACTTTAGTGATAGAGCTCAGCGGAAAAACGTTTTCCTTTATTAGTCATGACCAAATATAATAGTCTCTTTTACTCTGCCAGGTGGAAGGAAAGAAAGAGACAAGCATTTCCAGCAAAGGTAGAAAGAAAGGAGTTTGATGTGTTGATGAGACTATGAGGAACACACTTGAACAGGATAAGGTTGCAAATAAATCCTGCAACAAGTCAGATCACTGAGGCCTTGAAACCGAGGCAGAGAAGTTGACGTTTACAACAATAACAAATTAGGAAGCAGGGCTACTCACTGACATGATAAAAAGTTACTTAAGGAAAATAATAATACCTTATCCAGTGAGTAGAGGACAGGAATGGTGCTAAACATCCTGTAGTGCACACAAGCACTAAGAACTTTCCAGAGTGGTGATGAGAACAGAGAGGAGACTTTCACCAAAAAGAAAAGACTTGTGGACCTGTTGAACTGCATACATAAAATGCAAAAAGGAATAAAAATCAAATGCCTGAGTAACTGAAGAAAGTTGTGAGGGATACTGACCTAGATGGGAGAAAGTAAGTTGAGTTTGAAGAAAACTGTTGGCCTTGGAACATATTGAGGACATGTTGTCACATTTCCTATACATACAATGAGCAGAAGTGACCTTAATATGCACAGTAAAGGTTTAGAATTAACCACAGCCATATCTTCATCCTCAACAGAGCCATCAAAGAGCCAGACATGGCTGTGGGACTCCAAAGGTGAAGCTGAGAAACTATAACCAATGTGGAATCCTTTTTAGAAATGTCTGGCTTGGGGAGGAGAGGAAAAGCCTTAATATAATTGTATCTTTTAGAAAAAAAGATTCAAAATAAATTTATTTCATAATTTTTTTCCAAATTGAGTGCAGCATACTCTTAATATATATATACACATAAAGTAATTTGAATATGTATCATATAAAATTTATGTGTATATATAAATTTAAAATTTTTTCCTACTTTCAGCACATACATAGGAATCTGTTTTTCTCACATTTCATTTGCTGACACTTCAGTAGGTCTTCTTTGCAGCCTTAGCTGATGCCTATCATGATGACCCTATGGCATTATACTCTTGAAATGTATTCTCAGTTCTGGAGGGAAATGTGAAGTTATATTCAGTATATTTAGTTTGGCATATTCAGAACTACAGGATCTTGGAGATGAATGAGATATTGTATCTCATCAAGTGCAGTGGGCCGTCCAGTGTTTGATTCCCCCTGTGTTAATTTCTAGGGCTGCTGTAACAAATTATCACAGACTTGGTGACTTAAAGTAGCAGGTATTTATTCTCTCATAGTTCTGGAGGCCAGAAGTCTGAAGTCAGGGCACAGAAAGCTCTAGGGGAGACTCTTTCCTTGCCTTCTCCAGCTTCTGGCTCCAAGCATTCCTGGGCCTGTAACTGTGTAACTCAGATCTCTGCCTCCATCTTCACATGACTGTCTCTTCTCTATGTCCCTCCTCTCTACGTCCCTTAGAAGGACAGTTACTGGATTTAGGGCCCAACTGGATAGTCAAAGATACTCTAATCTCAAGACTTTTACCCTTTTTCCGAATAATGTTGCATTCACAGGTTGTGGTTTGGACATGGCATGGACATGTTTGGCGGCCACCATTCACCCACCCTAGGCCTCTGAATGCATAGTTAGTATTTTTTGTAGCTGTATTTGTTTTCATTTTTATTACACAGAAGGAGAGAGGAGGCTAAGGGACAGGGCCGACATCATCCCCCACAACAGCCTCTGAGGCAAAGGTTTGCCTGGGTTCATTTTGAAAAGGCAGTTTTGGGGTTTGTGTTCAAGAAATTCTCCAGCCTGTCAGTCTCAATGCAAACAGCTTAAAATAAAAACCTCCCAGCTGTTCACCATGCAGGCATATTCCACAAAATACAAAACAAACCTGTTTGGAAAATGCCTGACCTTAAAACAAGAGTGAGGCCTTAAAGATGCATTAAACACAGAATCTTCCAGAAATCAAGTTTGGCTATAACTTCACAAAACCAGAAGCACAGAATAACATTTCTGTGCTTAATAAAAGTCACTCAGTCATGTCAGACTCTTTGAGACCCCAAGGATTATACAGTCCATGTAATTCTTCAGGACAGAATCCTGAAGAGGGGAGCCCTTCTTTCTCCAGGGGATCTTCCCAACCCAGGAATTGAACCCAGGTCTCCTGCATTGCAGGCGGACCTGAGCCACAAGGGAAGCCCAACTGTAGAACTCCTAGCTAACGAAAGAGGAGGAAGGTCACAGATGACGGCGGGGGGTCCTGTCACGACACCTGCCTCTCTCTGTTCTGAAGAGACTCACGACCTGGAGAGTAGCAGAACAGCCTTGCAGGTGGGAGCAGCAGCACAGTGGTGGCGGCTCAGCCTCTGGGGAGCAGAGAGCTGGCTCCCTGTTTGCCTGCCACTCTGCTTTTCCTGCTGATCTCTGCCAGTGCCTGGGATCCCACCTCGCCCGGCAGCCCCCTTGCCAGGGCCCTTCTGCTGCTGAAGCCACTGCTGCCACGGGCCTTGGCACCGCCTCCCCCTTGACCATGTCGAAGATCTCGTCAGGGAGGTGCTGGTACTTGATGGTGCTGCTGTGGATACAGCCCTCAGGCACCCACCATAATTTGTCCCTGTTCCTGGACGTGCACATCACCTCACTGCAAGCTGATGTTCATCCAGTTGTTGCAGCTCACCAGGTGCCCACTGTGCATCTCCCCATTTTGGAGGTCCACCAACATTGGGTGATTCTGCGCCACTTCCAGCGGCAATAAGGGGAGCGTGGAGTCAACAGGGACCAGGCTCCCTGGCCACTTCCGCCACAGCCGCTGCAGCTCATCACATGATAATTATTTGTTGCTCAGCCTCTAATTGCTGCCTCTACTCAAGATAGTTTAGGTTTTAACTAATTCTGTGGTGACATCGATTTTCCTGTAACTTTTTAACCATTAACTTCGGATTTCCCTGCTTGAAGCCATGAGAACAAACCAGCCCCTATTCTCTCTGCAAGCCCTTCATTTGTTGTCCATGAGACTTCTGTCCTCCAGGCTAAATACCTCTGGTTCCTTCAACCATTTCTCTCAAAACTCCTATGTCTCCTGTTCTTCCAATCATCCTGGGTATTCTTCTCCAAAGGACCCAGAGAAAGAATACTGAATATATAACTGAAGACCCAGTGCTGAGGTCATATCTCTTCCACTAAGTAGGTGACTGAGGTGGGACAGTTTTTTTAAAATAATAAAATCACTGGACCACCCTGCTTCACTGCATGCTTTATATAGTCAAGTGAGATTATTACAAAACCTGTAAGAAACATAACCTTTTAGAAAGGTTCCCAGTTATTTATCTGTATACTTGTAAAAAGAAATTTTAACTCCCAGAACCGAACATAAATCTGTCAATATAGTCTGAGCCAGTACAAAGTGGCTGACACTAGCACGTGCCCTGGTTATCTGCTCTGTTTCTGTTAATACAGCCTGGAATCAAATTAGCTTTATAGTACTCATGTCATAATTCTTTATTCACACTGAAATTACTAGGTACTAAAGAGTGCTAAGCCATCTTCACAGATAATCTATTTATTGCTTTCTGATTCGTTGATTTTTACCATGTAGAATCAGTGAATTTTTTTATACAACTTGGCAATATAATTTAAATTGAAAAAGAATTTAATATTGTTCATTTTAACTGCATGTTTTGTAAAGGTATAATAATAGAAAATATGTCGCTGTTCCTCTAGTTATTTCATGTAATATTCCCTTAAATGAGTTCTATCTGTGCTAAGAGCATTTTCTTGTTGTACTTAAATGACCACATTCCTGTCTAAACCTGCAGTTTGCTAGTGAGATTCTCTATGTATATTGAATTAAAATGCCTTTGATTTGTATCTTATGTCCTGATGGTAATAGGTTTTACCCTTTTAGGTAGATTTCATTTTCCTAGATTGCTTGTTAGTAGGTCTATAAATCCATGTACTATGTGATAGTTCAACGTGACATGACCTTTTAAGAATTTGAAAGCAATATAAGATGTGAACTCTGTCCTAATATTTGATCTGTCTTAAAATTTCCCTATCTGAATCTTTGGCTCTACTCACTCTTTAGATTTGTTTTAATGGTACATGCACACCTTGGAGCTCTTTCTTTCTATGAAGAAATCCCAATGAAGTAATAAAGTCAGTGTTGTAACATCCATTTTTCAGATTTTAGAGGCTTGGTTTTCAGTGTATGCTTAATTCAATTTATTTTCCAACATTGGAAACAGTTTTGCATTTATAACTTGAAAGTGGAGATATATTGTGGGTTTGGAGAGCTGTGCAAATGGTCTACATGTTGTGATTTATAGAATAACAGCTATACAGTATGGAGCTTGAGGAGTCCAGTAGATTTCTTCAAAATACCCCTGTGCTGGTATATCTTTTCAATTAGGTAGTTTCTTTGCAAACTGTTCCGTACAAATTTGAATGATTCCCAGATACCCTGTAAAACCCTGGTGTGTTACACTTTGCTTATCCTGACTTTGCTTTGCTATAATTTTGAATGCATCTCAATTTAGGGCCAAACCGTATGTCCTACTTTATTTTTTTATAGCTTCAATTAAATAAAAAGCTACATCTTCTTGATGGGTGTATGCAGCATTTGGTGTTCTACTGTAGAGCATAAAGACAGTTCATGACCTGGCTCGCTCCCTAATGCCTATAATTTTATAGTGCAGCAAATTTACCTTTTGGACACTATGATATCAGCAACTTGAGAATTTAATATAAGGCTTTAAATTCTGTTTCCTTTCTTTTATTTTCCCTAGAAAACAATATATCCTTCAAGCATTATGGAATGTATCTTTTTCTCAGTTAAACCACAATTGAAATTAAAACTTACCTGGTAATTTATTTATTTCTCTAAGATTAAAATAATCATATATTGCAAAACTAAGGACAGTAAAGTTTCTTCTTGACCATATTTAAGTTGTGATTGATCTGTCTATAGAGAAATCTATTGCAGAGGTTAAAATGTATTTGTCTGGAGAATCAGGAAAAAATATGATAGAACATAGATACTACCTTTTCTTCTTCATTTATAGGAGTAGAAAAAGGAAAATAGTGAATTAAACTTATTCCCTAAAATAACTCATCACCTATATAACGATCTATAGATCTCATGCCTTTGTTGCTTCAGTGAGTCAGGTTAAAATGGAAAGCTTTAGAAGAACACTATGGCATGAGTGCATTGCCTTGAAGAAGTAACATCCAAATAGCACTCCATATAAATGTCAATGAATTCTTGATGAATTTTTGCTCACTGGTGCTGTTGATTTGACTAACCATATCAGAAGAAACAGAAAGCTTATATATTGCTTTCAAGTGTGATTTTTTTTTTTCTTAATTTAATAGAAGTTGAGATGTCAGATCCAAAGTGTTAAAGGAAAAAAATTCTAGGATCTTAATCTTAGGGTAGTAAGTTTATACTATATAAATATGAGACATAGGGGCCTCAGCTCCTTGAGATTGATGGATCACTATCTTATTTATTAGTCCCTTGTTGCAAGACTTACTCAGTTCTTCCTTTGAAACAAAACTGCCATCATCCTGATCTGCCTAATGTTATGAAGATATTAAGATAATAGGTTGCAGTGACTGTATAAGTAGCTTAGTCCACATTTTCACATATTTATGCTTCAGATGTTTATGCTATATCCAAGAAGCTTCCACCTTTGTCAACTACCTGGAGTTGCTTTACTCCAGTTCTGGAAAACTTCTGACCCTGCTTTACCTTTTTTAGGTTTCCATTATACCCAAAAGGAGGAGAGAAGTTGCAGTTTGATTACGGTGTCTATCTTCTGAACAAAAATATAGCACAGGTAAGTAACCCCTCTGTGCTTATCTCCTACTTGGCACATGGCAGCCTGCTTTCTTGGATTGCTAACCCTCTTTATGAATAAGTTCTACAATGTACTCTTTTATTTAACTTGTTACAATGATAATACAGAGTTCTTTTTTGGCCACAGTATTTTTCTGTGCCATTATAAATACTACAGAGAAACAATGGGTACAAATAGGATTCCTCCTGCTAAACTCAGAAACCCTTTACTGAGTTGTTACTTGCTGCTGCTGCTAAGTCACTTCAGTCGTGTCCAACTTTGTGCGACCCCATAGAGAGCAGCCCATCAGGCTCCCCCGTCCCTGGGATTCTCCAGGCTAGTAGGTTGTAATTGAATGTGTGGGCTTTATAACCTCTTGCTTCTGCAGCTTGACTGGTAATAGCTTTCTTCTCACATAACTTTCTTCTCCTAGACCACTTGTAGGAGCTCATTTTGCATAGGGAGTTGTTTATGGAGTAAAAGTTTAGTGACTTTGGCAAGTCCCTGACTGTCTCCTCACCTGTTATCCAAGGCCACAAAGAAAAGTCCAAGCACGTGGTCCTTCCAGCCCATCTTGGGTTTTTGTGGCTCTCCCAATGTCATACCTGTTCATATCTCACTTGATATCTTTCCATATGCCATAGAAAGGCTGTCAGATGCTTGGGTTTGCATTTTCCTGAAACAAATATACCACGTTTCCTTAGCACACAGGGCTCTACTTCAAGAGGTAACATGCCATAAATTTTCTAATTGTAGAGTAAGATCAGCTTCAGTGCCTTGTTTTTATTCAGACATCCTTCCAGTTGGACTGTCACATGGAAGAGATCCCACTGTTTGGCTGTTATTTAAAGACATTATCAGCTGTATCCTCAGACCTTTCTTTTATATAGAAGCAATAAGTTTTATGATGTTTTTGTTTTTATGAACTGAGTTGCTTTTCATCCGTATGATTCTAGAGACTCACTGAACAATTCCCGTGTTCATTTCTGATGGATCTAGAATTATTCTTCCTTATGTTGTCACCTCTGCCTTTCTTCTGTCATCTAACTTCAGTTTAATGTTGTTTGTTTTTTTTTAATTTGGTTTTTATTAGACTCTTAACTTTTCCAATACTGAATCATATTTCTAGTTTTCAGTCATCGATTAATCATTTGCTTAGAACCTCACACTCACATTGCTTTTACTGTTAACTGCCATCCAACTCGTGTTCTTCATTCCAGGCGCAAGCAGCCTTACTCACAGCCTCTAGCCCATGACTCATCTTTCCATGTGCCATTCTTCCCACAGCTGATGCTTTCCTCCCTCCAGTTTTGGCAGAAGAATATCTCAGTCTAAGAAACAGGACCTTAATTTCAAGTTTGTGTAGCTCACATTACTAATGACAGCTGTCATACCATAGAGAAGGTAGTGCTTAGATGAAAACTGTCAAGCAGTGGCCAGACTAAGGATGCGTTAAGGGAGAAGAGATCTAAGTAAATTAGAGAGCACCTCCAGTGAAGTCAGCCAAGGTGGAAAAGAGCCTGTGGACACTGGAGTCCAGAGTCTGGGAGTCAGGATGTCAGGAAGGTTGTCCTCATTTAAGTAGAATTAAGTTCTGATCCGAGTTCAGAGGTTCTCTCTTTGCCCTATTTTCTGTTTCTTGCTTTAAACACGTAAGGCCTAAGTTAGTTTTAGAAGTTTCCAGGTGAAACCTACTCCTAATTAAGGCTAGGACTGAAATGCCTGGATTTCCTCATAAATCCCAGCTTCAAACACACACACATGCATGCATGTACACACATGCACACTTAATTCTTCTCAGGTCCAACAGGAATGGCAAAGTAAGGTATAAAGGAGGTGCTAAGAATAGCCTCCTTTGAGAATAAGACCAAGAGGGAGGCTGACTAAGTGCAATGGAAAGCTGGGGACAGCCAGCCCTCTTCATCAGACTCCGCTCCAGCACTGTTTGGGCCTCACTTTAGAGCACTTCTAATTTTATCCTTAACTGAACTAAAGCCACAAATATGCTGAGCTAGTTTTATTTCTCTGTTTAAAAAATGGATTATTTCTACTAATTTTGTATCTTATGTAACATTATACTCTGAAATTCAGAGAGTAGTACATTTGTGTGTGTGTTTAATGGGTTAACCACTCTGATTCCATAGGGAGCAAGTATCTTGCTCTCTAGTGTTTTTTCATCACTGTTATGGCAGTTTTAAAAGGAGACGACAGTAAACTTCTTATAAACAGACTTTCTTCGGTTTCATAGTTCATTCATGAGGCCTCTTCTGAGCGTTTAGAAAGAAACTTTCAACAAATTTGTGACCTTCAACTTTTTTCACGTTAACGCCATTTTGTCTTTAGCCTTACTACCATCACTTTCTTACATTTCAGCTTATATGAATTCACAGAACCATAATTATTATGGCTCATAACCAGGTATTATATTAATAAGATACTTCCAACTTGTGAAGGTTAATTATATATATGTACACACACACACACACACACATATACACATACACCAATACATGTTGTCAAAGGGGAGTTTGTCTTCTCAACCAGTCTCACTTATACCCCATCTCTGGAGATGTGAACAAATCATACTATTAAAATGACCCCACCTCAGTAATTTATAAGCCACGTTAGTGGAGGTGGATGAAAGCACTGGCATGTGTTAAAGTGCCAGAGAAAAAGGAGTGAAGTCATTTAATACTGCATCCATAACTTGGTTGNTCTGGAGATGTGAACAAATCATACTATTAAAATGACCCCACCTCAGTAATTTATAAGCCACGTTAGTGGAGGTGGATGAAAGCACTGGCATGTGTTAAAGTGCCAGAGAAAAAGGAGTGAAGTCATTTAATACTGCATCCATAACTTGGTTGAGGGTTTGAATAGTCAATAGGACCTTTCATCACAACCAGAAGTAGTAGTAAAATCACTTTTTTTGGTAGAGGAAATGACAGAATTTAGTAATATTTGTTACTTCAGTATTTGGGATCGGTCCAGCCCAAGTTTTGAAAGCCCAAGCTTAGAAAGACAGGCCTTCAAGTAGAAATCCTCAGGTGTTGTTTGAAGAGCTGAGAGGGTTGGTAAGGCCGGCCTGCCCTCTTCCTGTCACTGCTGTCTAAAGGGGTGTGTGTGTGCGCAGGGTTGGTATTAAAAGTGAATAAAGCAAAGTGCCTTGTTTTTAACACCATTTACTAATATTTTTCAAGTGCCAGCCCCTTTGGTTGGAAATAGTCTTCCCTCTTGGGCAGCCTGTAACATTATAGAAATGGACCTGGCAAAATTGAGGTACAGTGTAATTAACATGGTTTAAGAAACCAGCTCCTGCCATAATGTCAGTAAGTTTATAAGGACATTATATTAGTATTTGTGTATAGCACAGTAGTTTGCTTTTAGTTCCCAGAATAGTAAATCAAAAATTATAATATTTTTTGGAGAGCTTTACAGTCTATAATATACATACATATATTAATTATCCAAGTGACCCTTGTTATCACCCTGCACAGTGGAAAGGGCAGCACTTGACCCAGCATTTCCACTTTGGGGTATTTGTCCAAAGAAAATGAAAACACTCACTTGAAAAGATATCTATACCCCCTTATGTTTATTGCTGCATTATTTAAAATAGCTCCTCTGCCCATGGGATTCTTCAGGCAAGAATACTGGAATGGGTTGCCATGCCCTTCTCCAGGGTCATCTTCCCAACCCAGGGATCAAACCTGGGTCTCCTGCATTGTGGGCAGATTCTTTACCATCTGAGCCACCAAGGGGAGCCCATTTAAAATAAGACATGGAAATTACTTGTGTCCATCAGTAGATGACCAGATAAAATGTGGTATGTGTACACACATTCACACACACACACACACACACACACACACACACACACGAATATTCAGCTATGAAAAGAAGGAAATCCTTCCATTTGCAACAACATGGATTGACCTTGAGGGTATTATGCTAAATGAAGTAAATAGCATATGATCTCACTTGTATGTGAAATCTGAATTAACAACAACAAAAAAAGCCCAAACTCGTAGGTAAAAAGAACATATTATGAGGTGGTTGTCACACGTGAGGGTAGGAGGTGGCAGAACTGGGTGAAGGTTGTTAAAAGCTACCAACTTCCAGTTATAAAGTCAGTCAGTCCTGGGGATATAATGTATAATGTAGCATGTTGACTACAGTTAATACCATATTGTATATTTGAAAGTTGTTGGGAGGGCATATCTTAACAATTTTCACCACAGGAAAAAAAAAGTTTGCTACTATGTGTGGTGATGGATGTTGACTTACTGTTGTGATCATTTCACAACATATACATACACTGAATCACTGTGTTATATACCTGAAACTAATATAATATTATATATCCCAATATATTATGGGAGATGAACTAATGGATTAAATGTGGGAGACTGGAGAACAGGAGTAATCGAGAATGACTCCTAGGTTTTATATGTGAGCAGCTAGATTATGAAAATGCTGTTTATTGAGATGGAGAAAGGTCCAGGAGTCAGGGTTTGATAAAACCCAAAGTTCTGCTTTGGAAATGTTAAACTTGAGTTTCCTTTTAGAAAGCCAAGTAGAGTCTTGAAGTAAACAACAGGATATATGAGTTTGGAACTTAGGGTAGGAGTCAGTACTAGAGGTACAGATTTGGTCATCATCAATGTAAATTAAAGGTGACGTCTCAATTCATGGTACCAGTGTGATCAACCAGGAAGAGAGTGCAGCACTAGCTCCAGAGAGAGAGAGACAGACACAGACAGAAGCATACAGTGGGATTTAGCCCTGGGAATTCTGGTTTAGAAGTTTAGAGGAAGATGAGCCAGCAAAGACTGAGAGGAATGGCCAGTTGGATAGAGGGAAAACCAGGAGAAAGTAATAATTTGGTAACTAAGAGAATTTCTGAAAAGAAAAAGTAACCATCTATATTAAATCCTCCTATGAGGTGAAGTATCCAGTGGACTTGGGAAGAAGAGCAGTTTCAGTAGAGGAGTAGAAGAGTGAATAGAAAGTGAGGAGGTGGCACTGATTGTAGAAAGCCCTTCTGAGGTGTTTTTTTGAAGTGAGATAGACAGATGAGTTCATAATNTTTCACTTTTCACTTACATGCATTGGAGAAGGAAATGGTAACCCACTCCAGTGTTCTTGCCTGAAGAGTCCCAGGGATGGGGGAGCCTGGTGGGCTGCCATCTATGGGGTCACACACAGTTGGACACGACTGAAGCAACTTAGCAGCAGAGTTGCTATAAGGATTAAATGATATTTTTAAAGCATTTATAATAGTGCCTGGAACACATTTAGAATAGTGCCTGAAACAGAGTAAGTAGTTTAAAAAAAAAAAGTGCTTGCAAAATAAATAAAATGTAAAATTCAGTTTAATCCTTGTGATCAAGAAATTCCAGGTTCCACAAATATGAAATGAAGTGAAGAAGTGAAAGTTAAAAAGTGAAAGGGTAGGGGAGTTCCCTTTTTAGCTGCATCAGTGAGAATACTGCTATAGGGAAGGAAAATTCAGATATTTTGTTCACTCTCAGTGTAGTGAGCTTTTAGTTGTTTCAAGTTAAGGCAATACTTTTCCTTTTTTTTTTTCCCCAAAATAGAAGTAACTTTTCAAATCATACAAATGATTCAATCTTGGTATGAATTTATTGTTAGTTAAAATACAGAAAAGTATTAAGGAAAAAATTTAAACCACTTTGGATTCTATTACTCAGAGATAAACATTGTAGTTTCTTGGTGATCAGCTTTCCAAACATCTGTGCAAATATACATGCCTAAATGAAACAGGTAAAATTTACATAAACAGTTTCACATTGTGCATTCTGTTGTATGTCTTACTTTTTTCATTTAGTATATTGTGAAGATAGTTTCATATTGATGAATACAGTTGTATAAGATCTTGTTGTCCACACTGTACTCTGTTTGTGGACATTAGCAGTAGTCCAAGATTTGCCTGTCATGAACCACATTATGGTGATAGAAGCATCTATCTTTTTAGATAGTTATACCTGTATTCAGTTATTCCCTTAAGATAAGTATCAAACTGCTAGGTCAAAGAATACATAAATTTTAAAGTTTGATATCTGTTTTTTATCCTCTTGCCAACGTTATTTGTTATTAATCTTTTTTAATATGAGAGACGAAACATAATATCTCTGATTTTATCTGTAGCTCTGATTATTAGTGAATGTTACTTTCAGGCATTTCATATATCTTTTAAATACTGGGTTGGTCAACAAATTGGGGTTTTCCCAGAAGATGGGTACAGGAAACCCAAATGAACTTTTTGGCCAATGCTATAAATATATATATTTCATATAAATATATATAAGTTCTTTGGTGAATCACGAGTACTTTTTGATAAATATGCCTTCTAAAAAAATTATGGGTGAACTGTAGAACTCCCAAAATAATATAAGAAAATAATACATAGGCCTTGCAAGTGAGGGTGAAGAATTCACTGAATCACAAATTTGTGTCAGTCTTTCTCTGTTTTAACCTTCTTTCTTCCCCCAGTCCTCTCTAGGAGTGTCAGTTCCCCTGCTGTATAAAAAGCAATCTATGGCAGTTAGGACAAAGGCTGGACTGAAGACAGCTTTTAGAAGAAGCATCTAAAATCCCAGTTCCTGCTGTCTAACTCATTTCTTCACTATTTTCCTCTCCTTGGCACTTTTCATCTGCTCTAACATACTTCTTTTCTTTCATGAGTCCTGTGACTGGTATGACCTCTATTTCCTCTCTGGGTGTTTCTGTGGCTCCAAGCATTGCTGGTTTATCACTTACTCTGTATCAGGTGCTGGGTTGGGCATTGAGGAGGTAAGGGTGACTAGGACTCTATTCTTAAACCTGGTTTACCCTCTAGCCAGGGTAACATTACAGTATATTACACTAACAGGATAGTAGATGTGTGTGTAGATCTATACATCCTGTTGCTATATTACACTAGATAAATGTGTAAAGTTCTTTGGGAAATACAGTTGTTGTTGTTTTTTCTTTTAATCATCACCTTCAAGCTTTTTGACTTAGCCCAACATGATCAGAAAGATTTTAAGATTCTCTAAGGTATAATTTACAAGCGGTATATGTTCGTAATTTTGTTTATAGAAAATAAGCAGAGATTNACAGTTGTTGTTGTTTTTTCTTTTAATCATCACCTTCAAGCTTTTTGACTTAGCCCAACATGATCAGAAAGATTTTAAGATTCTCTAAGGTATAATTTACAAGCGGTATATGTTCGTAATTTTGTTTATAGAAAATAAGCAGAGATTTACAGAGTACCATGCCATATTAAAAAATGGGTCAATATAAGTCAAGTACAAGATGAATTTATAATAATAATGATAATATCACCATATATCTGAGTAATGCTTTGTAGTTTTCCAAAGGGCTTTCACGCAAGCAGCTCATAATCGATCCTCACAATTTCTTCTCTGAAGTAGAGTTAGTAAGAATTTTCAACTTTAAGAATTTCTTCTTAGGAACTCTATCATAAAGAAATAATTCTAACTTCCTGGAAACAGTTAAAAGACATTTATCATACTGAAAACAATGGTCTAGGGGTAAGTTAGATAAATTGAGGAACACCCATAGTCATTAAAAGTTTTATGAAGATTAGATAATACCAAAGGATTCATTTGTTATTAGTGAAGAAAGGAGGATAGAGAGTTGAATACATATTCCACAATTACAATTATTAAAATAAAAATTTTAAAGACACCAAACATTTACCCTTTCTGTAGGGGTAAGAAAACTGCCCAGATATAGGCTAAAATTGTGTTACATGCTTATCTAATGGGAGTGTTGCTACTTGATAATCGTGGTATTGTCTAAGATTTCATCCTGAGTCTCAGTGTCCTTATTTATATAATGAGGTTCACAAAACTCGACAGAACATTGTTTTTGGCTTGTTTTTCTAAACAGCTTCAAAACATTTTTGTGTCCCCACTGTCTTCACATGTATAGATGGTGGTTGTATCTCTTTCTTTCCAGACTGCTTTGCAAGGCAGCTTAGTGTCTTAGAAAGAGCTCTAGTACACTAACCTCTTAAGCAAAGAATTGCCTCCCAGTTATATTAGGCAAGTCTCTTAATCTTTATAAGCTCTAGATTCTTTTATTAATAAGATAAGGAAGTTGAAATAAATAACCTCTTCATTTTCATCTGGAAATTCTTTGATTCTTCCCAATCTTGTTTTGAGCACATACATGATTTTTTTTTTTTTAAGCACAATAAATTAGTTAGGTAGAGGTGATGAGAGTGTAAACTGATAAAATTATTTTAGAAAACACTTTGGCATTTTCCAGTGAAACTGAAGATATACATATGAGAATGTTTTGACATCACTGTTCATAATAGCTGAAGACTGGAAAAGAATTGAAAATCTATCGGCGATATGTTTACCCTTAATCATGATATATTTCTGTGATGGAATACTGTGCAGGCTTGAAACCATAATTATATGCAGTAATAAGGATGAATTTCACAAGCCTAATGTTGAGAGAACCCCATGAACAGTATGAAAAGGCAAAAAGATAGGACACTGAAAGACGGACTTCCCAGGTCAGTAGGTGCCCAAATTGCTACTGGAGATCAGTGGAGAAATAACTGCAGAAAGAATGAAGAGACAGAGCCAAAGCAAAAACAACACCCAGTTGTGGATGTGACTGGTGATGGAAGCAAGGTTCAATACTGTAAAGAGCAATACTGCATAGGAACCTGGAATGTTAGATCCATGAATCAAGGCAAATTGGAAGTCATCAAACAGGAGATGGCAAGAGTGAACATCAACATTTTAGGAATCAGCAACCTAAAATGGACCGGAATGGGTGAATTTAACCCAGATGACTGTTATATCTACTACTGTGGGCAAGAATCCTTTAGAAGAAATGGAGTAGCCATCACAGTCAACTAAAGAGTCTGAAATGCAGTACTTTCATGAGAATCTCAAAAACGACAGAATAATCTCTATTCATTTCCAAGGCAAACCATTCAATATCACGGTAATCCAAGTCTGTGCCCTGACCAGTAAGGCTGAAGAAGCTGAAGTTGAATGGTTCTATAAAGACCTACAAGACCTTCTACAAGTAACACCCAAAAAAGATGTCCTTTTCATTATAGGGGACTGGAATGCAAAAGTAGGAAGTCAAGAAACACCTGGAGTAATAGACAAATTTGGCCTTGGAGTATGGAATGAAGCAGGGCAAAAGCTAATAGAGTTTTGCCAAGAGAACACACTTGTCATAGCAAATACCCTCTTCCAACAACACAAGAGAAAACTCTACACGTGAACATTACCAGATAGCCAGCACCGAAATCAGATTGATTATATTCTTTGCAGCCAAAGATGAAGAAGCTCTATTCAGTCAGCAAAGACAAGACTGGGAGCTGACTGTGGCTCAGATCATGAACTCCTCATTGCCAAATTCAGACATAAATTGAAGAAAGTAGGGAAAACCAGCAGACCATTCAGATATGACCTAAATCAAATCCCTTACCATTATACAGTGGAAATGAGAAATAGATTCAAGGGATTAGATCTAATAGACAGAGTGCCTGGTGAACTATGGATGGAAGTTTGTGACATTGTACAGGAGATAGGGATCAAGACCATCCCCAAGAAAAAGAAAGGCAAAATGGTTGTCTGAGGAGGCCTTACAAATAGCTGCGGAAAGAAGAGAATCGAAAAGCAAAGGAGAAAACTCTGCATTTGAATGCAGAGTTCCAAAGAATAGCAAGGAGAGATAAGAAAGCCTTCCTTAGTGATCATTGCAAAGATATAGAAGAAAACAATAGAATGGGAAAGACTAGAGATCTCTACAAGAAAATTAGAGATACCAAGGGAACATTTCATGCAAAGATGGGCTCAATAAAGGACAGAAATGGTATGGACCTAACAGAAGCAGAAGATATTAAGAAGAGGTGGCAAAAATACACAAAAGAACTATACAAAAAAGATATTCACAACTGAGATAATCACAGTGGTGTTATCAGCAGCCTAGAGCCAGACATCCTGGAATGTGAAGTCAAGTGGGCCTTAGGAATCATGACTATGAACAGAGCTAGTGGAGGTGACAGAATTTCAGTAGAGCTATTTCACATCATAAAAGATGATGCTGTAAAAATGCTGCATTCAGTATACCAGCAAATTTGGAAAACTCAGCAGTGGCCATAGGACTGGAAAAGGTCAGTTTTCATTCCAATCCCAAAGAAAAGCAATGCCAAAGAATGCTCGAACAACCGAACAATTGCACTCATCTCACACGCTAGTAATGCTCAAAATTCTCCAAGCCAGGCTTCAGCAATACTTAGACTGTGAACTTCCAGATGTTCAATCTGGTTTTAGAAAAGGCAGAACCAGAGATCAAAGTGCCAACATCCATTGGATCATCAAAGAAGCAAGAGAGTTCCAGAAAAATATCTATTTCTGCCTTATTGACTATGCCAAAGCCTTCGACTGTGTGGGTCACAACAAACTGTGGAAAATTCTGAAAGAGATGGGAATACCAGACCACCTCACCTGCCTCTTGAGAAATCTGTATGCAGGTCAGAAAGCAACAGTTAGAACTGGACATGGAACAACAGACTGG
>SJYV01034477.1:60923-83545 GCA_006410875.1 Neotragus pygmaeus | reverse complement strand
TTGGAAGGACTGATGTTGAAGCTGAAACTCCAATACTTTGGCCACCTGATGCAAAGAGCTGACTCATTTGAAAAGACCCTGATGCTGGGAAAGATTGAAGGCAGGAGGAGAAGACGGCGACAGAGGATGAGATGGTTGGATCGCATCACCGAGTCTATGGACGTCAGTTTTGAGTAAACTCTAGGAGTTTGCGATGGACAGGGAGGCCTGATGTGCTGCAGTCCATGGGGTTGCCAAGTATCGAACTGAGTGGCTGAATTGAACTGAACTGAAATGAGTAGAAGAAGCAAAACAAAAGAGAATCTCCACGGAGTTACTCTATTTATGTATAGTTCAAAAATGGGCACGATTAGACTGTATTGTTAGGGAAGAAAACTATATAAAAAGCATGGAAAATGACAAGCTCTGAGAGAAAGAAGGGGCTGTAATGAGAAAGGGGTCACAGAGGGCTTGTAAGGCTCCAGCATCCTGCTTCTTGACTAAGTAGTGGTTATATAGGGGTTTGCTTTTAATGATCCTTTAAACAAAGCATTTTGCTATTTGTATGTTGTATCTTGAAATTAAACAGTTATAGGAAAACAGCAATTTAAAAAGTATATATGTGGGGATTTCCTGACAGTCCAGTGGTTAGGACTCAGCGCTTTCACTTCCGGGCCCTAACTTCAATCCCTGATCAAGGAACTAAGATCCTGCANTATGTTGTATCTTGAAATTAAACAGTTATAGGAAAACAGCAATTTAAAAAGTATATATGTGGGGATTTCCTGACAGTCCAGTGGTTAGGACTCAGCGCTTTCACTTCCGGGCCCTAACTTCAATCCCTGATCAAGGAACTAAGATCCTGCAAGCCATGTGGCACTGCTGGAAAAAAAAGTATATATGACACCATTCTTACAGTCTTTAAGACATATTTACTAATGCAAAGGACTGGATAGTCATTGTCATAAACCAGAAGAAAAAGAATTTTGAAATAGAGCACTTGGAAATTCATTTGTCTTAGCTTCACAAATAAGAATGTCTGCTTTCATTGATTTTACCTATATGCAAAGCACTTTTATTCTTTCTAATTTTTACAATAATGGCTTTATTATTATCCTTATTTTACAAATGAGGAAACTGAGGCTTAGAATAATTAACTCCTTGGTAGAGGAGGAGTTTCAAATAAATCACTTAATAGGTTTTAAATAAATCACTGAAAGAAATCTGCATGAACTAGTTTTGACCTTTTTTTCCTCCTCCACGTTGTGGTAAGATAAATTGAAAACAACTTTGTGAACATTTAAAAATACGTAATATGAAAATAAGCTCTGAAAAAATGAATAGACTGAGTTTTGGAGAGATATCTTCTTCTTCTTCTTTTTTTTTTTTCTTTTTAAAGATAGCATTTCTTAGTGCCTTAAAGTATGAAAGATTTCCAAGTGTCTAGTAGTAAATGAGTTTGTGGATGTTTGGGCATTTACCACTTGTAGGTCAGGCCCCTGCACTCAGCATTAAAATTGAACCTAATTAGAAGAGAAAGTGAGAGAAACAATGTCTACATTTTTTTATATACTAGTTGTGATGGTCACTTTATCCAGAGTTTGCTGGACTGTGACAACTAAACTAACTCTCATGAAAAGGAAATTACTTTGTCTAGCTAAGCCTCCCCCATCAAAAAAAAAAAGTTGTTTTAGATTTAGTTTGTAATGTATCTTAAGGTTCTTCCTAAAGGCTTGTGAACCTTCACCTTTTAATAAGGCTTCATAATGACAAAGTCCCGAAAGTGAAATCATCTATGTGGAATGTGCCCATGTCTTAAAAAAAATTCTGATAAACATCACTTCATGGTATTTAAGAGATTAAAAAAGACTTAAAATACATAAATGTTACTTTCAGGTTATTATAGCCAAGGAAACTTGTGGCCAAGCTATCAAAACAGCTTAGCTGCAGCAAGTTCTGAGCAGTGGGTTTAGCCAAATCGGTTAGCCCTTTTTAGGACTGACTGTACTGTCTTTAGAGTTGACCTTTAACTTATGATACAGAATATAATTGTTTCATCTCTGAGGCACATTTATGTATCCCTTTGCCCCAACACTAATTCATCATCTGCTTTATAGTAATTCCACTCAGACATCACCATCAAGCCCATTGGAGGCTACTAAAGGATGTGAGTGGATGTATTTCCTAATCAGTGACATTAGTTTATATCTCCTTATTAAGGTACCCATTAAATTCATACTGAGAGAGATAACATAAACACTAATGCACTTCACATCTTCCATCAGTGCTTTTTTATTTATTTCTATAATGGAGTTATTAATATCTGAATTTAAAAGTACAAGAGAATGCAAAGCTTTTAGTAATGGTGTACAATCTTTTACTCTGGCAAGATGTGGAAGATATGAAAAGCAAAGTCATCCATTATTACGTTGACATTTTTATTCTCTCTCTCTAAAACATAGCCATTAAAATATACATGATACCGTTTATTTTAAAAGTAAGTTAATATCTTTTATATAATCACCTCTTCTAAATAAAGTATATTATCTTAGTTTCCCTATAATTTATCTTTAAGTTATCTTGGTTTTCTAATTTTAGTTTGAAACTCAGAATATATACAGGATTTTGTGTCCCTCTTGAATATGCCAGTCAAAAAGTACTAATTGAATGTACTGTTCTAGGCTCTGGTGGGTATAAAAGTAGATGCCCTGTATGAAAAAGAGTCCACATGTGTATAAAATCTAACTATTCTGGTGAATTCCCTTAACCAAAATAGATACTCCATAAATCTCTCTTCATTTCCATTCATTAGCACATGCATTTGAGACATTTGGCAAAGTTGCTAATATGACTTTCCGTTTGAGAAATCCATAACTACTGCCTTCAAGCCCTACAGCAGCAGCTGGTACCTTTTTGTTTTGCTTTGAGTTTTTGCTATTACTGTTTCTTCAAAGCTGGTAACATGAAATGAATAATGCCAAGAAGTAGCAATTTGGCAGATCTGTTAGCACGTACACTTCTGTTCATCTCACTACCGACAGCGTTATTACCTTCTACCTTTGGACTGGTCCTCACTCTTAGTCTGTTATCCCAGGTGCAGAAAGAGAAAGTTAGGTAGTGGCAGCCTTTTTAATTTGCTCCTTACGTCAGACTTCCTCTATGGTGAGTAAAACACAATATCTTAGACTCATTATATTTAAATCTGTACTAACATTCTCTTTCCCCAAAATAATCACATGGTTCAGTACTAGTACCCACATTTACTGGTGCTGCATTAGTTTGGGTTTAATAAGAAGCAGACTTCAAGAGGGAATTAGAGGGACAAATGATTTATTGAAAGAAGGAGCAGAGGAAGGTGAGAAGAGCCTTCAGACTGCAGTGCAGATATGATACTTGTAGAAGGAGGAAGGAAGGAGAACTGAGTTGGAAAACTATTGGACTACAACTCAGGTCTAAGTTGATGTGAAATACTCAAGCCAAAGCTGCTCACTGGAAGAGTCCCATGTTTTACCCTATAGAGCCTACCTTAGCACCACTGCTGTGCATGTCATTGCCTGGGAGCAGCCTATATGAAGTTGGGCATGAATGCCTTGAGGATCCAGAGGTGCAGTAGCTGGAGCCATCAGCCTGCGTATGTATTCCCTGCTGCAGAAGATCTAAGGGACACATTTTATGACTTACATGACTTCAGATAAGTTTAACACCTCAGTTCAGAATGTAATACTGCCAATACAGTGTTATTGTAAAGGTTAAATAAGGTTAAATCATGTATTTTAAAACCTTGGGACATGATAATACTTAATAAATATTAGTTCTTTTTCTGCCTTCTAGCATGTGATGGTTTTCTAACTTACTTTCCATAGAACATCGTTAAGAGTAGCAGATGTGCTGATGTTATCTATATCAGTACTACTCGAGGTGTGTTCTACAGACCAGTATGTTACTAGCAGCAAAATAAGGAGCTTATACCAGATGTAAGTTAGTGATGTCAATAAACCACTACTTAGTTCAAATGCAAATTTTTTTTTCATATCAAGACAAGGAAGGAAGCAGTGTGTGTGTTTAGTTAAATTCCAGCACAAGCTCCTTATTTATCGCATATTGGCACTTTGAATAGTGTTGGACTTCAGTCAAATATAACCAAAATGTAATAGCCTTTTAAAAATCAGATTTTCTTTTTTACTGTATATATGACTTCATTATACGTATTTCTGCTTGTCTGCTAAAGAGGAAATCACTGGAAGCTGGGCACTGGTAATTCATGTTACTTATGTCAGTGACAGCCAGTAGCACTGTTAGCATTTGTCAGCTTCAGGGCCTGTGATCAAATATCAAAGTGGGCAGGTTGGTCACTGTCATATTTCCAGGCCCTTTGCCTGACTCTTACCAACAAATACTCGTCGAGCTTCCGCCACCTGCGAGATACCGTGTGCCTACTGCTGCCCAGTGTTCTCACGCTGCTCCGTTACAGCCTTGCAAGCCCCCGGGTTGTGATCCTCCACCAAAATCCACCTTCCTTCACAGTTCAGGGAACTCCAAGTCCTGTTCCCTCAGTAATGCAGAGGTGACTTGATCTCCTAGTTACCAATTTGCAATTTAAAATTTGAGCCTGTTACTGGAACAGTATTAGACACATTTTTTGAACTGTGGATGCCGTATCTTAATGCATGAGTTATAATCTTTCTTTGGTTCATTTCACCATGTATACCAGAAATACTTGTCATTACACATCTGTAAAGCTGCTGACCTCTGCCCTAAAGTGGGTGTTGAGTTTTCCCACAACCTTTCACTTGGGTAACCTTCTTCCATGGAATGACGTTGGCACTGAGACATGATTCCAGGAAGTCAATCAGACCTTTTCCTTGTGTGTTTAAGGATTTAAAATATTAGCTGCATATTGTTTTTAGTTGCAGGCATCCTTTCATATTCACGCACACACATGCGCTTTCATATTGAAACTAATTAGATGGAGATTTAGTGTATTTTTTTTCTATGTATTCCCAGGTCTTTGACGATGTGTTAACATGATGTAGTAGACTAGGAATATCTAGTTTTGCCTTCATGCTTTTAAAAACTGAAGTGCATGTTTCATAAAATTAAAGTGTCCCAAGAGTCAGTTAATATAAAGTAATATTTTGCCAAGGTCATAAGTGATTTAATATGAAAGATCATATTTTATCGTAACCATAACAGACTCAACAAAACCTCGGCAGACAAATTGCTGGTTTAGAAATGATCTGAACTTACTTTTCCCCAAAACACAAAACCCACAAGATTGTGTATATAAGGCAACAGGCATTATTTCATTGATTCCCAAGGTTGTGGATCTAGTGGCAACTATTACAACCTGCTTTGTTTTTATTATTGCTCTGTTTAGTTAGTCATCCAAATTCTAGCCATTTCTGTTTATAGCAAGATAGAGCATATAGCGCAGGCAGCACAGCTAGTCATACCTTTTTATTGATGTAATTTGACTTATTTTGGTTCCTTTCCTGGTGTCTAACATTTTGTGAAGCCCTAACATAAATTACTGGCTTGTATAACCCACTGCATCACCTTCACCCAGAGATTTGCTGCCTGTGCAGTTCCTTAATTTTCAAGTGTGAGAGATTTATTTTTCCTTAGTGAGTGCTAATGTTTCTGCACACACACGCACACATGTTTGTGCATATGTGTGGGTATATAGGAATGCCAGTGAGAAAGTCTAACTTATTCTTGGTTAATTCCTGCATGAGATTCTAGAGAAATCTTTAAACTTAATAGATACTAGTTGCCGTGTTCCCAAGTTGACATGATCGTGAACAGTTTGGTGGTGGTTTTAAATTTTTGCTCCAATTTTGCTTATTTTTCCTGGGGATTCTGACTAGTCAGGGTGCTGTACACTTCATGTCCTCAGTGAATACTTATCAACTGTGTAACTGACCAATGACATTTCCTAAGCCCATGTAAATGACTAAGATACTATTACAAATATTGTATGTCAGACAAGCACTCTATGAAATAGATGGCCTTGTCCCCACTTGACAAGTGAAGATTTTGGAGCTCAGAAAACGTAAACACTTTACCCAAAGTCATACAGTTTATACATGAAGGATTGGGATACTGTATCAGAAGATTTTTTATGTACATTATTATATTTGATCCTTATACCAGTCCTTGAAGTGGACAGAATAAATTCTTTTCTATGCTGTTGAGTACATGGCCACCACAGTGGGCCTGGCTCAGTCCAGTACTATCATCTGAACTCTGATATTACTTGGTGTTTGTTAAAGTTTACAGGTCAGTAATGGCACTGGTCACACCATTTTAGTGTGGTCACCAATGGCTGACTTTTGTTAAGTGATTCTCTGTTGCCTCCATGGTAGAGTTCCTGCTCAAATACTTGGTGTTCAAGTAAGCACTTTTATAATGAAAAAACAATGTGTGTGGAGGGCAGGGGGTGGGGGCGAGCCTTGCAGATCTGTCCTTGTCAACCTCCTGCTTAAAACCTTCAAATCGTTTCCCAAGGTTACCTTCCCACAACCTTTCCCCCTCAAAAACAGACATTTCAGCATGCCAAAGGCTTCACATGATCTGTCTTCTTCCTCCCTTTTCAGCCTCACCTTCTGCTGCCACTTACCCCAAAACCCCTGCCACTGGCCCTTTATGCCAGGAAAGCTGAACTACTTCACTGAGGTGAGGCCCACCTTCTGCTTTTGTTTTTTTTTAATCACCTTTTACCCCCTTTGCCTGAAACCTCCCCCTGTCATTCATGTGCTAAATTCCCATTCGGTCTCCACTGTACAGCTCCGCAGTCTTTCCTGCTAGAAGCCTTTCTTTAGCTCCCTGAAGAGTTGTTATTCATCTTCTATTCTCCCAGCTCAACTTAAAAAAAAAAAATACTCATTTGGAACTTGCCTCGCAGTCCAGTGGTTAGGACTGGGTGCTTTCACTGCTGTGGGCCCATGTTCCATCCCTGGTCGGGGAACTAAGATCCTGCCAGCTATGTAGCCTGGCCAAAAGACGAAACAAAGCCTCAGTTAAATATATCAGCATTTTTACATGTCTGTTGTCATTTATTGTGTATGTCGATGTTCCCTACTAGACTAGTAAACTCTGCAAGGATGAGAGACCAAAATTTACTCATCCCTTTTTCCCAACACAGTGTCTAGCACCAAAAATGCACTGAGCAAAGGTTTGTGCCTGGAAGACAGAAAGCATCAGTGACCCTCCTCTGGGAATTAAGGAACAAAAATTCAACACTGAAAGGAAAAGCCTGCCATTTGAACAGAGAGTGGGGTACACATTAGTATCAAATGAAACTAGTGTCTTCACTTCTTATAAATGTGCTGGGCTTTGCATGTGTCGAGGACGATAATGCAGGGCTTTGAGAATGGAGTGAGATTAAAGAGAAGTTATACAGTGAGAGAGCATTTTCCTTTGATAAGTTGTTAGAAGTTATTGAGTACCTTCTCTTCTAGTCAAACAGACAGCTGACAAATGTTTTCCAAGTGTTATCAGAATTTTCTAATCGTTTGTCTTTCACTGACATTTTTATTTAATCATTTCAGATGCAGTAGTAAATTACTGACTGTGTGTAATTCAACTAGTGCACTTAAAATGGCGATACAGGGCAGCTCGCCAGGGTGTGTGATGTGATACCATTTGGAGCTCTGAAAAGGGAAGGGAAGGGATTGTGTCTTCAGATAACTCAACTCTGGAGTTCTGGCCCATTAATACTGTTTTTAGTTGTATAAAAGTTATACATACTGCTAGTTTAGAGAGTCAAATAGTTCCTTAAGGTTTATTATGAAACAGTATTTTTCCCTGTACCTTAAAGGAAACTACTTTAGTGATTTTAACAGATTCTCTCTTCTGTGTGTGTTAGTTTCTTAGTCGTGTCCAATTCTTTGTGACCCCCATGGACTATAGCCCACCAAGCTTTTCTGTCCATGGAATTCTCCAGGCAAGAATACTGGAGTGGGTTGCCATTCCCTTCTGCAGGAGATCTTCCCAACCCAGGGATCGAATCCGAGTCTTCCACATTGAGGGCAGATTCTTCACCATCCGAGCAACTGGGGACGCTTACCTCCAAGTCACTAAATAACCTGACAATATCGCTTCTTCTTGGGTTTTAAGATTATCAGTGATTCCTTCAGTAGAGGATGACACTCTAGCTCCCTTTCACCACATCTTTACTGAAGGTATATTCCATTCTACCCATATGGGTTCGTATTTAAACTACCAGTTCTATGTAAAGTTCCCTCATAGATAAAACATACAATATACTATGATTACTTTTTTTCTACCTAATATTTTTTTGTTTTCTTTGAAGTTTATGATTCTCTTATTTTTACTTTGATTAGTTTTCAATATGCTTATAGCTAATTCTACCCTAAACTCTCCACCAGTTATCTAAATCTCCTCTCAAGATGTTCAGACATGTCAGATGTACAGTCAGTTGCTTGTCAGATTTTTCAGTCAATTTAATCTTTGGAAATCTCTCCTGCTCCAATCTGACCTACTCCAATCTCTCTGCCTTAACTAAAATCCTCAGGATTCCCATCACTTCTCTTGTGTTGAAATTCATTTTCTAAATGGATTCCATGTCTTCTTCTTTCTCAATTTACTCTCATTTCGTTGATAAATGTCTTCCTTTAGCTTCCTGAGAAAGGATGTATGGAGGTAAATTTTGGTGACTTTGTAAAACTGAAAATATCCTTATTCTTGTTTTACTTGGTATGGAATAGGCTGGAAATATTATATACATATATATATATATATATGTATATAATATACCTATATAGGTATATAAAATAGCAACACCGACTCAATGAACAGGAGTTTGAGCAACCTTCGGGAAATAGTGAAGGACAGGGAAGCCTGGCATGCTGCTGTCCATGGGGNTATACATACATATATATATATATATATATGTATGTATATAATATACCTATATAGGTATATAAAATAGCAACACCGACTCAATGAACAGGAGTTTGAGCAACCTTCGGGAAATAGTGAAGGACAGGGAAGCCTGGCATGCTGCTGTCCATGGGGTTCCAGGGAGTTGGACACAGCTTAGTAACCTAACAACAACAGATATATTTTAAAGAATTTTCAAGTCAGTGCTCCATTATATTTTAGCTTCCAGTATTACTTTTGGTGTTTGATTTTTATATTCAATTAGCCTAAAGATATTTGACTCCCCTCTTTATTTTAATGTGATCTATATACTTTGTTTTGCTTTGCTTTGTTTCCTTTCTGGAAACTACTCTTGTCCTCAGTGTTTTAAAATTTCAGGCTGATGGGCCCTTGAGTTTATTTTTATCCATTGTGCTGGGTACTCAGTGAATCCTTTTAGTCTGAAAATTCAAGTCATTAATTTCTTTGAATTATTTTATTGATGATTTCTTCTTTATTTTCTATTTCTAGACTACTATTGTATTTAGGCAATAGATCTTCTGCACTGATCCTCTAATGTTATCTCTTTTCTCCTGTTTTCCATCTCTCTGTCTTTTAGCTCCTCAGACATCCCCTTAACTTTGTGTCTTGCTCATCTATTTTTTGTTGTTCATATTTCATATTTTAAATTGCTAAGAACTCTTTTTTCTCTGAATAGTATCCTGTGTGTAGTGTCGTCTTTTATCCATCTGAGCATATTAATGGTTTTTGAAATGTTTGTTCTTATTTTTGTTTTCAGTTTGACCTTGATATTGTCATTTGCCTTAGAGGCATTTCTTAAGTTTAATGATACTTGATTGCATATTTCTTTTTAAGAGAAGAGGACTAGAAAACATTGGGAGCTCTTTATGCTGTTAACTGTGAGGTTCACTTTAGGGGATTTTTCTGGGCTCTTTTCATTGGGGAATACCTAATGTCATTCTTCTTAGGTCTTTCCTCTTGGGCTTGTCAAGGATCTTTCAGTATCCACCTGTAGAGTATTTGCCTGTGTTCTGGAAGCAGAGTGGAGGGGAAGAAGGGCTGTAGGCCTCAGCATCTAGTATGCATACTTTCATTTAATCACCTTGTTTCCAGTACAGTGCCTTTGCCGTTAACTGTGTTGATGTTTCCTCTCCAAAATCTAAAATTCTAGTTTATTTGCCAGGGTTGTTGCCTCAGTCTTTGGAATTGAGAGGGGATCTGGAAATACAACTGTCTTACAGATTTTCAGCTAGTCTTTCTGTTTTGTTTTTTTAATTGAGGTGTAAGTGACATACAACACTATATCGATTTCAGGTGCATAACATAATGATTCAGTATTTGTATACATTGCAAAATGATCACCCAGTTTTCTGATTTTAGCCCCACTTTTGCTGCCACTTCAAGAAGTACTTCAGTTCAGTCGCTCAGTCGTGTCCNTCAGTTTTTCAGGCAAGCAGAGTTACTGCCTACAGAGAGTGAAAGTTACTAGGTCAGTAACTCAGGTCTGTTACACTGCAACTATCTCCTGAACTGCAGTTGCTTCCTGCCCTGATTCCTGAGTGGACATGGAGATGGTAGCTATATGCGAGAGCATATGGATGTGTTTGGTCCTTGGACGACTTCTATGACAGTGGGGGAGGTCCTCTTTTTCATCTGGGCTTTTGCAATACTTGTTCCTGTGTTCAAATCACATCCAAAACTAACTATATCTTCTGAGAAGAGCCAAGGGAATGACACATACCTTCCTTTACCCATCCAGCTTCCTTCCCTGCCTGCCTGAACTTTCCATATATTTTTCTCTCTCTTAAGACATCTTAGTGTCTTTTGCTCTAGCTTGGAAGACACTTGAATGCAAGTCTGTAGGGTGCTGGGCTTCCTCACATTTTATCTGATGTTGTGGCTGACACTCTCACATTCTATCAGTCATATAGCTGGAGCATTTCAGNCTCTTAAGACATCTTAGTGTCTTTTGCTCTAGCTTGGAAGACACTTGAATGCAAGTCTGTAGGGTGCTGGGCTTCCTCACATTTTATCTGATGTTGTGGCTGACACTCTCACATTCTATCAGTCATATAGCTGGAGCATTTCAGAGTCTGCCTGGGGAATCAGGGAAGGCTTCAGAGAGGAGGTGGTTTTGTGATGCACCTCAAAGGATGAAAAGGAGTATGGCAGGTGGACAGGGAAGACTGTCTGGTGTTTCATGGAATTTTTCTGGAATGTCAGTTGGGGTGTCTTGGGAGTTTCGGCGGGGGCGGGTGGGGAAGAATGTGAAATGAGGCTGAACGAACAGGCAGTCAGGGGCCAGGTCTTTGGAGAGGAAAAGAGAAATTTATCTTGGAGATGTTGAGGGAACTGCTGAAGAATTTTGAGCAGAAGAGTGACCTTAGGAACTTTGCGTGTTTGAAAGATTAACCTGGCAGCCACGTGGACGATGGACTGGGGATCAGACCCAGNGTTTTAGTTCCTCTTCACTTGATTTGTGGCTGGAGGGGGAGAAACATCTTAAACTCCCAAAGTAGGACTTCTCCCTGAGAGCTGGAAGGGAAGATTATTCCAAATAGTCCACAATGCTAAGTGAATTTTTAATAATATCTACCTGTCAGGAGTGATGACTTGGTTGGTCATCCTTTTCTCATCCCCAGTTTTGCTTCTGAGCTGAACACGCCCTTTCCCCCTTGCTGTCTGCCTCAAAACTTGTCGAACTGATAATACTTTCCCACCTTTAGGAATCTACAATGATGCTCCCTAGAAGAAAACTTTCTGCTTAAACTGGAGATTCTGACCTTGCCTTGCTTTAACCTGGAATTCCAACAGTTTTTCCTTTCTCAGCTACCCTCAAGTTTTACCCCATCAACACATGAGCCAGATGTCATTTCTTTTTTACATATGGCTGGTGATGTATCAGCTGGTAAACACGCCTTGCCCGTTAGAGCTCTCCAAAGGATCTCTAGGTATCCTAATCCTTGGAGATTTGCAGATCATATATATAGATGACACCAAGCTAAAAGGAGCAACTGCTGTGATTGATGATAGGATCAAGGTTTAAAAGGAATTCTGTAAGGTGAAAGATGGCCTAAAATCAATAAGAGAGATGATGCGCTAGGAATGCGAAGCACTGCGTTTAGGTCCATTAATCAATTTACGAGTATAGGATGGAAAGACCTACAAAACAACAGCTTATGTAAAAAACAAAACACAACAAACACAACATTTTTTGGTCAATGACTAGTTCAATATGAGATAACAGTGAACTTATCTGTTTAAAGAGTGAATACATTCATGGTAAGTGTTAATAAATTACCATGATCATATTAACATTTTACTGTATTCTAATCTAGGGAAGGGTAGAACTGAACAAACTTTTTTCTTCCTTTTTTTCCTAAAGTATAACTGTTGGCTGACCAAGTAGAGTCTAAGAGGTTATGCAGATCAATTTTCCTTTGTTTGTGTTTTAATTTAATTTCAGATTCAAGGGCCCAGTGACAATCTACATAGGATCCACCTTGGAAATCATCATACCTTGTTCAGCTGGTTCCAGTTTCCCCTGGGTTTTGAATCACACTCGGGTCCACTTACCTGCTTCTCTACCCATCTGTTGGAGAGTCAGAGAGCCCGCTACCCCTCAAGGAAAGATGTGCCTATGTGTGTGCTCAGTCGTGTCTGACTCTGCGACCCCACGGACTGTGTCCCACCAGGGTCCTCTGTCCATGGGATTCACCAGGCAAGAATACTGGGGTGGGTTGTCATTTCCTCCTCTAGGGGAACTTCCCAACCTAAGGAAAGACACTTCTTTCCAAACAGGCCAGTTTTCTCACCTCTCTTTACACACTCCACGGTTGTTTGTTCATTTGTTCATTTATAAATCCACTGACATCCACTATGCACCAGGCACTGTACCAGGAACCAGGATTCACTAGTGTTAAGACCCAGTCCTTGCCTTCATCAGACTTATGTTCTCAGGGGGGTAAGCAGACCCTAAATAAAAACTAAGAACATTTCAGATAATAAAAAGATATGAAAATTTGGGACTTCCCTGGCAGTTCAGTGGTTAAGACTCTGTGCTTCCACTGCAGGAGGTATGGGTGAGACCCCAGTTCCTTGCAATGTGGCAAAAAAAAAATAAATAAATAAAAATGGCCTGGACATTTAGATCATACTTGAAAATCCTTGCATCTTCTGCCTAGAATTCTCAGAATGTTACTTTCTGCTTCCTAACCCAGCTCAAGTTCCACCTTCCCCTAGAAGGCAGAGAGTTCTGCCAGCTCTCTCCTCCCTGATTTTCTGGTGTCCAGGGACTTGTAACACACAATTAACACTCAGTTGCTCTCTAATTGTTTCCCTTACACTAATTTTGCCTCCCAATAGACTGTAGGAGCCAGTAAACTTTGAAGTTAAAGGATATGCCCTCAATTTAAACATATTCAGTCAGTCTTTAATAATACACTGTTAAAAAGGAAACGAGAAGCACAAACATAACCTGAGGTTTTAAAGCTGATTCCCAGATAACGAAAGAACTTCTTCCAGTGTCTCCAAAATCCTCTAGAATAAGAGAGTAAAGTCAAGATGGTAGTTTGTTTATTTGCTGAACTTAACTCCTCCAAAGAGCCCAAGACTCTGTAAGGAAGGGAGATCTTTAAAGCAACAAACATACCTTGAACAGAGTATTAGTAAGATTAGAGAGAACAGCAGGAGAGAAACAGCCAGCAAGCTCAAAAAGGGAAAAAGGGCAAATTCAGAAAAATGCTCAGTGCAAAATGAAGCCCAGATAACATTCTTTTGGCCACTTCACACTCTCTAAAAGAAAAATGGCCCCCAAACAAAACAGAAATAGTACAAATGACCATCAATAGAGGACTGATTAAAGCAATAATGGCACCTTCAGAAGGTGTACAGGTATGTGAAAAGAATAAAGTAGGTAAAGCTATGTACATGGATGTGAAGAGATGCCACACTGTAGTTTAAGAAGCAATTCTCAGAATGATACAGATAATATTCTTTTCATTAAAAAATTTGTACATGTGGAGAATATGCATTTGAGGATATATACACTAAATTGTTAACAATGGTATTTCTGCAAATGGGTTATAGACCATGGGTTTGGGGAGACAGGAGAGGATTTTAATAATTTTATAACTTTTACAATTTTAATAACTTTATAAGTTCTGAACTGTTGTATGTTCTGCACTTAATTATGAATACCCAGAGTGGTTCCTGGATTTGTATATGCCCCTTGTGCCACATGGAAGGACTTCCGAAGAGAATTCCTGAGTGCCTGCCAATGAACCATGCGCGGTTATGCTGCAGGGGCCTTCTTAGGTAGAACCAGAGTGTGTCCCACCGGAGATGTGGCAAGGCACACAGGAGAGCCCTGAGGAGGTGACAAGAAGCATGTTTTGTGTTTGCTTCCTCGACGCAACTCACGGACGCACTGAACAAGTTCCTCGACAAATTTCGTTGTTGTTGTTATATAAAAGGACTCTGGGAAAAACATGTATAAATGGAACTTTTGCATCACCAGGCAGTAAGGGAAAACAATATTTAAGAGATGTTGAGGTCGAGAATGTGGCTTTGGAGGGACTTCTTTGGTGGTCCAGTTATTAAGAGTCCACTGCAGGGGCCTCAGGTTCGATCCCTGGTTGAGGAGTAAAGATCCTGCACGCTGCATGGTGTAGCCGAACAGAAGAAATTAAAAAAAAATTTTTTTAAAGAGTGTGGCTTTGGAATGATGCAGACATTTTGAATTCTGAGTTTGCCGCTTACCAGCTTTGTGAATTTGGACAAATTAAATCACCTTTCATTGTTTTCCTTTTCCTTCTTCTGAATCTTTTTGCTGGGTCTCCTCCTTTTTTTCCAGCCCTGAAATGCTAGTGTTCCCAAGGCTGCTGTCCGAGGCCCTCTTCTCCCTTCCTTGGGTGATATTATCTTCTGATGGCTTCAGTTATTACTGTATGCCTGTTAACATAAAAGGTAATGGATAAGACCAAATCTCTCTTCTCAGCTTCATGCTCTGCCTAATGCCTTCTAATGGATTTCCCTTTCCCTCATGCTAAAATCCTTTAACATGCATAATATAGACTGTCTTTCAATATCTTGGGCCAGATTACTTTTCCAATCTCATCATTGATACATTCCCTCTTCTCTCTCTGCTCCATTCAACCCAAGCTATTTTTCATTTCTTCCACTAACCATGTTATATGCTCCTTGAATTTTGGACTTCTACAACTATTTGGTCCTTCTGCTGTAGCCTACTGGTCTAGCACCTACCCTGGTGGTTTCCCAGTACTGCACTCTTCACACTGCATTGAATGACCTGTTTATACATCTGGTTCGCCCATCAGATCATGAGCCCCAGAAAGCTGGGACCATTTTTGTTTTTTTTGTCACTGTATACTTAGAACGTTATGCCACCAATACTGACACCTGATAGTCAAATTATCAGTTCAGTTCAGTCGCTAAGCTGTGTCTGACTTTTTGCGATCCCATGAATCACAGCACGCCAGGCCTCCCTGTCCATCACCAACTCCCAAAATTCACTCAAATTCACATCCATCGAGTTGGTGATGCCATTCAGCCATCTCATCCTCTGTCATCCCTTCTCCTCTTGCCCCCAATCCCTCCCAGCATCAGAGTCTTTTCCAATGAGTCAACTCTGCGCATGAGGTGGCCAAAGTATGGGAGTTTCAGCTTCAATATCAGTCCTTCAAATGAACACCCAAGACTGATCTCCTTTAGGATGGACTGGTTGGATCTCCTTGCAGTCCAAGGGACTCTCAAGAGTCTTTTCCAACAGCACAGTTCAAAAGCATCAATTCNCAAAGTACTGGAGTTTCAGCTTCAGCATCATTCCTTCCAAAGAAATCCCAGGGCTGATCTCCTTCAGAGTGGACTGGTTGGATCTCCTTGCAGTCCAAGGGACTCTCAAGAGTCTTATCCAACAGCACAGTTCAAAAGCATCAATTCTTTGGCACTCAGCTTTCTTCACAGTCCAACTCTCACATCCATACATGACCACTGGAAAAACCATAGCCTTGACTAGATGGACCTTAGTCGGCAAAGTCATGTCTCTGCTTTTCAGTATGCTGTCTAGGTTGGTCATAGGGCCACCAATTCCTGAGCCTTATGGTTGTTATTGAATTATAGCTCACATTGCCTCTCAAACCCCCTCTTCTGGGTTAGAATTCAGCTTTTTAAAAATCTGTCTATCCTGCTTTTCAGCTTCCAAAATTTTGTTGCTGTTATATAATCTTTGCAGCTCTCTCTTTGTTGTATTTACATATAAGCACAATACATACAGGGGATAATAATTTAAAACATTACTGTCTTCTCATTAGAAACAAAGGAAGCATAAAGATAGAAAACCCCATTACTGACATTTTATGGAAGTTTCAGGAGGTTGCAGAAGTCAGTGTACATGTTTCAATCTGCCATCTTAACCCACAAGTTCCCAAAAGTTTTTAAATAGAGAAAAGTTTTTATAAAGGTAAAAGAAACCAGCAAACTTTAAAATATTTTTATTTTAACCGAATTCAGCTTGATTTTATTTCCAACAGTAGAAGAATGAGTTCCAAATAAAACTAGTGAATGTCTCAAAGCCACAACCAGGTTTTGATGTAATGTTTTTCCTTCTGTGATCAAGAATTAAGATCCAGAAAGTCACAAAACCTACAGATTCAGAGATATTTCCACTAATTTCCAACACTTTTCTCCAGTTTTCCTAGGAGATTCTCATCGTGCTTCTTAAAGTTAATTGATGAGGTATTATTACCCTCTGAGAAAGTTCATACATTAGACTGGGAAAAGAGAGAATGAAGTAGGTTAGAAAGTTGGTTCTGCCCTTCCTAGTGTTCTTCCATAATATACACTTCACAAAAATAGTATCTTGGGAAGAGCATTATTTGATACTCATGACTTTAAATCAGATAGACTAGAGTGTTATTGATTTTATCAGTTGTGTAATCTTTAGGAGTTAGTTAACCCTCTGAACTTGTATTGTCATCTATGAAGCAAAGATTAAGTACAAATGGCCCACCATGTCCATGGGTTTGGCATCCCTGGTTACGGTGGGCCCATGCAGGGACTTGAGCATCTTTGGATTTTGGTATCTTCAGGGTTCTTGGAACCAATCCCCCACTGATACCGGGGGGCATCTCTAATATTTTGAGGGTATATAAACTTTAAATAAGGTACCTGGCACATAAAAGCTGAAGACCGAATGATAGCCATTTTTCTTCTTACTGGTTCAATCAGAGTAAGCTTTTCAGTGTGTAACATTTAGACTACATCTGAAGAGAGGATAAGATTTTAAAAAATAAGCCAGAGATGGAAACCTTTCTGGAAGGACAGACCTTCCAGACTGAAAGAATAGCGTGACAAAAGCATGGCTATGTCAAAGAATCAAAGTCTGAGTCGTATTTAAGGACTGGCAAGTACTTCCAGGTGTTTTGGACTGTACAGCACATGAAAGGCTATTGCACAATGGTAGTGAGGCTGGGAAGGTTTTGATATAGGGGCACCTCAGAAGAAAATTAAAAGGCTGGTGTTCACATATTGCAGCACTGAGTGAGATACAGACAAAGCAAGGATCGATTGGGAAATCAAGGCTCCCTTCTCTGGTAAAGCTTATTTAATATGTCTTTTTAACAGCTTGATCTGATAGAGATCAAAATCATAATGGAAGTTATTGATAAACCTCGAAAAATGTATGAGATACACACACACACACACCCTCTAAACAGGTATACTTGTCATGTAATTTGTTTGTTACTCTAAACAAGTCAAGAACATAAGTAAAGACTATGTCCAAGAGAAGAAGATTGCTATCTTCATGTTTCAAAGGCTGTCAGGGGAAGAAGGAGTAAAATTAAACTTTGATGATGGATCAGAAGAAATCAGAAAGGAGTTTTTAGTTCCCTTGAGAAATAATATTTTTTATCAGATCAAACTGCCCAATAGTGAAGTGAAAAGCTTGAAGTGAATTAAAAATCTAGTCATTAGAGGTGTATAAACTAGAGCTAAATGATTATCAGAGATGCTGTAGAAAATGGGACTGTTTTGTGACTTGGTAAAAGCAAGTGCCTTCTGAGGTTATGCGCAACTCCATATGATTCTGTGCCTGACCAGGGCTCCTATATCATTTAGGTGTAAACTTTGTATCACGCTTTGCCCACAATAACCTATTCCACAAACCAGAACCTTGAGGATGACTACAAATCCCCTGAGACAGTCCTGTCCCTTAGTCAGCTGTTTAAGCTGCTTCAGAGAGCTCCAGAAACTGTCACTGGAGAGGATTTTCTCTACAGTTCTGCTGAAAACAGTGGGACAGTCTCCACCCAAGTGGAGCCTTCGGCGCTACTCCACAGACCTCAAGAACATCTTCATGAGTGGGAGCCTCCAGCCACCTTGAGGCAGGGCTTGCCACCCCTGGAAAACCCCCAGTAGCTCTGAAACTCTTTCCTTCTCTTTGTCTTAACTGAAATCTGAGCCCCTTCCATTGGAGACTTGTTTTCTGTCACTCCACAGGAGCGGAAGGTGATGAAGGTGGAGGCTGGGATGGGTAATTTGCCATTTTGCATTACTGTAACGTTTCCCTCCTTGTTTAAAACCATCGTCTTGCTTTGGAGCCGTTTAACTGTTCACCTCTCTATCATACTGAGCCACAATCGTCTGATGTTTCTTTGGGGCACTCAGAACTTGGAACCTCACTTAAGATCTTCTGTTCTAGGCCACTACTTCTATAGTAACTGTGTTTTTACTCTGATGTCATCCCCGCTATTTCCCATGCTAGACTGCATGCCTTTCCCATGTTCTCTCTTGCTCCTGTGCTTTTATGCCTGCAGTTTCCTCTCTTTGGAACACTGTTTCCCTACTTTTGCGCCTGATAAAATCTGGCTTGCAGGGTGTGGCCGGATAGGTGATCACTTCCTTCCCAGGTGGATCTGTCTCCCCTAGAGTTGGTCAGGCCTCCTTCCTCTGTGTTCCTATAATTTTCTCTAATGTGATATTTATTATTCTTTAATGTATTTTGTTTCTGATTTTTGATGCCTTTTCCATTATATTATTATTACCTGAAAAGCAAGTACTCCCTGTTCTTTATTTTGTAACTTTAACTCATGGCCTGGTGCATAGAAGGTGTTCAGTACCTACTGGCAGAATGCATACGATTCCAGCTGCTTGTCTTCTGTGTGCCCGTACAAGACTGTGAAGGTCGAATGAAAAGTAGGGGAGCTGGTATTATTACTATAGCTAGTTCATATCTAGCTCAAATAGGTAATAATTAAATAACTAGTTAAATAATTAAATACAGATACACCACTGGTGGACTTAGGTTCAGAATGTAAGTCTGCCCTTTACCTGCTGTAGTTTTATGCTTTATTCCTGTTAACCCTATCACTGTCACCCTACTTTTGTGTTTCTGCCAGTTTTCCAGTCCCCTTACTTTAATCTTTTGGCATTTCTTATCCTCAAGATGTAGTGAATATATTTGCTTACCTTGGATTTTTTTTTTCGTGAGTCTTGTCTTTTAAGGCTATAGTGTGTTACACTTAGGACACATCTGATTCAGTTAACCAAAAGGAAGTTAGAAAGAAAAACTAGTAATGGAGTAGAAAAATAAGGTGCAGCATTAATGCTTAAGTATAAAAAACAGTAATGTTCTTAGCAATAGCTATTGAGGAAAGGGGATGAGAACTAACAATTTAAGATGCTTATAACCCACAGACTGTGTTGAGAGTTCTGCATACATGGTTTTATTTATTCCATACAATAACCCTGTGAAGCAAATGTTGTGTCTGTTATGTAGGTCAGGAACCAGAAGTTCAGAAGGGTTAAGTGACTTGCTCAAGGTCACAGAGATGTTAATGTGCAAACTTGGAGTTCAACCCAAGACCTTTTCACTTTTTAGTTCCTCTCCTCTTCTGCTTCACATGTTTTAAATTGGTGTTTTATTAGCTTATTTTTGATTTAAGAGTTTTGGAAGTTAACTCGGAAGTTAACATGGAAGTGGCAGTTTGAAGACAGAAGATCATGTGGTTTAATAACCTTAGAATAATCCTTAGAAACAGCTAACTGATTTGAGGGGGTGGTTTTATATTATAACCTGTTCAAAGATTATTAATTAACAGTGCAGAGAGCAATATTTAAACAGCAAGTAGAGCTCTTACCAAATCTCTTGATGCAAAGTTTAATACAGTCTAAAATTTGTGCTGATTTTTCTTTGGACAGTTGTCCAGAATTGTTCATGCCTGCTTAGATGATTAACACATTATAGAGACTTTATTTTCAATGCACTTTGTTAAGAAGAAAAATATATTCAGACTCTATTGTGAGAAATGAAATAAAATGATTCCTGGGCCAATCTGCTCTTCTTCCCATTGACACCACCCCCTCCACACACACATTTACACATATACTCATCTAATACATTTACTCACTGCCTGTGTCACTTAGATTCTTTCCTCCATCTCCACTGATTTGTCTTCTTTCCTACCATTTTGTACCCAGCTTAGCGCAGCTCCTTTTCTGTAGATGCCAATACTTCAGAAAAGTTTTTCCCACAGAGATTTCTCTATAAACCAAATAAGCAAATTTGGATTTTACCCCTGCAATGTGCACTCAGAAGTTTGTTAATTATCCCCCCAAAGTTGATTAATTACCATCACTTGGCATAATGTTAGTTGCCACATATTGAACAATAAATCCCTGCCATTAACAGTCTTATTGTAGGTATTGTGTACAGTCTATGGGAGCAAATTATTGAATCTCTCTATCTCAGTCTTCTCATCTGTCATACAGAAAGGATGCTTTGTTACAGTTCTTATGATGATGATTAAATGAGTTAGTATTTGTGTAGTACTCAAAACAGAGCCTAGCATACAGAAAACACTACAGAATTGTTTTTATTTACCAAACAAGACTTAACTTTGCAGTACTTCATCTGGTTCTAAAAAGTCCTTTGGGTATCTTTACAAATATCATAAGTTTAGAGATTAGTTTATAAAGAAATGTTGGCTCAGGGGCCAACAAGGCCAAAGTCAAGGGTGTTGGTCAGCCTGGGCTCTCCTTAGAGACGCTTAGGAATAATCTACTTCCAAACTGATTTAATTGTTGGCAGAATCCAGTGCCTTGCAGCTGTAGGTCTGAGTGGGCTTAGTTCCTGGCTTTCTGTTCCTGGATGCTGCCTAAATTCCTTCACACATAGCACCTCCGTCTTCTGACCTGTAATGTCCTTTCTCACAGTTTATATCTCTCAGAACATTTTCTTCTTCTGCCAGCCAGAGAAAATGGTCTGCTTTTAAAGGTTCGTGTGATCAAATTAAGCCTACCCAGATAATATCCCTTTGCCATAAACATAAAATGACCAGGGGCATAACTCTGGGATAAGGGTCATAGAGGCCATCTTAAAATTCTGTCTGTTGCCCCACCCTTCAGGCTGTCATTGAAAGATAACTGTCCCTCTAGGTTTACTTGGTTATCATTCATTTACGAGGTAACCTCCCCTGGGTGACATCCGTGCCTGAGTCACTTTGCAGTATTCCATCATATGTTGCACACCTTCCCTGTAGTAGATATTCAGTACATATCCAGTAAATTGATTATACTTTCTTTAAAATAAATTGTGAGATTAAAAGATGAGCAGAATTGTTCCAGGCCAGATTGTAAGAGCATCTATCCAATTGGAGGGGCAATGTGCACTTGACACTTCATTAACATTTGAAAGGGTGTTTGGTTGGTTGGTTGGTTGGTTGGTTTTACTTCTCTGTTTTTGAGGCTACACTTATTTATGATCAACCAAAGAGACTAAACAGTAGATGCATGGGCTTGGACTCTAATGCAATTCAAATGAGGTCAGGAGAACGCCACAAAAGAAAAAAACCTTAAAAGGCATGAAGTAGATATTATAGTAAAATTGCTGTTTGTAAGAGGGAATGTCATTAGAGAAAGAAAAGAGCATGCTGGAAAACTGTGTTCCATTTAGGGCACCTCATTACCAGATTATTTAAGGGAAACTGGAGGGAGTTCAGAGACATAAAGAATGATGAAGAGGCTATAGGGGTTAATTTACAAGCAGAGATTTTAAACAACTAAACATGTATAGCTTAACTAAACAACAGCTGAGTAGAGATGTAAATAAAGAGTTGAGTCATTGGAAAAGACTTTGATGCTAGGAGGGATTGGAGGCAGGAGAAGAAGGGGAAGATAGAGGATGAGATGGCTGGATGGCATCACGAACTCAATGGACGTGAGTCTGGGTGAACTCCGGGAGTTGGTGATGGACAGGGAGGCCTGGCGTGCTGCAATTCATGGGGTCTCAAAGAGTTGGACATGACTGAGTGACTGAACTGAACCAAAAGAGTTGAGAGTCCCTTTCTAAGTATTAGAATTAAATGAGAAATGAGAAAACAATCTTTTCTGTCCAACTTGTAAGCAGTATTTACTGTGGGTTGGCATGTGAAGTGTCAGAGTTGAATCCAAATCTCAGCTCCTCTGCCTGCTACCTGTGATAATTCAAACAACTCCTTTAGCCTTTTCCATTTTGTCAGGTGTGGAGTGGGGATTATATGACCTACCTCATGAGGTTATTATGAAGATTAAATGAAACTGAGGTTTTGTGCCTGGCACAGGTTATAAATTGAAAAGAATGGTAAATACTATTGGTATTCATTCTTAAGTGGTTAAGACTTCCGAGTACTAAAGTCAGACACACCTGGGGTGCAAATTCAGTGTGTGTGTGTGTGTGTGTG
>SJYV01034477.1:828-60489 GCA_006410875.1 Neotragus pygmaeus | reverse complement strand
TTTCCCTCCTTGTTTAAAACCATCGTCTTGCTTTGGAGCCGTTTAACTGTTCACCTCTCTATCATACTGAGCCACAATCGTCTGATGTTTCTTTGGGGCACTCAGAACTTGGAACCTCACTTAAGATCTTCTGTTCTAGGCCACTACTTCTATAGTAACTGTGTTTTTACTCTGATGTCATCCCCGCTATTTCCCATGCTAGACTGCATGCCTTTCCCATGTTCTCTCTTGCTCCTGTGCTTTTATGCCTGCAGTTTCCTCTCTTTGGAACACTGTTTCCCTACTTTTGCGCCTGATAAAATCTGGCTTGCAGGGTGTGGCCGGATAGGTGATCACTTCCTTCCCAGGTGGATCTGTCTCCCCTAGAGTTGGTCAGGCCTCCTTCCTCTGTGTTCCTATAATTTTCTCTAATGTGATATTTATTATTCTTTAATGTATTTTGTTTCTGATTTTTGATGCCTTTTCCATTATATTATTATTACCTGAAAAGCAAGTACTCCCTGTTCTTTATTTTGTAACTTTAACTCATGCATAGAAGGTGTTCAGTACCTACTGGCAGAATGCATACGATTCCAGCTGCTTGTCTTCTGTGTGCCCCTACAAGACTGTGAAGGTCGAATGAAAAGTAGGGGAGCTGGTATTATTACTATAGCTAGTTCATATCTAGCTCAAATAGGTAATGATTAAATAACTAGTTAAATAATTAAATACAGACACACCACTGGTGGACTTAGGTTCAGAATGTAAGTCTGCCCTTTACCTGCTGTAGTTTTATGCTTTATTCCTGTTAACCCTATCACTGTCACCCTACTTTTGTGTTTCTGCCAGTTTTCCAGTCCCCTTACTTTAATCTTTTGGCATTTCTTATCCTCAAGATGTAGTGAATATATTTGCTTACCTTGGATTTTTTTTTTCGTGAGTCTTGTCTTTTAAGGCTATAGTGTGTTACACTTAGGACACATCTGATTCAGTTAACCAAAAGGAAGTTAGAAAGAAAAACTAGTAATGGAGTAGAAAAATAAGGTGCAGCATTAATGCTTAAGTATAAAAAACAGTAATGTTCTTAGCAATAGCTATTGAGGAAAGGGGATGAGAACTAACAATTTAAGATGCTTATAACCCACAGACTGTGTTGAGAGTTCTGCATACATGGTTTTATTTATTCCATACAATAACCCTGTGAAGCAAATGTTGTGTCTGTTATGTAGGTCAGGAACCAGAAGTTCAGAAGGGTTAAGTGACTTGCTCAAGGTCACAGAGATGTTAATGTGCAAACTTGGAGTTCAACCCAAGACCTTTTCACTTTTTAGTTCCTCTCCTCTTCTGCTTCACATGTTTTAAATTGGTGTTTTATTAGCTTATTTTTGATTTAAGAGTTTTGGAAGTTAACTCGGAAGTTAACATGGAAGTGGCAGTTTGAAGACAGAAGATCATGTGGTTTAATAACCTTAGAATAATCCTTAGAAACAGCTAACTGATTTGAGGGGGTGGTTTTATATTATAACCTGTTCAAAGATTATTAATTAACAGTGCAGAGAGCAATATTTAAACAGCAAGTAGAGCTCTTACCAAATCTCTTGATGCAAAGTTTAATACAGTCTAAAATTTGTGCTGATTTTTCTTTGGACAGTTGTCCAGAATTGTTCATGCCTGCTTAGATGATTAACACATTATAGAGACTTTATTTTCAATGCACTTTGTTAAGAAGAAAAATATATTCAGACTCTATTGTGAGAAATGAAATAAAATGATTCCTGGGCCAATCTGCTCTTCTTCCCATTGACACCACCCCCTCCACACACACATTTACACATATACTCATCTAATACATTTACTCACTGCCTGTGTCACTTAGATTCTTTCCTCCATCTCCACTGATTTGTCTTCTTTCCTACCATTTTGTACCCAGCTTAGCGCAGCTCCTTTTCTGTAGATGCCAATACTTCAGAAAAGTTTTTCCCACAGAGATTTCTCTATAAACCAAATAAGCAAATTTGGATTTTACCCCTGCAATGTGCACTCAGAAGTTTGTTAATTATCCCCCCAAAGTTGATTAATTACCATCACTTGGCATAATGTTAGTTGCCACATATTGAACAATAAATCCCTGCCATTAACAGTCTTATTGTAGGTATTGTGTACAGTCTATGGGAGCAAATTATTGAATCTCTCTATCTCAGTCTTCTCATCTGTCATACAGAAAGGATGCTTTGTTACAGTTCTTATGATGATGATTAAATGAGTTAGTATTTGTGTAGTACTCAAAACAGAGCCTAGCATACAGAAAACACTACAGAATTGTTTTTATTTACCAAACAAGACTTAACTTTGCAGTACTTCATCTGGTTCTAAAAAGTCCTTTGGGTATCTTTACAAATATCATAAGTTTAGAGATTAGTTTATAAAGAAATGTTGGCTCAGGGGCCAACAAGGCCAAAGTCAAGGGTGTTGGTCAGCCTGGGCTCTCCTTAGAGACGCTTAGGAATAATCTACTTCCAAACTGATTTAATTGTTGGCAGAATCCAGTGCCTTGCAGCTGTAGGTCTGAGTGGGCTTAGTTCCTGGCTTTCTGTTCCTGGATGCTGCCTAAATTCCTTCACACATAGCACCTCCGTCTTCTGACCTGTAATGTCCTTTCTCACAGTTTATATCTCTCAGAACATTTTCTTCTTCTGCCAGCCAGAGAAAATGGTCTGCTTTTAAAGGTTCGTGTGATCAAATTAAGCCTACCCAGATAATATCCCTTTGCCATAAACATAAAATGACCAGGGGCGTAACTCTGGGATAAGGGTCATAGAGGCCATCTTAAAATTCTGTCTGTTGCCCCACCCTTCAGGCTGTCATTGAAAGATAACTGTCCCTCTAGGTTTACTTGGTTATCATTCATTTACGAGGTAACCTCCCCTGGGTGACATCCGTGCCTGAGTCACTTTGCAGTATTCCATCATATGTTGCACACCTTCCCTGTAGTAGATATTCAGTACATATCCAGTAAATTGATTATACTTTCTTTAAAATAAATTGTGAGATTAAAAGATGAGCAGAATTGTTCCAGGCCAGATTGTAAGAGCATCTATCCAATTGGAGGGGCAATGTGCACTTGACACTTCATTAACATTTGAAAGGGTGTTTGGTTGGTTGGTTGGTTGGTTGGTTTTACTTCTCTGTTTTTGAGGCTACACTTATTTATGATCAACCAAAGAGACTAAACAGTAGATGCATGGGCTTGGACTCTAATGCAATTCAAATGAGGTCAGGAGAACGCCACAAAAGAAAAAAACCTTAAAAGGCATGAAGTAGATATTATAGTAAAATTGCTGTTTGTAAGAGGGAATGTCATTAGAGAAAGAAAAGAGCATGCTGGAAAACTGTGTTCCATTTAGGGCACCTCATTACCAGATTATTTAAGGGAAACTGGAGGGAGTTCAGAGACATAAAGAATGATGAAGAGGCTATAGGGGTTAATTTACAAGCAGAGATTTTAAACAACTAAACATGTATAGCTTAACTAAACAACAGCTGAGTAGAGATGTAAATAAAGAGTTGAGTCATTGGAAAAGACTTTGATGCTAGGAGGGATTGGAGGCAGGAGAAGAAGGGGAAGATAGAGGATGAGATGGCTGGATGGCATCACGAACTCAATGGACGTGAGTCTGGGTGAACTCCGGGAGTTGGTGATGGACAGGGAGGCCTGGCGTGCTGCAATTCATGGGGTCTCAAAGAGTTGGACATGACTGAGTGACTGAACTGAACCAAAAGAGTTGAGAGTCCCTTTCTAAGTATTAGAATTAAATGAGAAATGAGAAAACAATCTTTTCTGTCCAACTTGTAAGCAGTATTTACTGTGGGTTGGCATGTGAAGTGTCAGAGTTGAATCCAAATCTCAGCTCCTCTGCCTGCTACCTGTGATAATTCAAACAACTCCTTTAGCCTTTTCCATTTTGTCAGGTGTGGAGTGGGGATTATATGACCTACCTCATGAGGTTATTATGAAGATTAAATGAAACTGAGGTTTTGTGCCTGGCACAGGTTATAAATTGAAAAGAATGGTAAATACTATTGGTATTCATTCTTAAGTGGTTAAGACTTCCGAGTACTAAAGTCAGACACACCTGGGGTGCAAATTCAGTGTGTGTGTGTGTGTGTGTGTGTGTGTGGTCGGTCTTCATTGCTGCACAAGCTTTTCTATAGTTGTGGTGAGTAGTGAGTAGGGGCTACTTTCTAGTTGCAGTGCACAAACTTCTCATTATGATGGCTTCTTTTGTTGCACAGCACAGGCTTTAGAGCGTTTGGGCTTCAGTAGCTGTGGCTGCACAGACTCAGTAGTTGTCATACACGGGCTTAGTTGCCCCTCGGCATGTGGGATCTTCCAAGATCAGGGATCAGACTCCTGTCTCCTGTACTGGCAGGCAGATTCATTGCCACTGAGCCACTAGGGAAGCCCTCTACTATTTATTAACTCTACCTCTAAGTCTCAGTTTCTTCAACCCTCTGAGCTTAATAGTGAGGACTAATGAAATAATATAGTGTGAAATACTTATAATGATTGGCACATTAATTAGTAAATTTGTTAGTAGCTGTAGCGTTATTTTAATTATCATTAACACAATCATCATTCCACGGAGACCCTGACCAAAGTACTGGTATATATTCAAATTATTTCCAAATTCCCCCTATTATAAACAATGCCATATACATACCTCTGTTTCCATCATAATCAACACACACACACACACACAGAGTTCAGTAATTATTTGTTGATTTCAGTCTACTAAGTTCTACCAATAATCGTGTCAAATACTTGTGGACACTGTGCATTGCTACAGAGATGCAGCAGTGGGCTTCTATACTCCTTGTGTGATCAAATTTATGCAATAGATTTAAGTGCATTATTCATTGTAATAAAACTCTGACACTTAGATTTACCTGAATTTCTATGAAAGAATCCCTGCTTTTATAATGGCATTTTCATTTTTGTCTTTTACACACCTAAGTGCTCCCTGTGGCTTCTCTTTACAAATAGGATTGTGTTGTTGTAGAGTCAACTCTAGCTCGATTAGCAAAACTAGTATTAGTTTAGAGGGTTTCCAATTAAAACATATTAAGATTAATATATTAAGATTAATCAGAGGGTATTAATCAGATGTATTCATCAGTGATAACCTCACAGAAAGTACAGGATGGCCAGAAGAAGAGCTACAGATGGGGTAAAAAGGCCACATGAAAAAGATGCTAGATATTGCTAGTCATTCGGTTCAGTTCAGTTCAGTTGTGTCTGTCTCCTTGAGACCCTGTGGACTGCAGCACTCCAGGCTTCCCTGTCCATCACCAACTTGGGGAGCCTCCTCAGACTCATGTCCATCATGTCAGTGATGCCATCCAACCATCTCATCCTCTGTCATCCCCTTTTCCTCCCACCTTCAATCTTTCCCAGCATCAGGGTCTTTTCCCAATGAGTCAGTTCTTAGCATCAGGTGGCCAAAGTATTGGAGTTTCAGCTTCACCATCAGTCCTTCCAGTGAATATTCAGGACTGATTTCCTTTAGGATGGACTGGTTGGATCTCCTTGCAGTCCAAGGGACTCTCAAGAGTCTTCTTCAACACTACAGTTCAGAAGCATCAGTTCTTCAGCACTCAGCTTTCTTTATAGTCCAACTCTCACATCCATACATGACCACTGGAAAAACCGTAGCCTTGACTAGATGGACCTTTGTTGGCAAATGCCTCTGCTTTCTAATATGCTGTCTAGGTTGGTCATAACTTTCCTTCCAAGGAGCAAGCATCTTTTAGTTTCATGGCTTCAGTCACCATCTGCAGTGATTTTGGAGCCCAAAAAAATAAAGTCTGTCACTGTTTCCATTATTTCCCCATCTATTTGCCATGAATTGATAGGACCAGATGCCATGATCTTGAGTTTTAAGCCAACTTTTTCACTCTCCTCTTTGACTTTCATCAAGAGGCTCTTTAGTTCTTCTTTGCTTTCTCCCATAAGGTTGGTGTCATCTGCATATGTGAGGTTACTGATATTTCTCCCTGCAATATTGATTCCAGCTTGTGCTTTACCCAACCTGGCATTTCGCATGATGTACTCTGCAATAAGTTGAATAAGCAGAGTGACAATATATAGCCTTGATGTACTCCTTTCCCGATTTGGAACCAGTCTATTGTTCCATATCCTGTTCTAACTGTTGCTTCTTGACCTGCATACAGATTTCTCAGGAGGCAGGTCAGGTGGTCTGATATTCCCATCTCTTGAAGAATTTTCCACAGTTTGTTGTGATCCACACAGTCAAAGACTTTGGCATTAGGGAAATGCAAATTGAAAGTATAATGAGACACTACTACCAAAATGGCTAGAATTTATAAGACGTATCATCAATTCCTGATGATGATGCAGAGCAACTGAAACACTCATACATTGCTGGTGGGAATGCAAGATTGTGTAGCCATTTTTGAAGACAGTTTGGTATTTTGAAAATAAACAGCTACCATTCAAACCAGAATTTCCACTCCTTGGTATTGGTCCAAGAGAAATAAAAACTGTAAGTGCAAAAGAAAAACCTGTGCCCAAATGTTTATAGCAGCTTAATTCTTAATAATCCAAAACAGGAGACAACCCAAATGTCCATCAACCAGCATACAGATAAACAATTTGTGGTATATCCATACCATGGAATACTACTCAGACTCAGCAATGAAAAGGAACATATACATGCAACAGCATGAGTGAATCTCAAAAACAAATGAAAAAAGGCAGGCAGCAGACACTAAATATTCTGTGATTCCAGTTGTAAGACATTCTAGAAAACTGTCTCTGCCCTGTTAGACTATGATCTCTTTGACCTGATATAGCTCCTAACACCAGGATTGCATCAGAGTCAGTGAACTGGAAGCAGAAATGGCTAAATTTGATCAGTTTAGGGAATAAGTTTTAGCTCTCAAGTGGATCAGGAATCTAGATTTGGCCAAAGGTCAGTATAAGGTAGCCTGAGGTGAAGCAGAGTGCACCAGACTGTTAACAGGAGTACAAGGAGCCAAGGTGAAGCCTGCTGGACGTGACATCATGAATATCAGCTCTAATGGATCCTACACAAGTTCATCCACTCACATGGCTGTCAGCCTCCAGAGAACGTAATCTTTCTTGGTGATCACTAATTAAAGCTGATTGCAGTTACTTATCAAGGGTCTGGTTTACCTGCCTTTGACAAATTTCCAGATGTACTTTGCTTGTCCATTTGCAGTATGCTTTACTGCAACAACTCTTAAGAACTGGCAGTGACAGAGACCTCACTCACACACCAGGTTGACCCCAGAGTTGCGTCAGTTTAATCGTGCTCCTAGTTATTTTCTGGCAAACATTAAGAATTCAAAGGGCCATCTTAATTGAAGCGTTTTTAATATGACATATTTTATAATGCTAAGCTTGGCTCAGATATAACCCGTACCTCATAAATACAACATGTGCTATAAAGAAAAGAGCCTGTGGTTAAACTCACAAACTTAGATTCTGGTCCCTGGACTCCACCTGTTCACCCTTGGCTTGGCCACTTAGCCTCTCACTTAACTTCCACAGTAAATGAGTCAGGTGGACTGATGCTCCAACATGAATCCCATGATTCTAAGGGTAGTTGGGAGGATGAATAGAAAAACTTTTCTATTGCTAGACTTAAGAGTTTTTAGACCTGACTTTCAGACTTTTCAGTTCTCAGACTGGCAGGCTTCAGCTGTGTCCAGTGTTTATATTATAACATACCTATTTTGGGGGAAGAGAACTGGCAAGATTTATAGATAAGGATGGAAAAGTACTTAGTTTGTTCTTGCAACTAGTGGCCCATAATCAGGTTTTTATACTTTTCCTTAGAGGTGTATATTGCAATAACTCACTGTAAGAAACAATGTTATTCCTCATATTAAATATTCTTTAAGTAGTTTTTCCACATCTTTGAAAGAGTTGTGTTTTCTTCTAGGAAGGCAGATTTTATTTTTGACGTGGTGATACTCTTTTTTTTAAGCTCTTAATCTAGTTCCTTTTATGTCAGTGAAACCTTAATATTTAAAAATGAAATATTGGTAACTAGTCCTATAGAGACTTTTGACTACATAAGCCAGAATTCTAAAGTAAAGTCTTTGATGCATATGTGCATTTTTAATTTTTCAACTCTTCTAGACCAGTCTCTTTTGTAGTCAAATTCATTGTAATTCCATCATGAAAGTATTGATCTTTTAGTAACCTTTATTGAAGCATTGTATTAATCCACATTCCCACACGGTAACAGGCGGTTTGTACCAAATAAATCATGCAGCTTAGCTCAGGCCCCATATGGAACTAATAAGCCATGCAATGAGTGGCCTTGTGTAGATGCATGTGGCTGGGAAGGGTGAGTGTGTGTCTGTATGTTGTCTAAACTGAATTTCTCCTGCCAAAACCTAAATGACAGAATGATTCTTGAGCCCCCAGTGTCTTTCCCAGCCTGGAAAAATTGAGTGTTTAAAAAATAAAAATAAAATTGACCACTTTGATATTAAATTAGGCCTCTTAGCTCAATAGGAGGATGCTCACCGAGTACAAGAACTCAGCATTTATTTCTCAAAAGACTTACCTAATCATTGGAGCAGGATTTATCAAGCTGTATGAACTAGTTAATTTCAACTACAAGAGCTCTAACATCATAGCTGATCTGTCTATATAGTGATTTGAGATGAACCCCACCTGTGGCTTTGGGGAAATACTGTATCTTTATACAAAAAGGCGGTGTGGGAGAGGAAAATTGAGAAACGATAGTTAATGGAAGTGACATGGCTGTAGTCGTCTGCTGAGGGCTGAGTGTATCCCTGGCTCTGATTGGCTTTTCTGTTGTTGTTCGAGTAACCGTAAAGCTAGGTCTTCCTAGTGGTGGTGGTGATTGTTGTTTAGTTCTCAGTCATGTCTTATTCTTTGTGATCCCATGGACTGCAACACACAAGGCTTTCCTGTCCTTCACTATCTTCTGGACTTGGCTCAGTCATGTCCGTTGAATCTGTGATGCCATCCAACCATCTCATCCTCTGTCGCCCCCTTCTCCTGGTTGTTTTAGTATAAGGATTTTCTTTTGCTAGTAGACCATAGTATTTGTTCATTTTTCCAGGGAAACCACTGAACATTGCTTCTCCTCACTTCCCATCTAATTTGTCATCTGCGTGTAGTTTTCACCTATTAGCCTACCATAGAGTTGCGCAGAAATTTAACAGCTCCCATGGAATCCTAAGCCAATCAGAGTGAAGCTGAAATTCAAGCTAATTGAAACCAAAATTCCACTTACAACTGCTTAGACTCTTTGGGTGGTGGTGCAGTAGGAAGTTGTTACAAAAGGTGTTTATTTCAGAGACTAATTTGAAGCAGTTAGACAGACCCAAAGCAACATTTTATTTGCCTGGGTTTCTTGGCATCTGCCTTCCCCAATCAGAATTGAGAACAGAGGGAGCTCCATTTAGGGAAATGTGGTATTTATTGATAGAAGTTCATAAGGGCAGATTTTGATGGAATGTTGATGTAAGATTTCTCACAAAAAAGAATACTGTAGTCTTTAAATCTATCCTTCACAGCTGCCTCCTAGTTCACTTTCCTGCTTAAAACCCTGTAGTAATTCTTAGTGCTGTCAAGGAAGGTAAATCTGAATCCTTGAGCTAAGCGTTCTAGGCCCTTGTTGTTGTTTTTAAATAGCCTTTATTTTTCAGAACAGTTTAAGTTCACAACAAAATTGAGCAGAAAGAAAACTAGCCCTATATATCCATATTATTTTATGATGCCATATTTTAGAGAACAGAAAATATAACAAAAGGACTATATATTTATAAAAGAAACAGAAAATAGAGAAAAATACAAAAATAAACTGATTAACCACATTTTCCTATCACTCAAGGAAAACTGCTGTTAGAACTTTATTCTTCAGGATCTTTTTCTGTGTTTATGTAAACATAGATATATTTTTCAAAGATTGATGTCATGCCATACATAGTATCACTTGGCATTTTTTAGTTAACAATCCCTTCTCACTAGACTCTCGATAGTTTTAATGAACACTCTCTAAAAACCAGGCCTCAGGAGTGTCCATTCTATATAAAAATCCTGATTGAACTCTTACAACAATTTTATGAGACAAACACCGTTGGTCCTGTTTTATAGAAGAGGCACAGACAGGTTCTATACCTTGTTCGAGGCTGCATACGTTACATGGTGAGAAGCAGACTGGGTGCAGCCGATCAGTCAGAAGACAGAGAACTGATCTGTAGTCCTTTCTCTCCTTTCTGCATCCTTAGTCTTTCTTCCTTGGCCTCACTCCTTGTTTAACTTCTTGCATTTACTAATATCTTAACAGGGAGTTAACTTGTTAAAGAATCACTAAGTAAAAATTTAGATTTGTTCCTTTCCTGAAGTATTTACATTTACATTTTGATAGTGGGTCATCTCTGCCTGATACAGTACATTAGGCTGGACCCCATTGTACTCCCTCCATTTTTAGACACTTCCCTTAAGGTGTCCAAAAGTGTATCTTTTGTAGACTCTTCCATCAGACTTACGCCTCAGTGAACACGTGACGGTTTGACACCCTCCTATCCGGCTTTGACTTCTGACACATCAGAAGTGAGCAGAACCAGAAATGGGGCTGAGTGGATCAGTGTTCTTCAGCATTCACCTGTGAAGGCGCACCCTAGCCATACTTTAAACTTATAGATGCATGGTTCAAACCTATCATTTTTAGAGCGTTTTAAAGTGGAGTCAGAACTGAAAGTCTCTTGGAGATGATCTAGTCCAGTGGGTTTAAATTTAATCTCCAGATGGGAATGCCTCTTTGGTTCTAACTCTGCTCGTCCACAATTGCCTACAGTGTCCTCTATTTGTTTTACACTTGAGCTTCTATATAATATTTCATGTGAATAAAGGATTCCATGGCTACCAAAAAAGGTAGTTTGACAATTATTTGAGTAGCCCTAGCAGGGAAGGGACTTGCTCATGGACACAGAGCAGAACTGTGTCTGTCGCCCAGGTCTACTGACCACCTACATCACATGTCAAACTTCCCGCCTCACTCTGCAGTTATTTTAAAGATATTAATATGTATATGTGTTTATTATTGCCTTTCTGCAGTGCTTGTAGTGAGGAACTTAGTAAATTAGTAAAAATTTGTTTTTAAAAAAGTGAACTGTGTGCTTAAGTTTTTTTTTCCTTTGATTTGAGCTCTGGTCTCCTTTTTCTGACTCTCATCCTAACTAAGTGATAAGCTGTTTTTGAGCACCTATCTTATGCCTAGCTTAGTGGCAGATGCTGTGATAATATATATAGAGAGTATATATGTAGCATAATGATATTAGGTACAGTTTATTGACCATTTACTATGTATCAGCTAGTGTTTGGGGTACCCTACATACTGTATTGTATTTATACTTTACAGTAGCTCTGCAGGGTAGATAACATCCCCATTTATAAGAAGTGATAAATCTGAAGTCAAACAACTAGTAAGTGACAGCACTGGTATTCAAACCCAGATCTTCTTTATCTAAGCTCATCCCATTGTGTCATGATGCCTCTCATTTCCTCTCATACAGCATTAATTTTAACTTATTAACAAGTATGTATTAAGTATATATTCATTTAGTTTAGGCTTTCCAAAGACAGCAGATGGAAAGGTGGTGTAGGAAGGGATTTGGCAGAGGGGTAAAAATGCCCCCTTACCTTGGGATAATCAGAGAGCTTCCTACAGGAAATAGAACTGGTGTTGGCTCTTTCAGAGTGGATACAATAGACAGATGGAGGATGCCTAGAGGGAAACTTAGTGACAGGAAAGAGAGTCTCTCTCAGAGAGGTGAGTTCCAATAGCCAATATTGGAAAACTATTATATACATAGGGGACTTCATGGTAAACAAATTAAGTATACTCATTTATGTCAGGCCCTATGAAATGCTACTAATCAAGACAAAATAATTTAAAATTGTAAGCACACACAGATGAAAAGAACAGAAGAGACAAGAGCAGGTAATAGAGTCGACAGCATTTTAGAAAATCACAAGCAGATAAATGATAAACTGTGAGTAGGCAGAATGGAGAAAACCAAAACCTAAAGCCTTCAAGAAGTAATGTAGTTCAAGCCATAGAACTCCAGAGTAACTTATTTCACTTAGTATAGTACCCTCTAGGTCTATCCATGTTGTTGCAAATAGCAGGATTTTGTTCTCTCTTATGGCTCAATAATATTCCAATGTATATGTGTGCATGCATGTGTATGCCCCACCTCTTTTTTATCCATTTATCTACTGATAGGCACTAGCTTGCTTCCATATTGTGGCTGTTATGAATAATGCAGCAATGAACATAGGGGTGCATCCTCCAAACCTCAGCAAATCCTGCCAATATACAGACTATCTGATCAGCACTTTAAAGTTTCATTCATAAAGAAGAATTGACAACCAAAGATTACCAGACATTAAAGAAAGCCTGTAATTTTTTTTTAAGGCTGAAACAAAAACAAAAAAGAAAAAAATCCAAAAGTAACAGAAAATGAAGATAGAGGAGACAGAAAATAAAAATAACAATAATGATAATAGAAAACAATCAGAATTAGAGGATAAGAGTTTTCATATTGAAAGGACTCACTAGCAAGGAAAACAAAAGCAAAGTAAACAAATGGGACTATATCAGACTGAAAATATTTTGCACAACAAAGGAAACTATGAACAAAATGAAAAGACTACCTACTGAATGGGAGAAGATATATGTAAGTGATATATGTGAAAAGGAGTTAATATCCAAAATATAAAGAACTCAGACAACTCAACATCAAGAAAACAGCCAACCCAGTTAAAAAATGGACAGAGGACCTGAATAGGCATTTTCCAAAGAACACACAGAGATGACCAATGGACACATGAAAAGATGCTCAACATCATTAATCACCAGGGAAATGCAAATCAAAACTACAGCAACCTCACATCTGTCAGAATGACTGCTATGAAAAAGACAAGAAATAACAAGTGTTGATAAGAATGTGGAGAAAAGAGAACACTTGTGCACTGTTGGTATTTTTCCAAAGAAACCAAAAACACTAATTTGAAAAGACAAATACACCCCTATTACTGCATTATTTATGATATCCATGATATGGAAGCAACCTAAGTGCCCATCAGTAGATGAATGGATGAAGATGATGTGGCGCATACATGTGCATGCACACAAATACACTGGAACATTATTCAACCATAAAAGAGAACAAAGTCTTGCCATTTGCAACAACATGGATAGACCTAGAGGATATTATGCTATAAAGTGAAATAAATCAGAGAAAGACAGATGCTATATGATTTCACTTATACATGCAATCTAAAAAACAAATGAACAAGCATAACAACAGAAATAAGAGTCATAGCTACAAACAGGAGGTTGCCAAAGGAAGGTCAGTAAGTGGGGGGATGCATGAAATAGGTGAGGGTAATTAAGAGATACAAACTTTCAATTACAAAGCAGATGAACCACAGGGATGAAATGCACAGTGTGGGAAATACAGTCAATAATAATGTAATATCTCTGGATGGTGACAGATGGCAGCTCTGTTTATTGCGGTGATCATTTTGTAATATGTGGAAATAATCGAATTACTGTGTTTTGTACCAGGAACTAACATAGTGTTTTAGGTCAGTTTTACTTCAAAAATAAACTCAGAGAGAGATTAGATTTCTGGTTACTAGAGGTGGGGGTGAATTGGAGTGGTGGGAGTGGATTGGATGAAAGTGGTCAAAAGGTACAAACTTGCAGTTATAAGACAAATAACTACTAGGGATCCATTGTAAACCATGATTAATATAGTAACACTGCTGTATGTTCTATATGAAAGTTAAGAGAGTAAATTTTAAGAGTTCCCATTACAAGGAAAAGATAATCTTTTTTCTTTAATTTTGTGTCCATATGAGATGATGGATGTTCTCTAAACTTACTGTGGTATTCATTTCATGATGTATATAAATCAAATCACTATGCTGCATAACTTTAACTTACACAGAATTGTATGTCCATTATATCTCAATAAAACTGGAAGTAAGAACAAAGGACTCACTAAATTCAGACCAAAACAGTAAATGATAAAAGACCCGAACAAAAGCTTATCATTGTAAAATTTCTGAATACTGACATTAAAGAATAAAATCTTAAAGAAAGAAGAATCACTTCACACACATGAATCAGGAATCAGAATTATCAGGTTTCTCAATTGCTATATGCAAAATCAAATGACAGTGAAACAACATTCCAAAGGAAAAATCATTACAGCCTTGAATTTTATACCCAAGCAAACTATCATTCAAGTACGAGAATGGAATTAAAGATATTTTTAAATATTCAAAGTGTTGAAAAAAATACCTCTCATGTGGCCCTTTTCCAGAAAGCCATTATAGAATCCGTTTAGTTTGGTAGCTCAGTTGTGTCCCACTGTTTGCAAGCCCATGGACTGCAGCACACCAGGCCTCCCTGTCTATCACTAACTCCTGGAGCTTGCTCAAACTCACATCCATCGAGTTGGTGATGCCATCCAACTATCTCATCCTCTGTCGTCCCCTCCTCCTCCCGCCTTCAATCCTTCCCAGCATCAGGGTATTTTCCAGTGAGTCAGTTCTTCGCATCAGGTGGCCAAAGTGTTGGAGTTTCAGCTTCAGCATCAGTCCTTCTGATGAACATTCAGAACTAATTTCCTTTGGGATTGACTAGTTTCATCTCCTTGCAGTCCAGTTCAGTTCAGTCACTCAGTCGTGTCCAACTCTTTGCGACCCTGTGAACCGCAGCATGCCAGGCCTCCCTGTCCATCACCAACCCCCAGAGTCCACCCAAACCCGTGTCCATTGAGTCACTGATACCATCCAACCATCTTCTCCTCTGTCTTCCCCTTCTCCTCCTGCCCTCAATCTTTCCCAGCATCAGGGTCTTTTCAAATGAGTCCAGGGGACTCGCAAAAGTCTTCTCCAACACCACAGTTCAAAAGCATTAATTCTTCACACTCAACTTTCTTTATAGTCCAACTCTTGCATCCATACATGACTACTGGAAAAACCATAGCTTTGACTAAATGGACCTTTGTCAGCAGAGTAATATCTCTGCTTTTTAATATGCTGACTAGGTTATTATATTCTAGAGAATATATATATTCTCTATTATAGAATATGCTCCACCAAAATGAGGCAGTAAATCAAGGAACAATTGATGAGATCTAGGAAACAACAGCCTCAACACAATTACGGTCAGCCCTCTGTATCCACTGACGTAAAACCTGGGTATGGGGTATGGAGGGTTGAATGTTCACTATACATACAACACCATTTTAGATGAGGGACTTGAACATCTGCAGTGTTTGGTATCTGCAGGGACTCCTGGAGCCAGTCCCTTTGGGATATAGAGGGGTGACTGTAAACAGAATTTCTAGGATGATGGTGAAAGAAAGTTCTAAATAGGTAATAAGAGAACCAGCCTAGAGAACAAACTGTTCAGATTGGAGCAGACAGAAGGTACTGCAAGAAATAATCTCCAAGGGATGGGGTATGGGCTTGATAGGTTGTTATATTATGTCTTTATTAACCGGATTGGAAGGATTTAAGGTTTTGTCCTAATTGGGAGAGGATCTAGTGATAGGTACATGGGTACTCAACAAGTGGGGTAAATGGCAATTATCATTTCAGGAAAAACAAACAGAAAGCAAAAAAGGAATAGTATATTATATGGCTTAGCAGTGAACAGTATTTTTGTAGGTGTAAGGTAAACACTAAATATTGATTTCACAAAAAATGTTACATTCCACAATAATTGAATATCATAAGAGAACGAGGAAAAGTGTATTTGAGAGAGTGGACTGCTAAATCCTCATATTCTTTAATAAAAAATAGGCAATTATTGGTAAGGAGATAAAATGTATTAAGAAAAGAGTAATAAAGGGGCTAAATTCTCATTCTGCATAACAGGAACATAGTAGATGATGTCTAAATGAGAGGGATGGAATAAGAAATATTAGTATAAGTGTATTTAGAAATATGAAGGTAAAGAAAAAACAACAAGTAGTCACTACTGAAGAGCAAAGAGCTGTTGCTTTTTCATTACAAGCCTTTGAGTAGTTTAGACTTAAAACATTATGTGTACTTTGTTTTAAATTTTTTACATACATATACACACACACACACAGACTTTGGCCACCTGATGTGAAGAGCCAACTCACTGGAAGAGACCCTGATGCTGGGAAAGATTGAGGGCAAGAGGAGAAGGGGGTGACAGAGGATGAGATGGTTGGATGCCATCACTGACTCAATGAACATGAGTTTGAACAAGCTCAGGGAGAAAGAGAAGGACAGGGAAGCCTGGCATGCTACAGTTCATGGGGTTGCAAAGANGGGAAAGATTGAGGGCAAGAGGAGAAGGGGGTGACAGAGGATGAGATGGTTGGATGCCATCACTGACTCAATGAACATGAGTTTGAACAAGCTCAGGGAGAAAGAGAAGGACAGGGAAGCCTGGCATGCTACAGTTCATGGGGTTGCAAAGAGACAGACATGACTTGACGACTGAACGACATATATGTACTATGTGGGAATTTCTATTTTAGTTCTATATCTTGAAGACTGAAAGGGTGACATGACAAAGGATTCAGAGTTCTTACTGAGAGTCTAGCCTTGGCTTTGTCCCTTATCAGCTCTGAGACCTTGGGCAGGACACTTGTCCTATTGAATCTTAGTTTCTTCACTTATGAAAAAATGGAGGATGGAAAAGATCTCCATAATCTTTTTAGAGCTATGATATCCCAAGATTCTATGATAAAAATAATGCTAGGCAGCAAATGAGGAGTTAAGATTTGGGTGGAGGCTTGAAATTCCCACATTTTCCTTTTTTGGTCCAAATCAGACTTGGAGAGAAATTTTCACTGTGGTCTCTGAAAAGAATTCAACACCCACCTTCCATTGTTGAGCCTGGGGCAGGCAGTTGACTACATACTGGCTCAGGGACACATAGCTTAGTATTATTTTAGTGTGGGGTGGTTTTACTTTTTTGATATTTAATATTTTTCAGTATGAATCACAGGTGAAATTTCCATGCCATGTGTAAACAATTTCACTTTTTTATTGAAACAATGAATTCAGGAATGTCATATTGGGATGTCAGCCATTTTGCTTTTATCAGTGAATGGAAAAAATGCTTTTATATTAATATAAGAAATGATGTCATATAATATGGAGGAGATCTTATAATTCAAGGTCAGCAAATCTCAGGAGGTGATTTAGGTCACCAAGCTAGATTTGGAAAAGGAAAAGAATATTTTCCCTTTGTCTTCTCAAGGTTTGGGGTTTTGTTTTTTTCTAACCAATTTTCCTCTCAGACTTTGGGGTAGCTGGTCGAGTAGCATGATTGCGAAAAGGAGGCTGTGACTAATAATATCTTTGCCATTGAAACGTGTGGCTCTGGAGAAATTCCTTCCCCTTTCTGGGCTTCAGTTTTCCCATCTGCACAAGAAAAGGGTTAACAAGATACCTTTTAGCTTTAACATTCTGTGTTTCTTTCGCTTTATTTTATGTGTATGTTCCGACCATTAAAGAGACCTGATTAGGTTTGGGCGTTTTCTTTGAAAGTTCAGTGTAGTGAGAGTGAACTCTTTGTTAAATGTCACTCACTCCCACTTAAGTGAAAAGTCAATTGAGTACTAGATACAAACAAAAGAAAACTTACTTTGATTTTTTGTTGATAGTAGTTTTTTTTTTTAAGAGGAAAATATTTAAAGTTTAACTTAGCCACTTTTAAATTAAGTGCTGGAAAAGCAAAACTTTAAGGCAGATGACCCTTCATATATGTACATCAGTATGCAGTTTACAAAGTCCTTCATATATATTATGTCATTTGAAAAATACATTTCTACAGGGCTGTGTTGTACACTTACTATTTATTTGACATCGTGTGTGTGTGTGTATGAATATGCACATTATACTTAACCTCAGATCTTTATTATGCTTAGTGAGGAAGCAAATAGTCTTAGAGACAAAGTGAGAGGAGGCAGGAACAGACAGATGAAAACCATTTAGTAGGTTACCCAAGACACTTAGAAGGGCACTGAATTGTAGAAAATCAGCCTCCAGCAGAAATAAGTAAAACTAAGAGCAGATCTTAGCCACAGGCCGTGGCAACTCTGTTCTCTGGTCCTAGAGAGAAAGGAAAGCTAGAAGCACAGGAGAAACGACTGAGAAAGCACAGCCTCAGTCAGAAACGACTTGCTCTTTGTTGGTGTGATAAGCGTGAGATGAGCACTAGCACTGTGTCAGACACTTGGGCATCAGAGACACATACAACATGAACCTTATTCTTGATTCTGCAAAGGGTCCAGTCAGTGAAAGAAGGGCTGAATGTGCTCAGTGTATAATCCCAGCCTCCACTTAAAATGAAATTCTGGTTTTATGGTATACGTCCCTGGGGTTGATGTTAGCAAACTCTACAGGGGTCTTGAAAATAATCTTGATTCCATATAGTTGGTCATTCTTAGTCTTCTCTCACTTTAGGAGGCAAGGGATCAGGAAGTGAGCAGACTACCTTTAAACACCATCCAGAAAGTGTGGTCGGGATGGTGTTGGGTTCATAGTCACATTTCCTCGTTAGCGTTTAAAGTGGCGGGGAGGGGGATGACTTCTTTAGTGGGTCATGTTTGGGAAGCATTGCCTGGTATCTGCCAGAATTTAATTCTGTCTTTCCATCTTTGCAGCTAAGATATCAACATGGACTAGGGACTCCAGACTTGAGGCAAACCCTTCCTAACCTGAAAAACTTCATGGAGCACGGACTAATGGTCAGGTGGTAAGTACCTTTCTCTGCCATACCCAGAAACTGCTAGGTGGATAGTGATCTGGAGGAACTTGCCTGGCTTCTGCTCCACACCTGCCTTCTGGGTTTTCTTCTATAATGAGATACCTGAAGAAAAGAAAAGGCAGCCATCATACCTGTATAAGTCTAAGCTCCAGTCTGGTTAAGAGGGTGAAGCACCCATGGGAGCGGGGTGGGTTCAAGGAGGTATTGTTTAGACATGGGAAGGTTGACTGGGTGAGGAATTCTTGAATGCATGGTTGAGGCAGAGGCTGGAGGACAGCCATGTGATTTGTAAACGGAGGACATGGAACTCCCAGGACTTTTCCAAAGAACATGCAAAGGACAGTTAAAAAAAAAAAAAATCAGGATCAGTGGTTGAGAATAAAGGGAAGAAAGCACACAAGGAATAGGTCAGACTGTCAGGATGTGGTCTGAGACCAGGAGGAACAGACGAACTGGAATGTTTCTCACATGTGATGTCGGTGCCTGTTGTAACCATAAGGGCAAGCTGCTGCCTAAAAGTGCTTTGTCAGGATGGACATGACCCTCTTCAAAAGACAAGGGGAAAGGGACCATCTGATGCAAAGAAGACATTAGATAATTAACTTGACTTGATTAAAAGGGAACCTGTTGGCTCTAGTCATTTAGTAATTCGAACTCTTGGATGATAGGCAATGACTTACAAAATTATGTGCATTCAGATCAGGCCTTTAGAGTTAGACAGCTGAGAACAGCATGGTTTGTTCTAAGGAACACTGGGTTCTGAGTCCCAGATCTTTTTCTCATTTGCTATATGAATTTTGTTGTTAAGTTTAGAGATTCCATCATTCATGACAAATTGTTCAACACTTATCACAGTGTTCAGTTCAGTCGCTCACTCACGTCCGACTCTTTGCAACCCTATGGACTGCAGCATGCCAGGCCTCCCTGTCCATCGCCAACTCCTGGAGTTTACTCAGACTCATGTCCATTGAGTCAGTAATGCCATCCAACCATCTCATGCTCTGTTGTCCCCTTCTCCCCCTGCCTTCAATCTTTCCCAGCATCAGGGTCTTTTCAAATGAGTCAGCTCTTCACATCCAGTGGCCAAAGTGTTGGAGTTTCAGCTTCAACATCAGTCCTTCCAAAGAATATTCAGGACTGATTTCCTTTAAAATGGACTGATTGGATTNCAGCACTTTCACAACATCATCTTTTAGGATTTGAAGTAGCTCAACTGGAATTCCATCACCTCCACTAGCTGGGTTCGTAGTCATGCTCCCTAAGGCCTGCTTGACTTCTTATTCCAGGTATCTGGCTCTAGGTTGGTGATCACACCACTGTGATTATCTGAGTCGTGAAGATCTTTTTTGTATAGTTCTTCCATGTATTCTTGTAATTCTCTTCTTAATTTCTGCTGCTTCTGTTAGGTCCATACCACTTCTGTCCTTTACTGAGCCCATCTTTGCATGAAATGTTCCCTTTAGTACCTCTAATTTTCTTGAAGAGATCTCTAGTCTTTCCCGTTCTATTGTTTTCCTCTCTTTCTTTGCATTGATCACTTAGGAAGACTTTCTTATCTCTCCTTGTTATTCTTTGGAACTCTGCATTCAAATGGGTATATCTTTCCCTTTTCTCCTTTGCCTTTCGCTTCTCTTCTATTCACAGCTCTTTATACGCCCTCCTTAGACAACCATTTTGTCTTTTTGCATTTCTTTTTCTTGGGAATGGTCTTGATCCCTGCCTCCATGACCTGTTTTTAAAAACCTCAGGTAAATACGTTATCCGTGTAACCTTGTCACTTTAATTTTCTGATTGGCTGTCTAAATTTAAACTCCTACCTCTCTAAAATGTGATTTCCTCATCTGTAATCCCTGCTCATCTCACTGGTTTGTGGTGAGGATGAAATGAGATGGTAGGTGGAAAATAATTTGTGAGGAGGAAAGTACAAGAATAGTTTCATTTCCTTCTGTGCCATCAGGATAGACCTTGAGGATAATAAAGTGACATCTGTGATTTACTGTCACTTTGTTTTTTTATTTTTGTCTCATGATCTTCAAAAATATGGATGTTTGACTTTAGACAAGACTTCTGTTAAGCAAATACACAATTGTTTAAAGAATTCTACTCAGAATATCAAAATCATCATAAAAAGTTAGTGTCAACATAGACCTGTATACCCTGAGGAATGAAGGCTAGGAACTAAGTTTTAATGTAAAATAATAATTATTTTATCCTCATTATTATTACTGTTACTTTTTAATTTTTTCGCCACATCATGTGGCGTGTGGAAGCTCAGTTCCCCAATGAGGGATCAAACCTGTACCCGCTGATTTGGGAGCACAGAGTCTTAACCGCTGGACCGCTGGGAAATCCCCACTATTACTTTAAAAGTGAGCTAGCAAGCATGTATTTAACACTGTCAGTGTTCAGTCCATGATAGGTACTTAGAAGTAACAGTAAGTATGAGGCTCAAGCCCTACCTTCAAGGGATTTGTGATCTGGTTGGAAACGTATATAAATCATGAAAGGTTTTATAACACAAATGGTAAATTAAAATAATCAAAAAGAGAGGCACCTCACTGCACCACCTGATCAACCAACTAAAACAAATCTTGCTCAGTACACAAGGCAGATTGTCTCAGTATCATTTATTGACGTCTTTATCTTTTATCCACTGTTGATAATCAGTCAGTTTCATATATCAAATTAACTTACACATGGATCTGTTTCCAGGCTCCTTATTCTGTTTCATTGTTTATAGTCTATCTATAGGCTAGTACCATATTTTTAATTAATATAAGGTGTAATTTCTGTAAGTCTTACTGAGGTTTGAGCATCTCTCTTCCTCCTAACATTTGGAACCACTTGAGAGAGGAGATAGGAGACAGACTAACAGAAATCAAAATGTCAGTTTTATTACTGATAAAGCCACTTGGAAAATGCAGCTTTAGATCTATTATAAAAGTGCTTGCAGAGACATCACTCAAAATTAAACCTACTCTTGCAATCAGGATGTGAACTGGAGAGCCCCGGGCTTCCCCGCCAGCAGCCAACCCTTAACTATACTGTCCGGTGACTCCTGCAGAAACCCAGATGGGGCTAAGCCAGGAATACCCGGGTCTTATCTTTCCCTCTAAAGTCGCCAATCAGAAAAGGCCCTCTTCCCCTAAGAGCAAGTAAGTGGGAGGATGGAGAGAGGCCAAGAGTGTTACTCTTAAATCATATTCCTTCAAAGCAAGGGGAAAGGAAGATTTCCCCAACTTTCTTGATATCTGGTCTGGTGAGGCTCCTACTTACGGTCCTTCTTCAAATCTCTTTTGGCTTTTCTTGATTTATGAATTGTATTTGAGTGATTTGACAGCTTTATGATATTGAGTCTTTCTGTGAACATGGTATCTCTTTATATGTTTTGTTTTTTTTAAACAGACCTCAGCAAAGTGTTGAAGCTTTCTTCATAAAGGCCTTACACATCTTTTATTATATACTCAGTCCTTGGTAGCTTACCATTTTGGTTGCTGTTATAAATTTTTTATTATAGCATCCAATTTCTTTGTGGCTAGTATAAAGGAACACCACTAATTTTGTATTTTGGAGAATATATCCAGCAACCTCACTAAACATTAATTGTAATAGTTTATCTTAGATTCTTTTGAGTTTTTCTTTATATACAATCATGTTTTTGGATGATAGCATTATTTCTTCTTCTTTTTACAATTTTCATTACTTTTTATTCTCTTATGTTCTATGGAAGAGGAGCAACAGTAGTGGATATTAATGATACAGTAATATAATAGCAGTAGTCTTACCCCTGACTTTAAAGAGAATGCTTGTTTTCACCACTAAGTATTTTTTTACAGGTTTGGATAGATATTCTTTATTAGCAAAAGGAAGTTTCTTTCTATTCCCAGCTCTCTACGAGTTGTTTTTCTTGAAATTATGAATGTGTGCATTTTGAATTTTATAAAATGCTTATTATGTTTATTGAGATAATGCTATATTCATTTCTGTTGTTAAACCATCTTTGCCACCTGGGATATACTCTACTTGATTGTGATGTATTATTTTTGGTATAATATTAGATTTCATTTGCTAATTTTTAAAGTTTACTTTATTGAAGTATAGTTGATTTACCATGTATTAATTTCTGCTTTACAGGAAAGTGATTCAGTCATAAATACATATATATTCTTTTTCATATCCCTTCCATTATGGTTTGTTACAGGCTACTAAGTATAGTTCCCTTCGCTATACAGTAGGACCTGTTGTTTATCCATTCTACGTATAATGCATACAGTGGACGTGAGTTGAGCAAACACTAGGAGTCCTGAAGGACAGGGGAGCCTGGTGTGCTCTATGTGGTCCATGGGGTCACAAAGAGTTGGACACGACTAAGCAACTGAAAAGCAACATGTATAATAGTTTGCACCTGCTAATCCCAGACTCCCAATCCATCCATCTCTCACTCCCTGTCCTCCTTGGCAACCACAGTTTGTTCTCTATGTCTGTAAGTCTCTTTCTGTTTTTTACATAAATTCATTTGTGTCATATTTCAAATTCCATGTGTAAGTGATCTTATACGGTATTTGTCTTCTCTGACTTACTTCACTTAGTATGGTAATCTCTAGGTCTATCCATGTTGCTGCAAATGGCATTATTTCATTCTCTTTATGGCTTCATAGTATTCCATTACACACACACACACACGCACACACACATGCACTTTGTTTTATTGAAGTATAGTTGATTTGGGCTTCCTTTGGTAGCTCAGTAGTAAAGAATCACCTACAATGCAGGAGACCCAGGTTTGATCCCTGGGTTGGGAAGATCCCCTGGAGAAGGGATTGGCAGCCCACTCCAGTATTCTTGCCTGGAGAATTCCGTGGACAGAGGAGCCTGGCTGGCTACATCCCATGGGGTTGCAAAGAGTCGGACACAACTGAGTGACTCACGCTGACTAATAGTTCATTTACAATGTTGTGTTAGTTTCAGGTGTACAGCATTGTAATTCAGTTATACATACACTCCTTTTTCAGATTATTTTCCCATATAGATTATTACAGAATATTGCATAGAGTTCCTTGTGCAATGCAGTAGGTCCTTTTTGGTTATGTTTTATTTATAGTAATGTGCATGTTAATCCCAAGCCCCTAATTTATCCCTCTCTTCCACATTTCTCCTTTGATAACCATAAGTTTGTTTTTGAAATCTGTGAGGCTTTCTGTTTTGTAAATAAGTTCTTTTATATCATTCTAATTAGATTCCATGATTTGCTGATATTTCTGGAATATCTACTTTTGTAAACTGAGACGAGGCTAGCCTATGTATACAATAATCTTTGTCTGATTTTGGTAACAGGATTATAACAGCCCAGTAGAATAAACTGAGGCTCTTTCCTCTTTCTTTTCTACTCTCCTTTTCTATTCTCTGGAAGAGTTTATGTACAACAGGAATTATCTGTCTTGAAAGTCTGAAAAACCTAGTGGTTTTCCTTTTTTGAGGGGGAAAGAAGAGGTTTTTGTCTACTTTGTTCTATTTTTTCCAGTTCCTCCTTAAATCACTCCAGTGTGATTTTCCAGTTCTCTCAGTGTACTGGAATTCTTCTTATCTAGGTAGGTGCCTAAAACTCAAATGTTGCCAAACCTAGCGGCCACTTTTTCATCCTCAGCCTCTGTATTTAGTGACGTTTGGCCTTGCCGGCCATTCCTGCCTTCTTGATGCATCTTCCTTTCTTGGCTTCTTCCCTTGGTTCTCCGCCTCTCAGCTGCTCTTTTCTGCCCGTTTTTCCTGTGTGTCCTCCTTTTTTTGATCAGTAAGTGTGGAGAACTGCACAGCTCTGCCCGAAGCTCTCCTCTCCTTTTCTCGCTTTCTTCTCACTTGGTCTCATGACCCGCTCTTGAAAGCTATCTCCAAGCTATGACTCCTCATGTTGTTTTCAGTGTCAGCCTCTCCTGTGAGCTCTACAGTCAGAGAGCTGCTTGAAACCTACCCTTGGAGTACCACAGGCACCTCAGCCTCAGCATTTAAAACTGTCCTTCCACTAGCCTTCTTCAGCTCAACAGATGACATACTGTCTGCCCAGTTGCTCAAACTAGAGGAGCATTCTTCCTTCTTTTCTTCACTCCTCCCTGATCCAGTCTAGTTCATCAGCAAAAATGCTGTTATCTCTACCCACCAACTGTTCTTCCCACCATCTCTGCTGCTACCACCCCAGCCCAGCCCCCGCTGGTCTTACCCACGCACTACACTAGTCCAGTCTGTCTCCCTGGTTTCATTCATGTCCCATCTTTGTTCATTCTTCACAGTAGCCAGCATGATCTTTTTAAATTTTAGCTGTATCTTAATCACTCCCTAGCTCCAGTGGCTCAAGTAAAACCCAACCTCTTTCCTTCCCCCGCCTCTCCCCTTGCTCTCACATATGGTCCTCATACCGGCTCCTCAAGTCACACTGTCAAATATGTGCTCTCCCTCTTCTGTCTCTCCTACCTCCATCCATACCCACACCCCCAAGTAGCGGGAACAGCTTTAGAAAAGGCACAGCAGCTTCACTGGCAAAGAACAGACCACTTGGCTAGTGTGCAGATTCATTTCAGAAACAGAGAGGTTTTGTGGCACACTGAGCTTATACAATTAGGGAACCCGTTCAAGAAAACGATACAAAACATAAAATAACAGAATTAGGCGGGGGGGAAAGTAAATATTTTAAGTGAGAAACAAAATCATAACCAGTTATTGGAACTTTAGAAATCAGATCCCTTTCTTCTGCAATCTCTTTAGATAGTTTACCCAAAATGCTCACATAGAAGTGTTTCCTCACTGCACCCTGACTGTCTTTTCCCTCCTTAAACATAACCATTTCCAGCAACTCTCCATTTCTGAGGTTCAGGTAAATTAAATGACTTTCCAAGCACGGCCGCTCCACGAGCCTGTGGCAGGAAGGCTGGAGTCCAGGTCTCCTGGCACTGACCTGGTAAAGCCATTAAGCCCCCAGTCCCCACATCTGTATAGTGCCCCTTTATGCCAGCTGTGCCAAGCACATTAACACTGAGTGAATAGTAGACACCACTTTATGGTGCCGTAATGAAAAACGGACTGCTGAGACAGATGCAAAGTAGTGCAAAATGTCTGCCACGTTACGAACCCAGGAAAGACTGCTGTGGAAAGGCAACCTGGAGGTTCCAAACCCAAACAAACCTGGAACAAACACTTCCGCCTCAGAGGAAACCTGAGAATTTCCCAGAGCAGCCGTGAACTGAGGAATTGCCTCCCCAGCCTGGGCTCCTTAGGGCAAAGGGTAAAAAAACTCAGGCCCCTAAGGGAGCCTCTTACGTCTTTTGTAAAAGAAAACACTTCCATCCTCTGTGCGGTGGTTACCATTCACAGACTGGTCCCGGTGGAAGCAGATTGCTGTGTGTTCTTTTGGTGTTGAGAATTTCAGACTGGCTAACGATCAGTGCAGTCACTGAATTCCTCCTTATGGTAAGCTTCAGAGTTGTGTGACAGCTTGTTTTGTTTCTTAAAGAAAAGACTGATTTTTCTTTTCTGTCACGGGACAGAACAGAATTCTTATCTAACATCAAAGCATCTTACCTGACTAATCATAAAGCTATCCCTTTTCCTCATGAACACAGTTACCTGGGGCACAGTTCCCAGCGCTTCATGCTGATCCTTTCCAAAAGAAGTCTCCGTTTTCTCATCCTTGAATCACTAACCCGGTTGTGACTGCCAAACAACACAAATTGGAAAAGCAGAATTTCAGCTCAGAGGTTATCCTCTTGAATGGCTTGGTTAAAAGCCACCACCATGCCACTTAAACATCCCATTTTTCCTCTTCTTTTTACTACTAACTAGAAAGAGGTCCAGGATTCCATTCGACGTGCGCATGCACAGCCAGTGCTGAATTATGGTCAGGAAAGCCTGACCGCTTCCCTGACACGCGAGCCACTGTTTGACGGCTGCCACTGAGATGATATGTTCAGCACCGAGAGGAAGAGAGTTTGTGCTCTGCTGCTGTGAACAGACTGTGTGAGGGGCTCCTGCATCCAGGCCCTGGGGACAGTCCTCAATTACATCTCTCCACTGTCTCTCACCCTGGCTGCACTGACCCCTAGACAGGCCCCCCTCATTTCTGACCTCAGTTCTTTCCTCAGACAAGTTCCCACCACCTAGAATTGCCTGCTTTGCCTCTGCTCTCTCCAAACATTGCTTTCACTTCAAGATCGAGCTCACATCCTACCTCATTCATTCACTCACTTAGCAGGCAGAGATAGCAGGTCCTCCCCTGGTACCTTAGGTTCACTCTCCACCAAGCCTTACCCACCAGCTTCTGAGCAGCAATGAGCAGGCACTGAAATTGGAACAAGATGTGATAGACAGCACAAAGTATTAAGTAGTGAATGAAGGTGGAGAAGTTATCTGGAACATTCTTAAGGATGTCATTTACTCCCCAGTGTAAGGTGTCGGGTGTAGGTGAGGACTGGACAAGCCTTCACTAAGGAGATGGCATTTAGTGGACCTGGGGCATGTGAAGATTGCAGGGCAGGCCAGAGCAGGAAGCAGTTGCCCAGTTCTAAGGAGCATATGAAGACTATGGGCTTGAATAAGTAGCTCTACCACTCACTATCTCTGTGATTTTCAGCTCAGTCCAGTCGCTCAGCCATGTCCGACTCTCTGCGACCCCATGAATCACAGCACGCCAGGCCTCCCTGTTTCATCACCAACTCCCAGAGTTCACTCAGACTCACGTCCATCTAGTCAGTGATGCCATCCAGCCATCTCATCCTCTGTCGGCCCCTTCTCCTCCTGCCCCCAGTCCCTCCCAGCATCANGCCCTACCTGATGTACCTTATAGTTTCACTGAGGTTGACAAGGCTGTGATCCATGTGATCAGTTTGGATATCTCACCAAGTTTGATCAAACTCATGTCCGTTACTCGATAATGCCATCCAACCGTCTCATCCTCTGTTACCCCCTTCCCCTCTTGCACTCAATCTTTCCTAGCATTACAGTCTTTTCCAATGAGTTGATTCTCCAAATCAGGTAGCTAAAGTATTGGAGATTCAGCTTCAGTATCAGTCTTTACAATGAATATTCAGTGTTGATTTCCTCCAGGATTTACTGGTTTGATCTCCTTGCTGTCCAAGAGACTCTCAAGAGTCTTCTCCAACACTATTTGAAAGCATCATTTCTTCAGTTCTTAGGTTTTTATATGGTCCAACTCTCAATTCTATACATGACTACTGGAAAAACCACAGCTATGAATATGCTGACCTATGTTGGCAAAGTGATGTCTCTTCTTTTTAATTCACTGTTTACATTTGTCATAACTTTTTTTTTCAAGGAAAAACTGCCATGTAATTTGAGGGCTGCAGTCACCATCTGCAGTGATTTTAGAGTCCAAGAAGATAAAGTTTGTCACTTTTCCCATTTTTTTCTCCTTATATTTTCCATTAAGTGATTGGGCTAGATGCTATGATCTTAATTTCTGGAATGTTGAGTTTTAAACCAGCTTTTTCATTCTCCATTTCACATTCACCAAGAGGCTCTTTTGTTCCTCTTTGCTTTCTGCCATCAGGGTGGTGTCATCTGCATATCTGAGGTTATTGATATTTCTCCCCACAATCTTGATTCCAGTTTTTAATTCATCCAGCCCTGCATTTCACATGTTGTACTTGACATCTAAGTTAAATAAGCAGAGTGACAATATACAGCCTTGACATAATCCTTTCCCAATTTTGAACAAGTTTGTTCTTCCATGTCTGGTTATAACCGTGGCTTCTTGACCTGCATTCAGGTTTCTCAAGAGGTAGGTAGGGTGGTCTGGTATTCTCATCTCCATAAGAATTTTCCACAGTTTTTTGTGATCCACACAGTCAAATGCTTTAGCATAGTAAGTGAAGCAGAAGGAGATGTTTTCTGGAATTCCTTTGCTTTGTTATGATCCAACTGATGGTTGCAGTTTGGTCTCTGGTTCCTTTACCTTTTCTAAATCCACCTTGTACATCTGGCAGTTCCTGGTTCACATGCTATTAAAGCCTAGCTTGAGGGATTTTGAGCATTACCTTGCTAGCATGTGAAATGAGTGCAATTTTGCAATAGTTTGAATATTCTTTGACGTAGTTCTTTGGGATTGCAATGAAAAATCCACCTTTTCCAATCCTGTGACCACTGCTGAGTTCTCCAAATTTGCTGGTATATTGAGTGGAGCACTTTCACATCATCTTTGAGGTTTATAAATAGTTCAGGTGGAATCCCATTGCCTCCACTACCTTTGTTTGTAGTAATGCTTCCTAAGGCACACTTGACTTCACACTCCAGGATATCTGACTTTAGGTGAGTAACCACATAATTGTGGCTATCCAACGTCAACAAGACCTTTTTGTACAGTTCTTCTTTGTATTCTTGCCACCTCTTCTTAACCCCTTTGCTTCTGTTAAGTCCTTGGTGTTTCTATCCTTTACTGTGCTCATCTTTACATGAATAGTCCCTTGGTATCTCTCATTTTCTTGAGGAGATCTCTAGTCTTTCCATTCCATTGTTCCCCTCTATTTATCTGCACTGATCACTTATAAAGCTTTCTTATATCCCTCCTTGCTATTCTTTTGAACTCTGCATTCAGATAGGTATATCTTTCCCTTTCTCCATTGTTTTTGTTGCTCTTCTTTTCTCAGCTATTTGTAAGGCCTCCTCAGACAACAATTTTTGCCTTGCTGCATTTCATTTCCTTAGGGATGGTTTTGATCACCATTTCTTGTGCAGTGTTAGAAACCTCCATCTGTAGTTCCTCGGTCATTCTGTCTATCAGATCTAATCCTTTGAGTCTATTTATCACTTCCATTGTATAACCATTAAGGATTTGATTTAGGTCATGCCTGAATGGGCTAATGGTTTTTCCTACTTTCTTTAACTTAAGTCAATATACAATATACAGCCTTGATGCACTCCTTTTCCTATTTGGAACCAATCTGTTGTAACATGTCCAGTTCTAACTGATGCTTCCTGACCTGCATACAGATTTCTCAAGAGGCAAGTCAGGTGGTCTGGTATTCCCATCTTTCTCAGAATTTTCCACAGTTTATTGTGATCCACACAGTCAAAAGCTTTGGCATAGTCAATAAAGCAGAAAGAGATGTGTTTCTGGAACTCTCTTGCTTTTTCCATGATCCAGCGGATGTTGGCAATTTGATCTCTGGCTCCTCTGCCTTTTCTAAAACCAGCTTGAACATCAGGGAGTTCACGGTTCACGTATTGCTGAAGCCTGGCTTGGAGAATTTTGAGCATTACTTTACTAGCNGTCTGTTGTTCCATGTCCAGTTCTAACTGTTGTTTCCTCACCTGCATACACATTTCTCAAGAGGCAGGTCAGGTGGTCTGGTATTCCCATCTCTTTCAGAATTTTGCACAGTTTATTGTGATCCACACAGTCAAAGGCTAGACATAGATGTTTTTCTGGAACTCTCTTGCTTTTTCCATGATCCAGCGGATGTTGGAAATTTGATCTCTGGTTCCTCTGCCTTTTCTAAAACCAGCTTGAACATCAGGGAGTTCACGGTTCACATATTGTTGAAGCCTGGCTTGGAGAATTTTGAGCATTACTTTACTAGCGTGTGAGATGAGTGCAATTGTGCGGTAGTTTGAACATTCTTTGGCATTGCCTTTCTTTGGGATTGGAATGAAAACTGACCTTTTCCAGTCCTGTGGCAAGTTTAAACTCTCTGCTTAAAAGTATCTCTAAAATGGAGATTATAATGCCTTCCTGATAAAGTTGATATAAAGATTAAATACATAAATACTTAGCATACTTCCTGGCACATAATAGTAACAAATGGTAAGTATTATTATAACTATTATCATGGGTAAATGAAATCATAGTTGTCTCTTTTAAAAATTAAATCCATCCTTTATTATAGGTATTTTATTTTTCCTTTAAAATCTACAGTCATAAAAAATATATCTACAGTCATCTCCTTACAAATAGGTATAGAACATGGTTCTTGATCACATTTTTTAATAATGGTTCATGCTTCTTTGCACATCAGTGATACAAAATATTCACCATTTCTCTTCTACTTTTCCCCAAGTACTTAATACGACCTTTCTCTGACCTTAGAGGAAAGAACCCCACAATTCTAGTTGCCTGCTTTCTATTTTGGTTACTTATTTTCTTAGGTTAACTCTCAGCTATAGTTAGAAGTTACATACAATGAAAGTTTCTTTTTTGCAGAATTTACCGTGTTTTTAAGTTTATAACAACCCTGTGAAGGAGGCAGGGCAAGGATGATGATCACTATCTTACATATCAGCATACTTGGAAATATGAAGGGACTTGCCATGATCACATGATAATAAGTGATGGAACTGGGGCAGCAATGCCGGTTGTCTGACTCTTAGTTGCGTGTTCTTTTTCTCGTGCCAGGCTGCCTCTTATTAGTTAGTGGTCATTCTTTTCCTTCTCTGCACTTCTCCAGCCCTTCTCTCTCTCTGCCACTGAATTTCTAACACATATGATTACCTTCCCCAGGGAAGCCCATCGAAGTCAAATCCAGAGTACTAGAAAAGTACAGTGCAGAATCAGACAGGAAGGCATTCTTTGTTGCTTATTTTTCCCCACTTACCTCAGATAGGAAACTGGTAAGAGTCATGAAACGTTGTTAGAATTTAGAACTTTAAGACGAAAAGAAACAAAAATGGTGATGTGTTTCAACTGCATTGGTTAAGAAACAAGAAAGCTAAGGGAGCACATGAGTTGGCTTAAAATATGTCTGCCCACCGTGTTTGCCTTCCTTAAATTTCATTTTCTTTCTTTCAGAAAAAGGCATGATAGAAGCAGGATTTCAGAACCATCTGTCTTGTTTTATACATGAAATGTTTTATTCTAAGCTCAATTTTTACTGACTATAAAGCTTCACAATACGGTGGAAGGAGCACTGGATTTGGGAATCAGAAAATGTAGGCTCCAACTTCAGCTCTGTCATTTAATTTTCATAAATTTTTTGAGTATCAGTTTTTTCAGTGGAGTTAATGGCAGCAGCCCTATTTCCCAAGCATCATTATATGGAACAAATGAGATAATGTCTGTCCAAGTGGTTTATAAACTAAAAAGGACTATACAAAATATTATAACTATTATTCATAACATTAACAATTCATTAAGGGTCTCCTCTGCATACAGCACTGTTCAAAAGACGAAAGAAAATTCAAAAGTGTGAGATTTGCCCTGCTTTTGCTTAGTTGACAGTTGTTTAGTTTATAATCTGAATGAGTAGATAAGACATTAAATATTTTGAAGAACAAGACTTACAAAAGCATTCTCCTGCATTGTTCAGTCTCACTGTCACGTGGTACTCACAGCCTGAGCCCCGGCTTCAGTGGATCATGTTCCACAGCGATGGTGCTCAGCCTTGCACTGACTTGCTTGATGTTTTTAGGGCCAGGCGTGCCATTTTTATTGAGGCTACCTCAATTCCCATGACCTTAGTGATGCTAGAATACTGAGGAGACATATCCTTGGCTACTCTGCAGCTTGCTAGAAATATTTCTGATTCCTTCCAGCATTTAATGATGTGACTTTGGGAGAAGCAACTGGTGGATTTACGTAAGGTCGTATCACTTCATTGGTTAAATCTCTAGATAGTGTTTCTGCTCACCTGTTTCTGATCTAATTCTCTGTTCTTTTTTATAAATATAATCAAGTTGAACAGTTTTTTTAATGAACAAATGATTAAGATAGTAAGAACTTTGACACATTTTAAGAAAATGGGCTTTTTCAGTCACTTGAAAATAATGAAAATTTTGGAACCCATCTTTCTTTAAAACCAGAGGGTAGTGATATAATAGTTCAGCTTTTAAGCCAAACCATCCACCTGTGAAAATGAGACCCTATCCTGTATTAACGTTTTTTTAAGCCTTGTTTTTTTAAAGCAGATCTATCTTCTCTCCTTCCCTCCATCATTTGCTCATGCTGAATTCAGAACTAGTCTCTGGCAGGTGACCCAAGGGACTTAAAAACCATGTCATCTAGCTGACTCTGGTTTTTAAATTTAGAGCAAATGACATTGTCTTTAAAGTCTCAAGAGTACTACTTAAGGTAGCCATATCAGAGGGGCGTGCCTTTCAAAGTACTCCTTACTGGCTGGCATCCTTCATATGAAAAGTGAAGGCTGGTCAAAAATAAATGAAAAAGAAAGTTTTATTGGAGTTATTTACTCCTAAGACAGCTATTTCAGACAGAACCTTGACAAGTTATCTCATTACCGCTAGACAGGAATACACAAGGCATATGGGTATCTGTAGTATTTTAAAAGACCTTGGGGGACCAGGCTTCTTCTGTAACTCATTCCAGAATTTAAACACCCTCACTTCAGGAAATTCTTCCCTATATTTAACTTGCAGGCCCCCTTCTGTGGTTAACACCCATTTCCGCTTTTCTCTGTCTCCAGTCAGGATGGAGAACAGCTGGCCAACATCCTTTGTGTGCTAACCCTCCATCAGTGAGAAAGTCATTTGGGTATCCCCGGGCTGCTTTTCTCACCCTCCAGCAGCCAACTCTTTGAACCAAATAGAGATTTTTTTTTTTCTGTTTTTATTTGTGCTTTGTTTCTCTCTCATCATTCTTTTTGATTATCAATGAATAAAATTTGGAAAATGTAAAAATACACAGATGAGGGGAAAACAATAGCCCTAGAATCCAGGGAGTGAAACCACTGTTAAGTTAGTTTTCTATGTGTTACTTATACAGTTGAGATCATATCATCTATATCAGCCCTGAAATATAGTCTGAGCTGCATATGTAGAAACTTAAACATTTTCTGCCAGCCACATTGCAAAAAGATAAAAAGGAATAGGCAAACTAATTTTAATAGTAGTTTTCCTGTAATTCTGAAATGCTGATTGGTGTGTGATCAATATTTTTAATTATTAATATTTTACACTCCATTTTTATTCTAAACCATCTAAATCCAGTGTGTATTATCCATTCACCGCACATTCAAGGCCAGCTAGCCACCGTGCAGGTACTCAGTAACACGTAGCTGCAGTGTTGAAGCACAGTCCTTGCAGTTGTATGCACTGCTTTTTTGTCTGTCATATCTTAAGCCTATTACCAATGACATTACCAAATTTTTACATCATTTTAATGTCTGCATAATATTTCATCAATTAGACTTACTATAAGGGTATCTTTAGAAAGTTTTGTTCTTCATAAGTAACCATAGAATGTTCTCTTTTTCTTTTTTTTTCCTTCACATTAATCGAATGTTTCTCAACACATTCCCCCAAAACAACAACAAATTATTCCTTTTGGGTACAATTAATCAAATCCACTTATTCATAAAACAGATATATTCACTTAGTATCTACTGAGTGCTCTGTATTCCCTTAGATTGGGAAGTGGAGGAGTAGGTTTCAAAAAATAGAAGGCCAGGTCCCTTCCATACACTCTTTACAAGACTTGGCTCCACAGTTGGACTGCACACATACTGTATTTTATTCTGACTTAAATATTCGTCCCTTCATTTCTTAATCCCTCTGCACCTTAATATACACACACAGCCTGACTGATTGACTCTACCTTATCTTTCAAAGGCCAATCAAAGAGTCACCTGCGCTGAGTCCTCTAGGTGACTACCAGCTCACTCCTCCGTCATACAAAATGTGTATGTGTTCAGAGCACCAGTGTTCCGGTGATTGGCTCTCTGTCTTCTCGACTAGAGCGAAAACTCTAATGATAGAAACCTTACTGTATGAGCCTCTTTATTCCCAATGCCTAGCAGATTGCCAGGCAGTGAATGTGGATTTCAGTACTGTCTACTGAAATATGTGTTGAAATACAAGTGATCACGTTAAGCATCAGTTGGATGGTATAATTATAAGTATTGATCATGGAGTTCAGAGAGGTCATTTTAAATTGGCATATGGTTGAAGAAAGCTTTAACAAATGAGGCAAGACTTGAACTGGGCTTTGGGAAGATGGTTATGCCTACATGAATGGAGGGGAGGTGCCCTGTTCCAGGAAGTCTTGTTTTTCAGGAGGAATCCTTTAGCATGTATCAGCAGATAAATATCTTTCTATATCTAAAACACTGTACTAGGTTTCAAGAAGGCTGACAGGGCTTTGCAGAATTAGAAAGTACTGCTGACTGCTTCATGTGATGTTTGAGTTTAAGCTGCGTTTCAACTCTGGAGATGTTAAAGGTCATTTTATATAATGCTTGTTCAATAATCCTTCTGCTAGGGATAACTGTATATATAAGAGGAGGTAACATCATTATAGAAATATCAAATGACTGTTATTGCAAACCAGGTACCCTCCCAAAGCATTTTGAATGAACTATTTAGTTAACTCATTTAATCCTCACAACAATTGAGTGAACTAGGGCCCATTTATCCTCTCTCATGTTACAGATGAAACTGAAACACAGAGAGGTTTAAATAATTTAAATGTAATACAGCCGTCAAGTGGAGGAGCTAAGATGTGATCCCAGAAGAACAGTTTTAGGACGTCTCCTTTAACCATTACTCTGTACAGCCTCTCTTCTAGCTGTGTTAAGAGTAAAATGTTCTATACAGAGATCATTTAGCATCTGTGGTTCCAGAACAGGAGTCCTGTCATTGTAGCCTTTCTCTAGTTATCTTCATTCCTTTCTGACTGCTCCTTATCTCACTCATAGGCTTCTTTTTTTCTGCCTCATCATGAGAAACAGGAGCACCTCAAGGCTCGGTGCTTGGCCCTCTTTTCTCTGATTTTATTTAACACCCCTGCCCAGTGATCTGATCTTATCTACAACTACGTTTTTTAATTATCACCCACACTGAGTTGAAGCACAAGTATAACTCTTTAGCCCAGATCTCCTTTCTGATATCAGACCTCTATTCAGATTGCCTCCTGGACATTTCCATAGCACATTGTCTGTGCCCATGTTGTGTGTGTGTGTGGTTTTTTTTTTTTCCTGTCTTCCACCAGAACCATCATAAGCCTCATGGTCTTCCAGGGCTCTGCTTTCAGCAAATGGAATCTCCCTCCAGTCTTTCACACTGACCAGGAAGCTGCTTGATTCTCTCTTTCCTCTTAACTCCAACCTCCACAACCTCTGCTGATTTCCCCTAATGAGCCTGTGTGTCTGCAGCTACACATTTCCACTCTGGCCCAAGCCTCCGTCATCTTTCACCTGCACTGCTGCACAGCCTGTGGTCAGTCCTCCAGCATCCGCTCCAGACCCTCTGCCGTGTGTTCTCCAGCTTCAGTCAGAGTGTACCTGTCAAAATACAGACCAATCGATCAGTGTCTCTTTCTTTCTCTCCCTACCCACTAGACAGACAGGACAGACATACACACCCCCAGCCTAAAACACTTTAATGACTTGAAGAGAAAATTCTAAACATGGCCTCTGGGTTTCTGCATAGTCTCCTCTAGACCGCATTTTCCTCTTCAGCTTTATCTTCTGCTAGGCTGCTGTTCACTGATGATGTTTTGGGTCCTCAAACATTGTTCTCTTTCTTGATGTAGGGTCTTGACACATCCTATTCCTTTTGCCTGGATTCTCTCACCTACCCACCCACTCTTCACCTGGTGAGGAAGTCTAGTCCTTCAGATCTTGGCCTTGGCTGGGTCACTTCTGTTATAGGCTCTCTCAGCCCATGATCGCTCCTGCTCAGCGCGTGTCAGAGGTGGTCACTTTATGTCTGTAACTTTCACACTGATGTCTGTCCACTCCCACTCTGATATAAGCTCCACAAAAGCAGGAGCCATGGCTTTTTTCAACCACTGGTCTATCCCAAAGTCTAGTACACAGTGCCTGGTGTATAGTAGACACTCAGCATATATTTGAATGAGGAAGTAAATAATGTGTTGCTATGTTCTGTTTATACTGCACCTCTTATAGTAATACAGAGGGCTGTAAGAGACAAGCTTCCCAAGACTTTATCCCTGGAGTCCCACAGGCTCTAAGCAGCGATTCAGTGACGGCTGTCATTCAAGCATTTCTTCCAAAGGCCTTCGGCATCTCTGGATATGGTGGCAAAGCTATCCATTTTTCTTTTAAAATAACAAACAACTGAAGTTGTTTCTTCTCATGGTTCGGTTGGTGTCAGAGCTTATTAGAAATGAGGTGGTGGTTCAGCTTTGCCGTGTCTTTCAAAAGACTTAATTCCACAGATTCTGTTATTGGTCTCCGGAGTCTCACGCTTCCTTTAGCGCTCTGTATCTGCAAGTCTAATTTGTAAATTCTGATCAAGGTTTTAGTTGGTCAAGTTCTCCCTGTGACTGGTCTGTGACATCACTATTACTCTGGTTTCCCTGGCAAAAGTAGGTGTTTTTGTTTTTTTTTTTTAAGATTTCAGCACAAACACCTTATCACTCTCCCACATTTCAAGTGCTGTCTAGACACTCTGAGGGTTCATCAGGTAACCTTCCTGGCACCTCTGTTTCTACAGACTGTGTTACAGTCTCATAATGTTTGTTGCCTTGCCTGTGATTTCAATACATTATTTGTGTGATGATTTCTTAGAAGTGAAAGCTAATGAGTGCTGTGGTTGACCTCTCAGCTCCTGGAACCGTCTCTCTCCATGGCGGATCACTGTTTATTCCTTGACCCCAAGGAACTCAGCCTTGAGACCAAGCTGGCCTCCAGGTGGGCTCTGGGCACCCCTTCAGCCTCTGTTCATAGCCTGTGCTGAGACCTCTGTTTTCCAAGCTGGGCCCTGTTGCCAGGACCACGGAGCTGCTCACATCACAGCCTGGGAAATGGGTTTTTTTCAGCTTGCTTAGTTTTATCCTTTGCTGGTGGATCTTTCTCTTTCACAAATTCATCTCTCCATCAGAACTCCATTTAAATAAAATCTAAAGACTCCCTTGTTCAGTTATTCCTTTTTAAAATTCTGTTTTTATTTAGTCAGACTATGGCAGGAAGCCTTCTAAGCTGAGCCCAGGGGGAAGGTGACCATTGGCACAGATTTTAGCCTGTGCTCTGGCCCAAGATTGTTTCTATTTTTATTTTGTTTCTTGTTTTTGTTAACATCCAGGGCAAAGATTAAGCACTTTCACTTATCTGTAATGGTGAGAGGCCTTCAGATTGCTTGCCTGTGGCCAAGAGTTTACATGCTTAAAACTATTAACCTCCAGTGACCTCCTCGGAGATAAGATCTAGCTGTTCAATTTGGCTTTTCCAAAAGGAGGCTCTGGGCTTCTACTTGATCTGAGATAGAAAAAGAAGAAAGATAAATCCCAGCCTTTGCTGGATTTTAAAAAAGGTTAGTAGCCTAATTTATGGAGGTTTTTTTTTTAAACTAACTTTATGTCATAATTTCTCAGCTGCCAAAAGACGTAATTCCACCTTAGCTTCGCCTTGGCAACCTGCTTTTGGCACTCTGTGCAGCCCTGTCGTTGCTCTGCATTATTTAAGCAGTAATCTTTAAGAAGGTGAGAAACTATTATTGCTTTTTAGCACAGTTGACATGCTGTTGGCACAGAGGAGTACCTAGAGCTTCAAACATTTCTAATGGCTGTAAACCAACTTAAACACCTCCATGTAGAGGTCTCACTGCCATGAGGTCATAGCTTGCTACAAGGGGGAGAAAGAAGAAGATCAAATGTTATTTAAAAGTATGGGTTTTTTTTTCCTTCTTTTTAAGTATTCTTATTCCACCGAGTTGTAGCTGTAGATTTTGGCCAGGTTCCAGACAATCAAGATTTAGCATTTTGACCAGCTGTGATCTAGTAATGTTCCTCAGAGGAAACATTTTGTAGGAGGGAAAGACACATATTTGAATCTGTAAATTGTACTCCTTCCTAATACTTTACAGTGTGAGATCTGGTTGTAGACAGATAAAACAAGCGCAAGCGAATCTAAGAGAGAACAGAGAAAAAAAACTTTTCAGAGAGCTAAAAATTCACCCCAGCTTCAAGAATGCTCTTGAGGTGGAAAATCTTTACCTTCTTTTCTTTATTTCATTTTTCACTGAGTCCACACTTTTAACAGTTCGTGGTAGAATGTGTGTTCATAATAGATACTTAGAATGCATTACAATTCTTATGACAGCGTAACAAGTCTTAGGAAGTAAAAATGCCCCACAAACTTAGTGTAGGCAAAAGCGAAGGAAAAGTTATCAAACCACTTGACCTAAAAACATTATTCTGAGTCTCACTGCTCCCTCATATAGAAGTGGAGAGTGTTTTGGTGCAAGTCCTATGGGTTGGGAAAGAGAAGAAAATTAGCATTTATTTAGTCAGACACCCTCTGTTAAAACACGGTTAAGACTTCGGTGGATAGAAATTCACTGCCAACGCAGGGGACAAGGGTCTGGGAAGATCCCACATGCTGCGGAGCAGCTGAGCCCAGGCACGGCTCCTGAGCCCACGCACTCTGGGGCCCACATGCCCCGGAGCCTGTGCCGCACAACAAGAGACGCCCCTGCAGTGAAAAGCCCACGCCCCGAAACGAAGAGCAGCCCCCACTCCCCGCAGCTAGAGAAAGCTCACACAGAAAGCAGCAAAGACCCGGCGTGGCCACAATTAGTTTCTTTGTAATCTTGGCCAGGTTACCTAACCTCTGTGCCTGTTTCTTCATCTGCCAAAATAAGGATGATTTTCTTAATACATCATAGAGATGTGAGGATTAAAGGAGACCATGTATAAAGCTGTTAATAGATACTTCATATAAAATCAGTTGCTATTGTTTTATTATCAATAATTTATGGAGTACCTACTCATTGTACTAAGAATTTTCCTTGTAGATCCCATTTACTCCTAACTGCAACAACTGTTAGATGGATATACCCACTTTACAGGAGATGAAACAGGTTCAGTGCTTCACCAGGCTCACATATTTCATATAATGGCAGAGCTACGCGTGAGGGTCTGAAGTATTATATATGGGAGATGTGGAAATGAGAACACATTTTGGACCAATGCTTCCATACCTCTTTTCCTCTCTGTCCCTTTTCTGTAAAAAGAGGCTATAGCTTCAGGCAGTAAAACCCACAGAAAAGGAAGAGGGAGCAAGAGTGCTGGGGCAAGGGTAGGGGAGTCCGTGAGCTGGTTCTGTGGTCTCCCGGGTCAGCTTCATGGCAAAGATATGTACATAATGGTTATAGACGTGCTAAACAGGATCCTCCTCATTTAGTGTGGGGAAGCAGAGAAATTCTCCCTTTTATAAAAATTCCCTTTCCCTGAACCTGTATTCTTATAGAAAAATGACACATCAGAGGTTTGGAGACAATGAGAATGTGGCTCAAAGGATTCTGGGGAGCTCTTGTAGTCCCGCAGCATTTGGTAGATTGTGTAAATAGAGGCAGTTGAGCATTTCCACTAGATTCAAAGCCTTCCCCACCCCATGGCCTCAGGAAAAAGCTGGAATGCAGTTTCATCCTGAGCAGAATAAGCCTTCTGATTTAGTACTTTCTCCCCCACTCTTTTATACTTGCCCGACTCCTTGTCTTCATGCAGGCAGCTCTCCCTGATGTCCAAGAGTGGAGACGTGGGTGTGTGGGAAGAGTTCTGAGTTTGTTCCTACTTTAAACAGTATTTTGTATAGAAGAAAACAGTGGAAGAAAGGAGATCTAGGTTCTGGTCTTTCCTCTGCTACTTGTTACCCTGTTTCTGTCCAAGATGTTAATGTGTTTGAGTCTCAGTTACCTCTTCTGTGGGCCTCAGACGGCAAAGAATCCACCTGCAATGCAGGAGACCTGGGTTTGATCCCTGGGTTGGGAAGATTCTTGAGAGAATGGCTACCCACCCCAGTAGTCTTGCCTGGAGAATTCCATGGACAAAGGAGCTGGGCTACCGTCCATGGGGTCGCAAAGAGTCAGACACAACTGGGCAACTAAGTTTTCTTTTAACCTCTTCTGTAAAACGAGGCTAATACTTTGGGAATCCAGAGCCTAGGGAAGCAAATAATAATGACCAAAACCACAATTACAGCTACTATCATCATCGGTATATATGGCAGGCATTCTGCCAAGGGTTTGAAGTGTGTTATTTAATCCTTACCACAGTCCAATAATCTATTTTAAAAAGAAGAAAACTAGAGCAGAGAGAAGATGACTGCCTATAGTCATACAACTATTAAGTGGTGAATTCAGCCTTAATTTATAGCTCCAAATAAACAGGATCAATCATGGTTGCCAATCCAGACATTTGAGCATCCCTTCTCATCACCACTACTATCTCCAGATAGCTCTGGATATAGCTGAAGAGATAACAAAAATAACTGTAATAAAGACAGAATGAAAAAGAAATTAATGACCTTAATTTAGAGACATTAGAGAAGACTTGATCCAAGGAAGCCAAATTTAAACCAGACTATCCTCCTCTAAACTCTGTACCACTTGGCTTCTCCCTTGCATGCTGTTGTCGGGGATCCTAAGATATCCTTTTGTGCTTGTAGCAGAAAAGAATATTACTATTTAACAGTCCCTGATATGATTCAGTTGTTCAATCTATGTCTTATTTCACTAAACTGTGGCCTAGAATGTTTGTAATTACAGTATCTTTGGGGTGTTGTTTTTAAATACATTCCTTTTAATTATAGCGTTAAACCCCAAAGTCATGTTTCCCATTCGGACATAAGCCAAGCAGAAGGAGACATCCCTTCAAAGCAAACAGGTGATAAGGAGACTGCAGTGAACTTTGGGGACTCTGTCCAATTGCTAGACCTCAGGCTTTATGTCCCCAAATCTAGTGCCTTAGAACAAGGGACCTGTAGCTGGAGTGGTGGGTTAAGAAATGCCACATTTTCTGCTGCACCTGCTCCTCCCCAGAACACTCAGGTTTACTTGTTTCCAGGAGTAGAAATTATTTATAAGTTATTCATCACAATTTAAATAATGTAATAATTTCATTTGATAAGTAAATTGTCAATTGCCTTTAAAAATTGGTCTTAATAACTAGTAAATCTAAGGATTTCAACTTCTTTCTCCATCTTGATAAAATAATTATGAAGCCAGACTCTAATCAGACAAAAAGAATCTTGAAAGCTTTTGGGCATTTGCCTTTTTAATTGCTATCTTTCTCTTTTTAGGCAACAGTAGAGGTAAAATGTTCCTTTTTTTTATGGTAAGAATTTAGTTAATACCAAAACATGTAATGAAGATTCCTTCTAGAAACCTTATATTAAATATGAAAATTTTAAAATTATTTTATTAAAAACCTATGCATTGTGTTTTTATACAGAAATACAAGTTTAATATAAAATTTTAGAAATATCTTAAATCCACAAACATAAGGAAATGGTTAAGTAACTTTTGATATTTCATTTAATGGAGTAGCCACTTAGAATTGTTTACCAAGAGATTTTAATAACTTCCAACAGGATACAGAATTGTGTATATGTATATATAGTTTATATATATCTATACTGCAAACACAACTTTCATTTTGTTTTTGTTTGATTGGTTTTATGTCTTTTTTAAATTAAACACACATATAAAATCNATGGAGTAGCCACTTAGAATTGTTTACCAAGAGATTTTAATAACTTCCAACAGGATACAGAATTGTGTATATGTATATATAGTTTATATATATCTATACTGCAAACACAACTTTCATTTTGTTTTTGTTTGATTGGTTTTATGTCTTTTTTAAATTAAACACACATATAAAATCAAAGTCTATAAGGAAAATATCCAAATAGTGTTATTTGATGGCCAATAGGTTTTTGACTGATTTTTAGTTTTTAATATGGTTTATATTTTTAGTTGTCCAGGGAGAATAAATTATTTAAAATGCATGTGTGTTTGTATATATTTTAATACAGTCATTCAATGCTTGAGCTATTTAAAGCTCAGCTATCTTAAAAATTTGGAACATTGCTAAGATCCTGGAAGTAATAAAAAAATTAATTCTGAGCAGCCAAAACTAATGTTACAAAACTCATATAATGATGCATATTGTACCCAGGATATCTGCTGGTCCGTCTCTCAGATCCTATTTATTCTTGCTTTGCACACAGTTCTCAAGACAGCTACTTTATAAGAACACAACAAATAAGACACAAACGTCAAAAAAAGGAGAAGCCCTTGCAGGCAAAAACACTGACTTGGTCGCACGTGACAGCCTGACAGTGAGGGGGGACATACGAAAGCCTGAGCGCAGACTTCAGACTCAGAAACACAGCCCGAAAGGCCCACAGTCGCTCTACTACGTCACAGTCAGTAAGACGTGTTCCTACTGATGGCCCACAGTTATCAAGAAAATAAATACCTTTTTAAATTGATGAATAGATACATGTATATGTATAACTGAATCACTTTACACCTGAAACTATCACAACATTGTTAATCAACTATATTCCAAGATAAAAAGTTTTTTAAAGTTTTTTTAATTGAAAAATATATATCTTTTTTGTTCAACTTACTATTTTTAAGATCATAAGAAAGACTAGTAAAAATTTTTGAAAGGTTTCGTGGTGCGTAGCTACAAAAGGGGGGAAAAAGACTGTGTGATTGTTAGGGTAAATGTTAGATTGTAGACTTCCTTATTTGTCTAATACCTCATCTCCTTACCATTCTTAACAGGGAATGTTTTATTGTTACTTGGGTTTTCTAAATTGTATTTGATAACTGTCTTTACCTCAGTTCTCATAAAAGTTAAGAGAAACTGGAAAAGATCCCAGACTCAGGATGTCAGCAAATGCCAAAGTCTCCATCTAGCAAAGCCTTTGAATCCATGCATCAAAATAGGAGTAACATCAATAAGGACGTACTGTACAGCACAGAAAGCTCTACTCAATATTCTGTAATAACCTATATAGGAAAAGAACCTGAAAAAGAATGGATACATGCGTATGTGCAANCTAGCAAAGCCTTTGAATCCATGCATCAAAATAGGAGTAACATCAATAAGGACGTACTGTACAGCACAGAAAGCTCTACTCAATATTCTGTAATAACCTATATAGGAAAAGAACCTGAAAAAGAATGGATACATGCGTATGTGCAACTGAACCACTTTGCTGTAACCTGAAACTAACACAACATTGTCAACTATATTCCAATATAAAATAAAAAAGTAAATTAAAAAAAAAAAAAAGTAACGCCCCAGAGCTTAGCTATAGGTTGGGTGGATTAAATGTGAAGGCCTGTGTATAATGGCATTTAGCTTGATATCTGGCATATCAGACATTGGTTCTTAGCAAATGTTAGTCGAATTTGAATATGACTTTCCCACATGGGATGCAAATGACTGTGTGGACTCTGGAGTCAGATGTGCATTCTGCAACCTTGAAGAAATCACATAACCTCCTACCTGCCTACCTTTTTCACAGGGCAGGTGTGAGAATTCAGCATTTTGGATGCTCAAGAAAATGGTAGTTCCCTGCTCACTGTAACTGGGGGCAGTTTGAGGGAGGGATTGGGGGGTTTCATACTTTTATTACTTTTTTGTCATGCAAAGTTGAGCGCTTTCGAGGCAAAGACGACTATAAAAACCCCTTTGTTCTTGTGTCATAAGCACTGCTGGTTCCTCATGCCCTTTTATCAGCCCACCTGGAGCCCAGCTGAGAGAAGCAGAGCAGGGTCCCCCAGGGAAGGAGGGCGGGTGGCGCCAGGTAGGGTGTCAAGTCATTCAGCCTCCATAGCCGTGAGTAGTTTAAGCACCCGGCCTGGGGTTGCATACCAGCAACCTTCAGTGTTCTGGGCAGGCTCACCTGGTGCTTCTCTCCCTTCCTGGGTGGGGTAGCAACTGAAAGTGTGGCCTGTCTGCCCAAAATAGACTTGTCCTTGGGTGGTGCTGATGCTGTTTTGGTTTGATTACCTAGGCCCCCTGCAAAATCATGTAGAGAGGGGTACTGTCAGCAAGTAGCAGAGTGAAAACAACAAGGTTGGCAAAAATGTGCAGCTTTATCCCACTACTATGAGTTTTGACAACATATTAACTGAAAACCTAGATTAAGACCAACAGGTTTTGCTCTGTTTTTTCTTACGAACTAAAAACAGTAATTTACTAGTCTACTTGCCTGGTTCTATATGTGCCCCAGTGAGCACCCCTAATTATGAAATCACTCTTGGCACCAACAGTTACAGCCAAGCAAGGGAGTCTGGTAGATGCATAGATTAGAAGAACCTTGTGGTTGCCTTTTCTCAAGATGAATAACCTTTGCTTAGACCACAGGGATAAGCCAGCATCAGAAAAAAATCTGAGACAAGAGGGAGCAGGGAGCTGGCTTATGGGTTTGTGGTCATGGATACAGGTAGAAGGAACCCTAGATCCTTTCTTCTTTTGCAGGGCACTTTTCATGTCTGTAATTTGAAAATATAATAGAGTATGTACGGTATATATTTGCGGCTGTCTTTCTCCTCTAAGATTGGAAGCTCCTCAGAGGCAGGGCCTGCTTGCTCTGTTACCGTTTCCTCTCCCCAAGGCCTGGCCTGGCACATGTAGTAGCTATTTGTTGGAAGAGTGTAATTTCACATCTTAACCTCTGCTCCTGCCTGGTAGCTGCCTTTTTTGTGAGCCATTTCTCTGCGTGTTTCCTCACCTGAAGAACACATGTCACATGGACCTTGTGTTCATACCTCCCTCTGTCTCTGGACCCAGTTTGTTCATACAGCTGTATTGAAGCTGACAGCTTCAGCCAAGCATGATGTCTGGAACTGTGATCAATATTCCAGGGGTGGCTTCACCAGTCCATAAAACGACCATCATTTCCAGAGTCCGAATACTCTATTTCCATTAACTAATTTTTATTTATTATTTCAGATTTAGAGTAATAATGTGCATGCTGCTTTCTTGACAGGGTTTTTGGGAGGACCAAGTGAAATGATGTATATGAAATTACTTAAGAAACTATGCTTTGTACAGCCAAACAGTGATTATTATTGCTGGCCCAAACGTATCTTCCTGAGAAAACTTAAGTTTGAAGGAAGATGAAGACCAAGTATTACAAAATGTGTGTGGCTACCATTATACAGGAGAATTCATTTCCCAAGTTAATTTTTCATGAAACACATACACATCTCCTTGATCCTCTCTCTGCCAGCTGTCTAACACAAGGCAATTAGCATTTGGCTATTGCAAAAGCTATTGACCATTGAGTTATGAGTCATGGATTTTAGTCCAGCCTTGCCCCTGCCTCACTGAGGTTATCATGGACAAGTCTTGAAGTTCTCTGCCAAATGACAATATCTATTTTATGAAGGTAAAATAAGACTTGAATATTAGAAACAAGAATATTGGTAGCCCTACAGACATAGGAATTTGATCACATCCTCCTATATTTTTCTTTTTTTCCATATCCAATCCCTCCAGTTGCCTCGACTCCTCCCCATACGACATTGCCTCTACCCTGGGCACTCCCCTCTGCATATATTTTAGCATGTCTTGTATCCTTCTTAAAGGAAGTTCCCAATGCTGAACTCATAATACTTTGTTGTATCTTGCATTTGGACACTACAGTTACTACTAAGATTTGAGTATTGTCAGTTTGTATTTTCTCAAACTTGAACATATAATTTCCTATCTCTTGATGCAGAAGGTTTAAGCTAAGTTCTGAAGTTGAAAGTAACTTCTCGTTTTCCTTTGTCTTCTAGTGACAGACATCACACCTCCAGTGCAATCCCTGTTCCAAAGAGACAAAGCTCCATATTTGGGGGTGCAGATGTAGGCTTCTCTGGGGGGATCCCTTCACCAGACAAAGGATANTCTGAAGTTGAAAGTAACTTCTCGTTTTCCTTTGTCTTCTAGTGACAGACATCACACCTCCAGTGCAATCCCTGTTCCAAAGAGACAAAGCTCCATATTTGGGGGTGCAGATGTAGGCTTCTCTGGGGGGATCCCTTCACCAGACAAAGGATACCGGAAACGGGCCAGCTCAGAGAATGAGAGACTCCAGTACAAAACCCCTCCCCCCAGTTACAACTCTGCACTAGTCCAGCCTGTGACCCCTGTGCCCTCCACGGGAGAATCTGACAGAAAGACAGCATCTCTGTCTTCCTCCTTGGACACCTCCTTGGACCTCTCCAAAGAAAACAAGAAAAAAGGGGTAGATGTGGGCGACAGCTTAAATGGAGGCCACATGAGTGTGAACACTAGCCAGGAGCAGGGACAAGCCCTCTTGGGGCCCCCAGCCACCGTCAATGGTGCCCTCCTGCCCGGCGAGCAGGCCGGCTCGTCCGGCGCCCAGCTCCCCGGGGGCTTCCACCCAGGCTCGGAAGCCGAGCTCTGCTGCGCCGTGGAACAGGCAGAAGAGATCATCGGAATGGAAGCCACAGGCTTCACCTCAGGCGATCAGCTGGAAGCATTTAACTGCATCCCCGTGGACAGTGCTGTGGCAGTGGAGTGTGATGAACAAGTTCTGGGAGAATTTGAAGAGTTCTCCCGAAGGATCTATGCACTGAACGAAAACGTATCCAGTTTCCGCAGGCCACGCAGGAGTTCTGATAAGTGAAGCGAGCGGACAGATGGTAGGACCAGGATGGAGTCTGCTTGAAATGAGGATAAAGCTGCACTGGTTACCCTTTGTAGTAATTATGACACAAAATGAATATTAATAGAGGATATTCCTCACAAAAATAGACTTTGTGAATCAAGGAGGGACTCAGGATCATTGTGTATCAATGGGCCAGACAAAGTTAGATTTTGCTTGCAAGATTTTGCTTTTCAGGCCTGACAGTTGTTTTAAGGCAAAAGTCACTCTCTAGCTTGAGTCACCTTATAGGCATTTGTCTGCTTTTTTATTTACACTTATATGTTATCCTCAGAGGGAAGATGATAATATATAAATAATATAATGAACTCGCCTTTAGATTCTCATAGCGTTTGCCCTTACCATAGTTTATGAAACTTTTGGGAAAACTGAATATTCAGTAAAAGGTCTCCACCATTGACTGAAGGATCTTTGGCCATCCATTAGGTTGATGTGTAAGAAGCACAATGGTCTCCTATACAAAGGCCCATCGGCCTCTGCTCCCAGGCTCCACAGTCAACCTAGCTGTTACGCCACTGGCGCAGTAGATGGCTTGCGCATCCTGTCCACAGAGGACATCACATTCACTGGTTCCTTAATGCAGTTGCCATGACCTCTCGCCTCTTTCAGTCAGCCATACCCTTGAAGCAGCCCTCAGATTATATGAAAAACCTCACCTCTGGAGGATCCCAGGGGACCCTCAAGGACCCTCCCCTCAAGGTTACTATAGTTAGACAGCTTCAAGTTCCCTCTGGGGGCCAAAGTTTTTATGTGGGCAGATGCTGTTGTCAAAAACTGGGTGTGCTTTCTGGCAATGCACTCACCATATAGAAATCCCTATATGTAAATCCCATGTTAATTTATTAAATTTCAGCTGGAAAGGCGGCATTGTGTGTGATGAAATATATGTAGGGAGTCAGGCTGTCCAGTGTGCAAACTGCAAGGCAGTTGATGTAGTTGGATTCAGAGACTAGATGAGGCATAGAATATTATTGGTATGTGTGCAATTGCATAAATATTAAATTATGTTTTTGAAGTCCATTTTCATTCCTGGAGCTCAGATTTCATTTGCTGTTGCTGTATACTTTATATACCCAAGGACATCACCTCAGGGTTGCAAGCTCTTTAAGGAGATTTTATGCTTATATCCATGTATTATATAGAAGAATAAAAATTGAGTTTACTTCACTCGACCTGATTTTTTTTCCCAGCTTTGAAATTCCTCTTGAACCTACATCTCCGTNAAGGACATCACCTCAGGGTTGCAAGCTCTTTAAGGAGATTTTATGCTTATATCCATGTATTATATAGAAGAATAAAAATTGAGTTTACTTCACTCGACCTGATTTTTTTTCCCAGCTTTGAAATTCCTCTTGAACCTACATCTCCGTATGTTACATCATGACAGGACCAGCCTGAGCAAAACCTGTGGCTGTATCTAAGCTAATGTTGTTGACTTCATTTGAGTTTACATATTGTATATAGCAACACACCATCACAGGTGTACTCTGTAATAGTTCATTCGTCCTGCATAACAACTTAACTCATAGGTTTCATAATCATTGTCATATTTCGTCCAAGCATTCCTGGGCTCAATTTTAATATAGAGCTGCATCGTTAAATGGAATAGTTCATGTTGTTATTTTTTCATATAAAGAACTCACAGAATCATTGCATGACAGACAGACCCAACCTGCAGGCAATTAAAAGCTTTAACTTGATCTGAAGAAATCCATCTTATTTCTCATAAATAGGTGGAACTACTCCAAACCTGGAGCAGAAGCCGTCTGTCTGTAGGGTCATGGCTTCTTTGACAGTGTACTGTCATTCATTTTAGAGTCAGTAAGGGCAGAGTTAGACAGGGTCTGAGATGTACATCCGACTGGGCTGTGGGTCCTCCAGTGAAGCAACATCTACCTCCCAAGCCCAAAAGAAAGGCTTTGAAGGACTGTGTTAGTAGTGAACAATGGAAGGTGAATCACATGTGATTTGTGGTTCCTCCGATATGGGAGAGACCTTTAAACTCCATGCCAAACTCAAAGACAAGGTACATTCGATTTAGGCCCTGCAGCCAGACCACATATAGGAGCACCCATGTTCTACAGTGTTGATCTCAGGTTCCACAAAACCAAGTAGAGCCTGGAGCTCGGGGATTTTGTCAGTCAGTCTCCCATCTATGGACTCCCTGACTCTGGGGTTCACAGCCTTTCACCCCCACAGCATGGAACCCCACCATTGAATGTGATCAGGTAGCCCAGAACTGATGGACAGTTACCTGCACATTTTCCTGAACCACACTGTGTCCAATGATGTTATGCCTCAAAACACCACTTAGAGGTTTGGGTTTGTTTAGTTTAGATTTTGGATTTTCATTGAGTTTGTATGATGTCTGCAGTTTTTGCCATACTTGGATATATGTAAATCCTACAGCATTACATTCTCCAGGAATAAATCTCTGACATTTCCCAAGGCTGCAGAATTCATTTTGCCTCTGTTTAAAGTGGCCAAGGCCAAAATATGGGATGAAGTTACTATCTCCTACTAATCTCTGTAATTATTCTTGTAAACCACTAAAAAAACAAAATTGCTTTGAGAATATAAGTTGAAATGAAAAATCAGTCCTGTCCATTTCTGAACTGCTAAGGGCCCTTTCAGTTTTCATGTAGCCGAGACACTCTTAACAGCCAGCAAATGTTATCAGATGAATATTTGCTTGTGTTTTCTCTCTCTACTTCCCTTTACCCACTTCAAAAATTCCAGAGATTTTTCCCCCAGAATATTAGTTTTGGAAGATTGTATCCAACTATATTTTTTTAGCAGTTCTAATGGTGCCCATTTATCCTGACCTAGCTGGTTATTTAAATAATTTTTTAAACCACCACCAATAATAAATGGCATGTGAAACTGATCTGTTGGTAATTGGAAGAAAAGTCAGCATCTGTATTTATAAAATAAAATTGATTAGTATTTATTTTGAGAGTAAAAGTGTATGTTATTTCCCTGTGATGTTTGAGTCCTGTCTTCTTCATTGTTTTGAATTTCATACTGAAGCGGAGTTAACTATGAAAACCTCATTCTTAAACAGTCTGCCAGCCATTCCACATTTACTGAGCTAGCCCCCCTTCCACTTTGAAAGGGACTGGACTAAACAAGTTTATATGAAAATTAATCAACCTTGACCCCTGCCACAGTCTCCAGTTGGGAGTAGGGGAAGGAAGGGTTGCATAGGTATATTAACAAGTATAATTCAGTGCGATAAGTTCTGTGATGGAGAGATGTCTAGCCATGCTCCAGGATTCAGAGGAAGTTATTATGACTCAAGGATTAAGAAAGGGTCATGAAGTTAATACAGATGAAAGATGTATGAGACTTCATATTACAGATGGAGAGAGCAGCATGGGCAAAGACCCAGAGGCAGGGCAGGGTCGCAGGCATATCTGCAAAATTGCAAGGAGTTTGCTGTGCTTGGGCCCTGAATGGATGTGAGGAAAGGTAAGAGGAGAAACTGAATTGCAGGCCCATGGAGGAAGGACTTAGGATAAAAGGTGAAGAGATTTGGATGACTGACCAGTAACCTTTCCAGTCCTGAAGACAGAGTAACTTGTTCAGATGTGAATTATAACTAGCAGTCAAGTTGAAGCTGGACTTGAGTGATGTGCTTCTTAATCTTCTGTACCATTTTGTTTCGGGGGAAAAAAAAAACAACTGTGTCTGAAAAAGTTCATCCTTGTGTTCCTAATGGTTTGGGGGTAAGGACTGAATAATGAACTGGATTTTTACTATGTGGTACAAAGGGCAGCCAGTGTCTATCCTTTAAAAGCTAGATTCTGAATGCCCCAACCCAGCCACTTTGATGTTACGACCCTGGTCAAGTCACTGAGCTAAGGACTCCCCAGTTCTCGATCTGCAAAGAATTAACAAGGACTCTGCCCTTGCCATTATGTTTCTATAGGACCTACACCATCAGTGTTGGTTCCTTTTTGTCCTGTAGGAGACCACCGCCTAGTGACAGAAAGGATACCTGAGACTTGTTATCACCATTTCCTGTTCTAGCACTTCAGCCCGGCCACTTCTCTGAATCTGGCTCTTAATCTGTCACATGGGGATGATACCTCACACCAGTCAGAATGGCCATCATCAAAAAGTCTGCAAATAATAAATGCTAGAGAGGGGGTGGAGAAAGGGGACCCTGCTACACTGTTGGTGGGGAGGTAAATTGGTATAGCCACTATGGAGAACAGTATGGAGGTTCCTTAAAAAACTAAAAACAGTTATAATAATGATCCACCAATCCCACCCCTGGACATTTATCTGAGAAAAGCATAATTTAAAAAGAGTCATGCACCCAGATGTTCATAGCAGCTCTATATACAATAGCCAAGACACATGGACGCAACCTAAATGTCCATCAGCAAGATGTGGTGTGTATATGAATATTACTCAGTCATGAAAAATGCATTTGCAGCAACATGAATGGACCTAGGGATTATCATACTAACTGAAGTTAGACAAGTTTCATATGATACCACTTATATGTAGAATCTAAAAAAATGACACAAATGAGCTTATATCTGTGTCAGAATCACAGATGGAGAAAACAGTTGCCAGGGTGTATAGGAGTGGGGAGGGATAAACTGGGAGATTGGGATTGACGTGTGCACACTACTTTGTGACCCCATGGACTGTAGCCTGCCAGGCTCCTCTGCCCATGGGATTTACCAGGCAAGAATACTGGAGGAGGTTACCATTTCCTTCCCAAGGGATCTTCCTGACCAAGGAATCGAACCCATGTCTCCTGTCTTCTGCATTGCNGTGCACACTACTTTGTGACCCCATGGACTGTAGCCTGCCAGGCTCCTCTGCCCATGGGATTTACCAGGCAAGAATACTGGAGGAGGTTACCATTTCCTTCCCAAGGGATCTTCCTGACCAAGGAATCGAACCCATGTCTCCTGTCTTCTGCATTGCAGGCAGATTTTCTACCCACTGAGCCATCAGGAAAGCCCATATATAACTAATAAGGACCTATAGTATAGTGCAGGGACCTCTACTCAAAAGTTCTGTAACGGCCCATCTGGGAAAATAAAGAATAGATGTATTAATAACTGATTCACGTTGCTGTGCACCTGAAACTAATACAACATTGTAAATCAACTATACTCCAATAAAAAAAAATTTTTTTTTAAGTAGGGATGATACCTACACCTCTCCCCACCCCACAACCTGGTACTGGATATTTTTATGAAACACTTGATCTTTACAAAGCACCACGCACATAGGGAGGAATTAGTCATTCAACAAGGATTTCTTGCAACATATACATCAGGCTTTGAAAGGGAGATCTCCATTCTGTACACACTGAGAATGTATCTGGGCTGAAACTGCTCTTTTGAAAAACTAAGCACTAAATAAATGTCAAGAGTTCCAAAGTGTTTCGGTGGGTGGCATGGACACTGTTAAGGTATGGTCTATAAACCTAATTAGCTTATTTTCATGGTTTTTTAACACCTGGCAGATGAGTTTGTTTAAGCCACCTTATCCATACATATTCTGTCTCACAGCTTCTGGCTGCTTCACTGAACCCTGAACTGGTGCCCAGAGCTCTTAATTTCACTCAAAGCAGATAGAAGCTTTCTTTTTTTCTTTCCCTCTTAGCATATCTAATTATAGTTTTGTAGGTAGACAGCTCAGCCTTGTGGATTTTAAATGAATAAAAAAATAATAATCCCACACTTTATATTAGAGACTGGCAATGTCAGCAATCCAGAAAAAGTGGTCATGAATCTAGATTAAAAAGACAGTTGAAGAAATAGTAATAGCTTTAGTCAGCCAAGCCCAGAACTACAAGAGGGAGAGTCAGGCTCTCATCCTTTTGGTTTTGTACAGAACACAAGTCTAATGAACTTCTTTCTCTTTAGTCCCCATTAAAGTACAAGCAAACCACTCCAGTATTCTTGCTGTGAGAACCCCGTGAAAGTATAAAAAGGCAAAAAGATAGGACACTGAAAGATGAGTCCCCCAGGTTGGGAGGTGTCCAATATGCCAAAAGCGGAGGGCAATTATTAATAGCTCCAGAAAGAATGGAGCCAAAGCGTGGCTGGGCCAAAGTAGGAACGACACCCAGTTGTGGAGGTGTCTGGTGATGAAAGTAGTATCTGACACTGTAAAGAACAATATTGCACAGGAACCTGGGATGATGTTAGGTCCATGAATCAAGGTAAATTGGATGCAGTCAAGCAGGAAATGGCAACAGTTAACATCTTAGGAATCGGTGAACTAAAATGGATGGGAATGGGCAAATTTAATTTATAATGGCCATTATATCAACTACTGTGGGCAATAATCCCATAGAAGAAATGGAGTAGCCCTCGTAGTCAACAAAAATGCAGTACTCGAGTACAGTCTCAAAAACAATAGAATGATCTCGGTTTGTTTCCAAGCAAACCATTCAACATCACAGTGATCCAAGTCTATGCCCCCACCACTGATGCCGAAGAAGTTGAAGTTGACCAGTTCTCTGATGACCTACAAGACCTTCTAGAACTAACACCAAAAAAAGACATCCTTTTCATTACAGGGGATTAGAATACCAAAGCAGGAAATCAAGAGGCACCTGGAGTAACAGGCAAGTTTGTTCTTGAAGTACAAAATGAAGCAGGGCAAAAGCTAACGGGATTTTGGTAAGAGAAAACACTGGTCATAGCAAACACCCTTTTCCAACAACACGAGATCACTCTATACATGGACATCAGCAGATGGTCAATAGCAAAATCAGATTGATTATATTCTTTGCATCCAAATATAGAAAAGTTCTATACAGTCAGCAAAATCAAGACCTGGAGCTGACTATGTCTCAGATCATCAGCTCCTTACAGCAAAATTCATGCTTAAACTAAATAAAGTGGGGAAGACCATCAGGCCATTTTCAGGGATGACCAAAATCAAATCCCTTATGATTATACAATGGAGGCAATGAACAATCAAGGGATTATTAGATCTAGTAAACAGTGCGTGAAGAACTATGGGCAGAGGTTCAATACACTGTACAGAAAGCAATGACCAAAACCATTCCAAAGAAAAATGGGACTTCCTTGGTGGGCTAGTGGTTGGGACTCCCATGCTCCCAATGCAGGGGGTCCAGGTTCATTTCCTAGTCAGGGAACTAGATCCATATGCCACAACTAAAGATCCTGCAGGCTGTAACTAAGACCCGGTGCAGCAAAATAAAAAACAAATATTTAGAAAAAAAAAGAAACGCAAGAAGGCAAAGTGGTTATTTGAGGAAGCTTTACAAATAACTGAGGAAAGAAGAGTAGCAAAAAGCAAGGGAGAAAAGGAAAGATTCACCCAACTGAATGCAAAGTTCCAGAGAATAGCAAGGAGCAATAAGAAGGCCTTCAATGAACAATGCAAAGAAATAGAAAAAAATGGGAAAGACTAGAGCTCTCTCTCAGAAAACTGGATATATCAAAGAAACATTTCATACAAGGATGGACATGATAAAAGAAAGGATCTAACAGAGGCAGAAGAGATTAAGAAGAGGTGACAAGAATATAAAGAAAAACTGTACAAAAAAAGGTCTTAATGACCAGGATAACCACAAAGGTGTGGTCACTCACCTAGAGCCAGACATCTTGGAGGATGAAGACAGGTAGGTGGGCCTTAGGAAGCATTACTACCAATAAAGCTAGTGGAGGTGATAGAATACCAGCCAAGCTATTTAAAATCCTAAAAGATAATGCTGTTAAAGTGCTACACTCAATATGTCAGCAAATTTGGAAAACCCAGCAGTGGCCACAGGACTGGAAAAGGTCAGTTTTCATCCCAATTCCCAAGAAGGGCAGTGCTAAAGAATGTTCAAACTATCAGACAATTACACTGTCTTCCCATGCTAGTAAGGTTATGCTCAAAATCCTTCAAGCTAGGCATTAGCAGTACTTGAGAACTCCCAGACGTACAATCTGGGTTCAGAAAAGGCAGAGGAACCAGAAATCAATCAAATTGCCAACATTTATTGGATCAAAGAGAAAGCAAGGGAATTCCAGAAAAATATCTACTTCTGTTTTATTGACTACACTAAAGCCTTTGGCTTTGTGGATCACAACTAACTGTGGAAAATTCTGAGAGAGATGGCAATATCAGACCATCTTACCTGTCTCCTGAGAAACCTGTATTTGGGTCAAGAAGCAAGAGTTAGAACCTTACATGGAAAAATGGACTGGTTCAAAATTGGGAAAGGAATTCATCAAGGCTATAAATTGTCACCCTGTTTGACTTATATACAGAGTATATCATGCTAAGTGCCAGGCAGGATGAGTTACAAGCTGGAATCAAGATTGCCAGGAGAAATACCAACAATCTTAGATATGCAGATGATATCACTCTAATGGCAGAAAGTGAAGAGGAACTAAAGAGCCTCTTGATGAGGGTGAAAGAGGAGAGTGAAAGAGCAGGGTTAAAACTCAAGATTCAAAAAACTAAGATCATGGCATCCGGTCCCATCACTTCATGGCAAATAGAAGGGGAAAAAGTGGAAACAGTGACAGATTTTCTCTTCTTGGGCTCCAAAATCACTACAGATGGTGATTCTGTAGTTAGAATCATCTAAAGTTATAATTTTAGAAAATGCTTGCTCTTTGGAAGGAAAGCTATGACAAACCTAGACAGCATATTAAAAAGCAAAGACATCATTTTGCTGACAAAGATCTGTATAGTCAAAGCTATGGTCTTTCCAGGAGTCACATACGGATGTTAGAGTTGGACCATAAAGAAGGCTGAGTGCCAAAGAATTGATGCTTTTGAATTGTGGTGCTGGAGAAGACTCTTGAGATTTCCCTTGGACTGCAAGGAGATCAAACCAGTCAATCCTAAAGGAAATCAACCCTAAATACTCACTAAAAGGACTGATGCTGAAGCTGAAGCTCCAATACTTTGGCTACCTGATGAGAACAACTGACTCATTGGAAAAGACCCTGACGCTGGGAAAGATTGAGGGCAGGAGGAGAAGGAGCAACAGAGGATGAGATGGTTGGATGGCATCACCAACTCAAAGCACATGAGTTTGAGCAAACTCCAGGAGATGGTGAAGGACAGGGAGGGCTGTGCTGCAGTCCATGGGGTCACAAAGTCAGACAGAGCCTAGTGACTGAACAAGAACAAAGTACCAGCACCAAATTAGAAAGGAATCAAGGTTGAAATAATGATCCAAAGAAATAATGGATAACCAGGCTGTTAGAAGCAGATACCAACAGGCCGGAAGGAAGCAGTCTGGGCATCTTGAGTGAGAAACCCTCGGCCCCACAGAACAGCCAGTCAGGAACTCAGATTCCAGCCCTGCCACTCACTGGCTGTGTGACCCAGGCAAGGCGCTTGACGTCTTAGCCCATGCGCTCCACTGAAACTGAAGTCAGCCCCTTACTCAGGTTTTCCCATGGGCCTGGACTCCTTTTGTCACAGAGGCAAACTAGCATTCATTCTTCAAAACCCAATTGGCTTGGGGTCCGGAGCATGGCAGGAAAGGAGAGGACCCTCATTGGTCACTCTCTGCCTGTTGTGAAGAGCTTGGGGCTCAATCATGTCACACAGCCTGCTTCTACTCGAGATCCGCAACACAATGGCTTTAAAATACGCCACAAAAATGAACAAAACAACAAAAAATTCAGCTTGAATGTCTTGTACTGTTCCCTCAGATAGCCTTCAGTCATCAGAAAAAGGATGAATTCACTTAAGTTTGATGGGAAAACACATAAAATATTTTAAGGGAGTAAATTATTCACCTTGGACTGCAAGGAGATCCAACCAGTCCATTTTAAAGATCAGTCCTGGATACTCACTGGAAGGACTGATGCTAAAGCTGAAACTCCAGTACTTTGACCACCTGATGCGAAGAGTTGACTCATTTGAAAAGACTCTGATACTGGGAGGGATTGGGGGCAAGAGAAGAAGGGGACGACAGAGGATGAGATGGCTAGATGGCATCACCGACTCGATGGACATGAGTTTGGGTGAACTCCGGGAATTGGTGATGGACAGGGAGGTCCGGCGTGCTGCAGTTCATGGGGTTGCAAAGAGTCAGACATGACTGAGCGACTGAACTGAACTGAAATTATTCACAAAGGTGAATATAAATTGATAGTTTACAGGACAAACTTTTNCTCCGGGAATTGGTGATGGACAGGGAGGTCCGGCGTGCTGCAGTTCATGGGGTTGCAAAGAGTCAGACATGACTGAGCGACTGAACTGAACTGAAATTATTCACAAAGGTGAATATAAATTGATACTTTACAGGACAAACTTTTCCTCAAAAATTTACTTGCAAAAAAAGTTTTTAATTCACTTGGAGGGAATACCTTATTCCTCAAAGAAACCGGAATCACTGTGTCTTGCTCTTGGGATGTTACTGTGTTGTGAGGGCACCCCAGGCTACTTTACATACTGGTGGTCTATGAGCTTTATGCTCATGCAAACGGAGTGAAAGGCTATAGACAAGCTGTCTCCAAGCTTGCCGATCTCAGAGCCAGACCCTTTGCTCTCAAAAGTCTGCCAGTTGCCTTGATTTTTCTGCCCCAGGCCCAAGCAGGGGCAGAAAGGGTTCCCTGCAAGTACTGGGGGATGGCAGGTGCTTATTGGCCTTTTGAAGGAGTTTCCTGAGGTTTAGGGGTGAGAAGGTACTGTAGTCAAAGCTATGGCTTTTCCATTAGTCATATACAGATGTAAGAGTTGAACTATAAAGAAGACTGGGCATCAAAAAGTTGATGCTTTCGAATTGTAGTGCTGGAGAAGACTCTTGAGAGTTCCTTGGACAGCAAGGAAATCAAACCAGTGAATCCTAAAGGAACTCAACCCTAAATATTCACTGGAAGGACTGATGCTGAAGCTCCAATACTTTGGCCACCTGAAGAGAAGGGCTGACTCATTGGAAAGGACCCTGATGTTGGCAAAGATTGAGAGCAACAGAAAGAAGCAGGTGGCACAGGATGAGAAGGTTAGATAGCATCACAGACTCAATGGACATGAACGTGAGCAAACTCTGGGAGATGATGATAGACAGGGAAGCCTGATGTGCTGCATTCCATGGGGTGGCAAAGAGAATAGGACAGGACTTAGCGACTGAACAACCATAACTGGCTGGCTGCCCAGGGGGTGGCCATGGCTGGGGTTGCCATCTGGAGGTAATCACCTCCTCCCTGACTCCCTTCGGTCACCTTCTTGCCCTGCAACCCATTTTCCATACTGAAGCCCAGTGACCTGTCCTACACACAGCTCTAACCCTCTAGGAACTGCTAAATAAAAGGGAAAAAATCAAATACTTACTTACTAGTTAATCAAATCACTGATGAGAGGAAGTTTCTCCTATCAGAAATATTCCAAGTAAAATAAGATTCAAGAGGGATAATAGAATTAGACCATCAATACTTTGCAATTCTAATGAATCCAATGTATCTAAGTAATCACAAAAAGAGAAAACTAGACATTTTATGCTGCCTAATGAAAGGACACAACACCCATGAAGAATTCTTGGCAAAAGTCCGACCCTAAGTATAATCAAACCTCTATCTGTGGTGTCAAATACAGCAGACACTGACCACTTTAGTTGAAAAGTGGCTCATTCAAATTGAGGTGTGCTAAGAGTAAGAAATACACTGAATTTCAGAGACAGTACAAAAATATAATGTCAATTTATATTAAGAATTTTTTATTGGTTCTGTGTTGGAGTGATATTTTGGATATATTAAGTAAAATATAATTAATTTTATTTGTTTCTTTTACTTCTTAACTTGTGACTACTATAAAATTTTAAATTGCATATGTGACTTGCATTTGTGGCTCATGATATATCACTATTGGTCAGAACAGCTCTGGATCTAACTACTAGCTTACAGGAAAATCAGAGGGCAAGTGAGCATGTTAACACCTGGAAGATGCAATCAGCAAAATCTGGACAGTGGAAAACTCTATAGGACAAAGAACTTGGTTTCTTCAATAAGCATATTGCAAGGAAAAAAAAAAACGAAGGGGGGAAAACCTCTTAAAAAGAGACACAATAGACATATCAATCTCAATACAGACCTTCTTTGGTTCCTATAAACTACACAGCCTGAAAATAAGGAAAAATCAAAATGTAAACACTAAGTATTTGATTGTATTAGGATTTTTTGGGGGGGTCTGATAATAGTAAAAAAAAAAAGTTTTTTGAAAAGTTTGTATCTCTTAAAGATGCATAATGAAACATTTACAGATGAAATGCATTTGTCCAGGACTAGGGTGAGGTATGTAGTAGAACACCAGTTGGAGTACCGACGAGACAAGGTTGTCCATGGGTGATGAGTGATGGGCACCTGGGGGTCCGTGACTCACTCTGGTGCCTCTAACCCACACCCTGTCCTACAGCCATGCGGATGCTTGGCGTTCCCAGAACGCCCCTGAATGCCTCAGGCCCATAG
>SJYV01034476.1:0-12911 GCA_006410875.1 Neotragus pygmaeus | reverse complement strand
CAATGGAGTATTATTCAGCCATTAAAAAGAATACATTTGAATTAGTTCTAATGAGATGGATGAAACTGGTACTTATTATACAGAGTGAAGTAAGGCAGAAAGAAAAACACCAATAAAGCGTACTAACACATATATATGGCATTTAGAAATATCATAATGATAACCCTGTATGTGAGACAGCAAAAGAGACACAGATATATGGAACAGTCTTTTGGACTCTGTGGGAGAGGGTGTGGGTGTGATGATTTGTGAAAATGGCATTGAAACATGTATAATATCATATATGAAAAGAATCACCAGTCCAGATTAGATGCATGATACAGGATGCCCGGGGCTGGTGCACTGGGATGACCCAGAGGGATGGTATGGGGGAAGGGAGGTGGGAGGGGGGTTCAGGATGGGGAAGACATGTACACCCATGGTGGATTCATGTTGATGTAAGGCAAAACCAATACAATATTGTAAATTAATTAGAATCCAGTTAAAATAAATTTATATTAAAAAATAAAACAAAATGCTATAATGTGACCCCTCTGCTAATGAGGATTTTCTATTTTTGGTCTTTGTTGTTATTTTTTGTTTGCATAGTTCAAGTGCTAAGTCACTTCAGTCATATCCGACTCTTTGTGATCCCTTGGATTGCAGCCCACCAGGCCCCTCTTTCCCTGGGATTCCCCAGGCAAGAATACTGGAGTGAGTTGCCATTTCCTTTTCCAGGGTATCTTCCCAAACCAGGTCACTAAAAGTCTCTCAATTAGCTTAGTAGGCTGCTAATGAAAAGATTGCTGTTTTTGTTCAGCTGTTCATTTGTGTTTAACTCTTTGCTACCCCATGGACCACAGCATGACAAGCTTCCCTTTCCTTCACCATCTTCCAGAGCTTGCTCACGTTCATGTCCATTGAGTCAGTGATGCCATCCTACCATTTGTCCTCTGTCATCCCCTGCTCCTCTTGTCTTCAATCTTTCCCAGCATCAGGGTCTTTTCTAATGAGTTGTGTGTTCACATCAGGTGGCCAAAATATTGGAGCTTCAATTTCGGCTTGGTACTTCTAATGAATATTCAAGATTGATTTCCTTTAAGATTGATTGGCATGATCTCCTTGGAGCCAGGGGGATTTTCATGAGTCTCTTTCAATACCACAGCTGAAAAAAAAAAATCAATTCTTCAGCATTTAGCCTTCTTTATGGTCCAACTTTCACATCCATACATGACTAATGTAAATTCTATACCTTTGACTATACAGAGCTTTGTTGGCAAAGTAATGTATCTGCTTTTTAATATGCTTAGGTTGGTCATAATATGTTTAGGTTGGTCATAATTTTTCTTTCTAGGAGCAAGTGTCTTTTAATTTCGTGGCTGTGGTCACAAACTGCAATGATTTTGGAGCTTGAGAAACTATAGTCTGTCACTGTTTCTGTTATTTCCCCCATCTATTTGCCTTGAGTGATGAGATTGGATGCCATGATTTTAGTTTTCTGAATGTTGAGTTTTAAACCAACTTTTTCACTCTCCTTTTTCACTTTCATCAAGAGTCTCTTTAGTTCTTCTTCACTTTCTGTCATAAGAGTGGTGTTATCTGCATATCTGATGTTATTGATATTTCTCCAGGCAATCTTGATTTCAGCTAGTGCTTCATCCAATCCAGCATTTCAAACTGTGTACTCTGAATAAAAGTTAAATATTCAAGGTGAAAATATACAGCCTTGACATACTCCTTTCCCAATTTTGAACCAGTCCGTTGTTTCATGTCCATTTCTAAGGATAGTGATTTTATTCAAAAGTTTGGCATCAGTAGGTTTCTTAGAAGCTGAGGGCCTCAGTTTGTTTGTTAGGCCCACCTTTTACACTCAGACAAGCAGTTTAACCTTCTGCCTTAGATTTACTTTGTGATTTTACAGACCCTCAAATTAAGGGATTTTTCTGGATTTTCTAAGCATGAGCACCATCCTATTTAAGATCATGACTCTGTTAATAATAATGTCTGTCTAAATTCCCAGGAATATTTCAGAGGTTTGAAAGCCCCTGAAGAGCATCTCATTACCTGGTATTTATTTATTTATTTTAACTGGAAGATAATTGCTTTATAATGTTGTGTTGGCTTTTGCCATATGAAAATGTCAATCAGCTGTAAGTATATCTTTTACCTTTCCCTGTTGAACCTTCTTCTCACCTGCTACCCCATCCCACCCCTCTAGATGTTCACAGATCACCAGATGAAGCTCCTTGTGTTACACAGCAACTTCCTACTAGATTTCCACTTTACATATAGTAAAGTGTATGTTTCAAGGCTCTCTCAATTCATCCCTCTCTCTCCTTCCTCTATTGTGTCAACAAATCTGTTCTCTATGTCTGTCTCTATTCCTTCCCTGCAAATCAGTTCATCAGTATCATTTTTCTAGATTCTATACGTAGGCATTAATACACTGTATTCATTTTTCTCTTTTTTACTTACTTCACTCTGTATGACAATTTCTAGGTTCACCACCTCAGTAGAACTAACTTAAATGTGTTCCTTTTTATGGCTGAGCAACATTCCATTGTGTATATGTACCACAGCTTCTTCATCCATTCATCTGTCAATGGACAACTAAGTTGCTCCCATATCCTAGTTATTGTAAATAGTGTTGCAGTGAAAGTTGGGGTACATGTGTATTTTTGAATTATGGTTTTCTCAGGATATATGATCAGCAGTGGGATTACTGAGTCATGTGATAGTTTTATTCCTAGATTTTTAAGGTTCTCCATACTGTTTTCTATAATGGTTGTATTAATTTACATTCTCACCATTGAAAGAGGGTCCCCTCTTTACATTCTCTTCAGCAATAATTATTTATAGACATTTTGATGATGGTTATTCACTGATGACTCAGATGGTAAATAATCCACCTCTAATGCAGGAAAACCCAGGCTCAACCCTTGAGTAGGGAAGGTCCTCTAGAGAATGAAATGCCTACCCACTCCAGTATTTGTGCCCAGAGAATTCCATGGACAGAGGAGTCTGCAAGGCTACAGTCCATGGGGTCACAAACAAATGGAACTGAGTGACTATAACTTTCACTTTCAATCTGACCAGTGTGAGGTAATACCTCACTGTAGTTTTGATTTGCATTTCTCTAATAATGAGCAATGCTAAGAATTTTCTCATGTGTTTATTGGCTCTATATATATATATATATATATATACATACATATATATTCTTTGGAGAAATGTTTGTTATTGTGGTTGTTGCTTTTTACCTGGTATTTCTTATTAAGTATTTTGATTAGCCACTTGTGTGCTCACATTGTTGTCTGCCATCTCAGAGAGCCATGGTATAAATCAATTGTCTCATTATTTTCAACAATAATAAATGTGATGAAATGTGATATTTGGAAAGACCTAGTTATGACCAACCTAGATAGCATATTTAAAAGCAGAGACATTACTGTGCCAACAAAGGTCCATCTAGTCAAGGCTATGGTTTTTCCAGTGGTCATGTATGGATGCGAGATTTGGACTGTGAATAAAGCTGAGTGTTGAATAATTGATGCTTTTGAACTGTGATGTTGGAGAAGGCTCTTGAGATTCCCTTGGACTGCAAGGAGATCCAACCAGTCAATTCTGAAGGAGATCGGTCCTGGGTGTTCTTTGGAAAGAATGATGCTAAAGCTGAAACTCCAGTACTTCGGCCACCTCATGAGAAGAGTTGACTCATTGGAAAAGACTCTGATGCTGGGAAGGATTGGGGGCAGGAGGAGAAGGGGATGACAGAGGATGAGATGGCTGGATGGCATCACCGACTCAATGGGCATGAGTTTGAGTGAGCTCTGGGAATCGGTGATGGACAGGGAGGCCTGGTGTGCTGCAGTTCATGGGGTCGCAAAGAGTCAGACAAGACTGAGCGACTGAACTGAACTGAACTGAGTTAGACAAATGAGTCTTTCCATACAGTGATAGTGGTAAAGAAATCACTGCCAATACAGGAGATATAAGAGATGTAGATTAAATCCCTTTGTGGGGAAGATCTCCTGGAGAAGGACATGGCAACCCACTCCAGTATTCTTACCTGGATAATCCAGTGAACAGAGGAGCCTGGCAGGCTATAGTCTGTAGGGCTGCACAGAGCTGAACATGACTGAAGTGATTTAGTATACACTCATGTGCACAAATAAAGAGTAATAGAAATGAGTTCATTCAGAAAATCAGTCAACAGGTGAAATTATAATTCTATGAAACTGGGGCTTTGAAGAAGTTCTAGCCCATTGCACCCTATCAGTGGCAAGATGGCTATTGAGTTTTACCATGGTTATCTGCTTTTGGTAGTTAGGGTTGAGGGAATGGGACTATGGAAAGGTAAAATGCTATACACCTCACTGTTGTTACTGAGTTTTTTTTCTTGATAAATGCTCCCCAGATTGCCACAAGACTTCATTCAATTTCTAGAATTTTGGAAATATTGATTCTCCATGTTTCCATTGTTCTTGGACCTTTTATGAAAGACAGGATTTTGGATTATTTTATCCTGTTATTCTCATTGATGTCACCTCACAGTTTGATGAAAATAAACCACAGGGCAAAGACATGCTTACAGGATCCTCATGTGTCATTAATATTTTTCATTACTTAAAGGTTTATGAGTAATTTTTAGAAAATTGAATAATCTTCAAATGATGAGAAATCAATTGTTTGCATCTTTCCCACTTCTCCATCATTCTGACTACACACACACACACACACACACACACACACACACACACAGAGCTATTATTTCTACCTTCAGTTTAATGAAATAAAACTTGTACTATGGTCAAATGTTGTGACTTCTCTAGATGTGCCGGTTTCATTAGAGAACCTGTATGCTAGGTAACTCTTCTATATTCCATCAAGTCTAAAATTTGAGCACAGGCTGAATATCTTATACATGACTCTCCCTACCAATAGTCATTTATGAAATCAGTTAAAGCTTAATTTTATGTTATCAAACATCAGTTTGTGCAGGAGTCCAACTCCAGCAGCCAGGGATTCAACCTGAAGAGGTAAATGGTGTCAGTGAATGAGACAGCCTCTCAGTTTTCTTTGGACTGCTTGCTTATTCCAAGTTTAAGATTCTCTTATACTTTTACAAAAACATTAGGCCAGAGGTTTGACATTTTCAGTTCCCCCTCTCCCAGATTTATTATCTCCAAAAATCATTGTTGCTTTTCAAACAGAGTTCCTGCTTCAGTGATTCTCTGGGAATCAGCCTTATCATCTATTATCTACCTCTTCTAATGTGTCCTATAGTTAACTTGTGATTACATTGTAACTCATGCTACATTCCTCAGTTTACTACTTATCTTCCTAAATCCTGTTTGTCCCTAACATCATGAGCTCACTATCTCTTAAAAAGGCTTCTAGCTATAGTGTCTCTAAAAATTCCTAACTTCTCTCCACTCCCCTCAAGAATGGAGCCCAGATTCGGGTCACCTCTAGAGATAGAACCCAGGTAGGATCAGCCATCAGGACATCCAGCCTACATTAAGGGTGTTGACTCTTAACATGAAATAAGATCTTTGACCAAAATGAGTTTATTGGAATCAGAATTTCAATTCAGAACAAGCAAACTGTGTGGCAAGTTGGAGGAGACAAAGAGAAGGTCAGCTTTTACTAGGTTTTAGGAGGAATTGACTGAGCAACTTTCTTTTCACTTTTCACTTTCATGCATTGGAGAAGGAAATGGCGACTCACTCCAGTGTCCTAGCCTGGAGAATCCCAGGGATGGGGGAGCCTGGTAGGCTGCCGTCTATGGGGTCGCACAGAATCGGACACAACTGAAACGACTTAGCATAAGCTATAGTAAAATATGCTAATTTTACAACACTCCTTAAATCTTTAACTTTTAACTATTTTAATTTTTTCTAAGCCCTAAATTCAGTAAACTCCTTTGCCATAAACATTCTCCTCTCAAATAGGCTTCAGATATCAATCCTTCCCATGGCCTCAAGCTATGGCCTATGTGCTCATCCTGTAACACCCTTTTGTAAAAGTCCTTGAACAAATGTCAATGATTAACTTTATGAATTATTTTCTGAGCAATGCTGCAGAAGGCTTTGTGCCTTCTCATCCTCCTCTCAAGAACAATGAGCACCTTATTATTCCTTTTCAGTCAACTCAGCCAAGGAAAGGAAAAGACAAGTCAGAATTACAAAGCCTAACTCCTTCATCCTGGGATCTGTGCCTGCAGAATCAGGAGGGGGATGGGGACCATGCCTCCATTTTGTCAATAATGTCTAGCACGGCTCTCGACAAGTTCGGTTAAGTTCAGTCGCTCAGTCCCATCTGAAACTTTGCGACCCCATGGACTGCAGCATGCCAAGCTTCCCTATCCATTATCAATTCCCGGAGCTCACTCAAATTCATATCCATCAGTTTGATGATGCCATCCAACCATCTCATCCTCTGTTGTCCCCTTCTCCTCCCATCTTCAATCTTTCCCAGCATTAGAGTCTTTTCAAATGAGTCAGTTCTTCACATAGGGTGGCCAAAATATTGGAACTTCAGCATCAGTCCTTCCAATGAATATTCAGGACTCATTTCCTTTAAGATTGACTGGCTTGATCTCCTTGCAGTTGAAGGGACTCTCAAGAATCTTCTCCAACACCATAGTTCATACTCAATATCTAATGACAGTTAATTCATGGAAACTCTTCCAATACAATATTGCTTTGTGATTACATTTTATGTTATTTTTAAAGTAAAATTAATTTCAAAAATAATTTTAAACATTTTTTCTAGGAATTAGAGTTATTNTTTTTTTTTCTTGATAAATGCTCCCCAGATTGCCACAAGACTTCATTCAATTTCTAGAATTTTGGAAATATTGATTCTCCATGTTTCCATTGTTCTTGGACCTTTTATGAAAGACAGGATTTTGGATTATTTTATCCTGTTATTCTCATTGATGTCACCTCACAGTTTGATGAAAATAAACCACAGGGCAAAGACATGCTTACAGGATCCTCATGTGTCATTAATATTTTTCATTACTTAAAGGTTTATGAGTAATTTTTAGAAAATTGAATAATCTTCAAATGATGAGAAATCAATTGTTTGCATCTTTCCCACTTCTCCATCATTCTGACTACACACACACACACACACACACACACACACACACACACAGAGCTATTATTTCTACCTTCAGTTTAATGAAATAAAACTTGTACTATGGTCAAATGTTGTGACTTCTCTAGATGTGCCGGTTTCATTAGAGAACCTGTATGCTAGGTAACTCTTCTATATTCCATCAAGTCTAAAATTTGAGCACAGGCTGAATATCTTATACATGACTCTCCCTACCAATAGTCATTTATGAAATCAGTTAAAGCTTAATTTTATGTTATCAAACATCAGTTTGTGCAGGAGTCCAACTCCAGCAGCCAGGGATTCAACCTGAAGAGGTAAATGGTGTCAGTGAATGAGACAGCCTCTCAGTTTTCTTTGGACTGCTTGCTTATTCCAAGTTTAAGATTCTCTTATACTTTTACAAAAACATTAGGCCAGAGGTTTGACATTTTCAGTTCCCCCTCTCCCAGATTTATTATCTCCAAAAATCATTGTTGCTTTTCAAACAGAGTTCCTGCTTCAGTGATTCTCTGGGAATCAGCCTTATCATCTATTATCTACCTCTTCTAATGTGTCCTATAGTTAACTTGTGATTACATTGTAACTCATGCTACATTCCTCAGTTTACTACTTATCTTCCTAAATCCTGTTTGTCCCTAACATCATGAGCTCACTATCTCTTAAAAAGGCTTCTAGCTATAGTGTCTCTAAAAATTCCTAACTTCTCTCCACTCCCCTCAAGAATGGAGCCCAGATTCGGGTCACCTCTAGAGATAGAACCCAGGTAGGATCAGCCATCAGGACATCCAGCCTACATTAAGGGTGTTGACTCTTAACATGAAATAAGATCTTTGACCAAAATGAGTTTATTGGAATCAGAATTTCAATTCAGAACAAGCAAACTGTGTGGCAAGTTGGAGGAGACAAAGAGAAGGTCAGCTTTTACTAGGTTTTAGGAGGAATTGACTGAGCAACTTTCTTTTCACTTTTCACTTTCATGCATTGGAGAAGGAAATGGCGACTCACTCCAGTGTCCTAGCCTGGAGAATCCCAGGGATGGGGGAGCCTGGTAGGCTGCCGTCTATGGGGTCGCACAGAATCGGACACAACTGAAACGACTTAGCATAAGCTATAGTAAAATATGCTAATTTTACAACACTCCTTAAATCTTTAACTTTTAACTATTTTAATTTTTTCTAAGCCCTAAATTCAGTAAACTCCTTTGCCATAAACATTCTCCTCTCAAATAGGCTTCAGATATCAATCCTTCCCATGGCCTCAAGCTATGGCCTATGTGCTCATCCTGTAACACCCTTTTGTAAAAGTCCTTGAACAAATGTCAATGATTAACTTTATGAATTATTTTCTGAGCAATGCTGCAGAAGGCTTTGTGCCTTCTCATCCTCCTCTCAAGAACAATGAGCACCTTATTATTCCTTTTCAGTCAACTCAGCCAAGGAAAGGAAAAGACAAGTCAGAATTACAAAGCCTAACTCCTTCATCCTGGGATCTGTGCCTGCAGAATCAGGAGGGGGATGGGGACCATGCCTCCATTTTGTCAATAATGTCTAGCACGGCTCTCGACAAGTTCGGTTAAGTTCAGTCGCTCAGTCCCATCTGAAACTTTGCGACCCCATGGACTGCAGCATGCCAAGCTTCCCTATCCATTATCAATTCCCGGAGCTCACTCAAATTCATATCCATCAGTTTGATGATGCCATCCAACCATCTCATCCTCTGTTGTCCCCTTCTCCTCCCATCTTCAATCTTTCCCAGCATTAGAGTCTTTTCAAATGAGTCAGTTCTTCACATAGGGTGGCCAAAATATTGGAACTTCAGCATCAGTCCTTCCAATGAATATTCAGGACTCATTTCCTTTAAGATTGACTGGCTTGATCTCCTTGCAGTTGAAGGGACTCTCAAGAATCTTCTCCAACACCATAGTTCATACTCAATATCTAATGACAGTTAATTCATGGAAACTCTTCCAATACAATATTGCTTTGTGATTACATTTTATGTTATTTTTAAAGTAAAATTAATTTCAAAAATAATTTTAAACATTTTTTCTAGGAATTAGAGTTATTTCAATAAATTATTTTAGGTTTATAAAAATTGATCTTTCATTTATTCTATGAATTTTTTTCAATATTGAATTTTAGTCCTTGATGATATTAACCTCTTACCAATTTATTTTGACTTAGAAATCTTGAAAGTGAACATTGCCCAGTTATGTCTGACTCTTTGTGACCCCACGGACTATACAGTCCATGGAAATCTTCAGTCCAGAATATTGGAGTGGGTAGCCTTTCACTTCTCCAGGGGATCTTCCCAACCAAGGAACCGAACCCAGGTCTCCCTCTTTACAGGCAGATTCTTTACCAGCGGAGCCACAAGGGAAGCCCTAGAAAGCTTAATTTGTCTTTCAACATCATTTTCAAAGATTATTTTATATGTGAATTTATGTTATTTCTTCTTTACACATGTCCTAGGAAATTATGAAGAAAAATAAATGAGTGCACTGTCAAAAACTATGAAAACAATGATTGTCTTACTTAAGCCAAAATAAATAGGATGAGCAATAATAAGTATATGCAGGGAACACGGTAAATATATGAAAGAAGCACAGTAATCAGCAATGTAGCCTGGAGAAAATTTCCTAAGGTTTGGTTTCTATTTTAGATCACTGGTCTGTTGATGGTGGCTTTCCTAGTGAATAATCACAGGTGGCCCACACTGAAAAGCCTGTAAACTAATCATTGTGCCCCAAGTACATACATCCAGTCTGAGCCCCAAACATCAGACTTATAATGTAGTAAAAGAAAAATAGTGTTTTTGTGTTCTTAACTCACACTGATTCAATAAAATGAATGTTATACTGAGTGCCCCTAGTCTCCCATGTAAATGAATAAGAAAACTTATTACTGTCTATTGAGTCTTAGTAAAAGGGATAGGCATTTTATATTTTTATTATATTTTTCGCACATCCTTTTTTGAATGCATTTCCAAAGAATATCTCTCTATGTATATTGTTCAATTGACTTAAAATATATGTGATAAAAGTATATCAACATTTAAATTAATAAATACCACTTTTCCCACAAAACAAACTTTTATCATTATTGTTAGAAATCCCATATTTTTGAAGGAGACTACCTTCCTCATTCCTCAGTAGTAATCCCACCCCATAATTGTATTTATCACTCCCTAGATTTTATCCATTGCATTACCACTTACATTTATGTCTCTAAACATTATTCAGCTGTACATAGCTTTGTAATAAAATAATATCAAACTTACTGTATTGCAATATGTTTTTTATTCTCCCTATATTAAGTTATTGAGACTTATCTATGCTGTTGACTATAGTGTTTATTTTTTTGTTTATTTTCACGGTTATCATTTTCAGTTGTATGAATGAAATGAGACATACTTATATAATCTTCTGTCGTTTGTGCTCTTTTTGTGTCTTGCTATTTGGAACAGTATTTATAAAATCATCCTTTTACAGGCTTTCTGGCGAGCTTAAGAAAGCTTATTTAGAGTGTACATCAGCAAAAGAATTGCTAGATCAAGTTATGTGCTTTTCACTTTACAAAATAATACCAATTGTTTTCCATTTTAGAAAAGTTACATCTTTTTCTTTCTACATTCCAGAAAAGAAATTAGCATACTCTCACATCCTTTGTTTTTCTCAGACACTGATATAGATTGATATGTATTATAAGTTTTTATGGTTATGTATTATTCTATGATCTCAGCTTATTTTTAGCATAATCATTATGCTTAAAAATTTTGTGATCAATTTACTTCAAATATATCTTCCAAATATCTCTTGAATATGTATCTCCTTTTGTAAATATCTAAAATTGCTTTCCAGTAAATGTTCATATATATTAAATATTCTATAACTTATAGGCTTGAAAATACTTTTAATATAACCTCATATTTAAATGACAATTCTATTAGAATATATTTCCCCTATAATTATACAATTTGCTCTAATTTAATTAATGTTGTTACTGCAAAATCTTATGAAATTCTAATTTTGATTTATGTCTAATAAAAATACTATTTTCTTACAGAAGAACAAATTTTATAATTTTATTTTTGTCATTAATATTTTAAAATTTTACAGTGGTTTGCCCTTGAAATGTTCCTTATCACTCCTCTTTAGTATTTTAAGGCATTTTTAACTTTGAAAGTTTATAATTATATTATATTTCTTTTTATTCTGGGACATTTATTTCAAATCCTTCTGAGTTCCATTTTTTTCTCTCATTCTATAAATCCTATAATACAGATATTAAAACTTATCTTATATTTTATTTGCCTTCAATTATTTTAAATAATTTTTATTGATCAATCTTTCCTTCATATATCTGCAAGAGTTTCTCAATTCTCTGATATTCCAATATTCTTTTTTTTTTTAATTTTATTATCTTTTTTCAAGTTTGTTTTCCAAGCATGGACAAATATTCTTTACCTGCCCTATCTACTGTGCTGTTTATTTCAGCTCTTTTTNCAATTCTCTGATATTCCAATATTCTTTTTTTTTTTAATTTTATTATCTTTTTTCAAGTTTGTTTTCCAAGCATGGACAAATATTCTTTACCTGCCCTATCTACTGTGCTGTTTATTTCAGCTCTTTTTTTACCCCATGTATTTTGGTTTGATATCTATTATTTTTCTTCTTCTGTTTATAGATGATGGTATTAGTTCATGTATCTTTCTTACAGTGTTTAATATATGAAGCTTTATTATTATTTGCTCTTCAAAATAACAAAACATTTGCTTCTCATTGAATCTGTAATTGGTTTGCTGATTTCTTTTGAAACAAAAATATACCTTAGATACCCTACAGATTTATTTATAAGCTCCTATTTCTTGCAGTAAGATTAGTTAAGGTCCAAAACATACACTATAGTCTTCATCAAGCCTGTAGCCAGGAAGAAAAGGCTTGGTTAAAATAATTTCTAAGGTAGAGAACTATAGGCACAAAGGAAAAATATTCATTGTTCCTCATATCACATAATAACTTCTTGGGAGGGAGATTTACACTCAGCTTCCCAGGGAGAAAGAACATTAAGAAGAGCACTTCTTATAAGTGCTTCTCAAATTTCTAATGAATACTGGAACTGTATGGGAAAGTTTTTGTTTTACCCACTCTGTGGGACTTAGGATATCTTAGTTCCAAGACCAGAGATTCAACTCGGGTTATTGGCAGTGAAATTTCTGAGTCCTAACCCCTGGACCACCAGGGAATTCCCTGGAGAAGTATAAATGATATCGATAATAGTATTTCATCTAGAGATTCTGTGATCTCATTTTGTTCTTTGAGATTTGTATGGATTAAAAAAAAAAAAACTTTCTAGGTACTGTCAATGTACATCCAAGTGCAAGAATCACTCTCCATGATTAAGCTTCCTCAGCTCAATCCACAAATTCCTTTTTTCATTTTTCACTTTGTCCAGACTCTGTTTTCCTCATTTTAACTGTATACTGTTCTAAAAACAGAAGGATAAAATAGCACTGGAAAGACAAGCTCTCACTATCCTAAAAGAAGGTAGGAGAGAAATATAAGCAAAATTAGAAGTTCATTTCCTGTATCATTCTCCAATGGACATATCTAGTCCATTCTCTAATGGACTTACCTTCCTCACTGAGACATTTTAAAAAATACACATATATTTCCCAGGATTTTGCTCAGTTTATTCTTATTCCTATGATTTCAGTCTTTGGTTGTAGTGATTCTATGGATAGAAGTCAACAGTTTACACTAACTTAAAAAAAAATACTATAGCTAGTGAAGATAACAATTAAGA
>SJYV01034474.1:6926-45778 GCA_006410875.1 Neotragus pygmaeus | reverse complement strand
GCCACGGGTGTACATGAGCTCCCAAACATGAACCCCCTCCCACCTCCCACCCCACATCCTCCCTCCAGATCATCCCCATGCACTCGCCCCAAGCATCCTGCATCCTGCATCAAACATAGACTGGCGATCCGTTTCTTACATGATAGTATACACGTTTCAATGCCATTCTCCCAAATCATCCCACCCTCTCCCTCTCCCTCAGAGTCCAAAAGTCCGCTCTACACATCTGTGTCTCTTTTGCTGTCTTGCATACAGGGTCATCATTACCATCTTTCTAAATTCCATATATATGTGTTAGTATACTGTATTGGTGTTTATAACTATATTCTTATTTGTGTGTTTGTTTCACGTTTGTCTTCTCCACTAAACTTGAGCACAGTAGACTAGTAAGACTAATACTGGAGTTTTGAATGAATATATCTTCCTAGACTCCAAACTGTGGCTGATACTCAGTTGGGATCAAGAAATAGTGAAATGAATGGATAGTTCTTAGCAGTGGTGTAGAGATTTAAGGAGTGAGGGGCTGTATAAGTTCGGGATTCATCTGCTTGTTTAACGTGAGAGCCTATGTCTCTATGCTCCTCTGGTTATGTCAAATATGTGCCCTGGATGTGATGATGCAACTTGACTTTTACTAATGTGTTGTTAAGTCACTAAGCTGCGTCTGACTCTTGCATCCCCACGGACTGTAGCCTGCTAGGCTCCTCTATCCATGAAATTTCCCAGGCAAAAATACTGGAGTGGGTTGCCATTTCCTTCTTGAGGGGATTTTCCTGAACCAGGGATTTAACCTACTTCTCCTGCTTTGCAGTTGAATTCTTTACTGCTGAGCCAACAGGGAAGCCCTTTTAGCAATGTACCAATAGCTTAATATTTTAAAAATAGATGTTTTAAAGAATAGTTTTAGGTTCAGAGCTGTATTTAGCAGGAGGTAGAGAGATTTCCCAAAGAAGGCAATGGCATCCCACTCCAGTACTCTTGCCTGGAAAATCCCATGGATGGAGGAGCCTGAAAGGCTGCAGTCCATGTGGTCACTGAGTGTCGGACACGACTGAGAGACTTCACTTTCATTTTTCACTTTCATGCATTGGAGAAGGCAATGGCAACCCACTCCAGTGTTTTTGCGTGGAGAATCCCAGGGACAGTGGAACCTGGTGGGCTGCTGTCTATGGGGTCGCACAGAGTCAGACACGAATGAAGTGACTTAGCAGCAGAGAGATTTCCCATTCACCCCCGGCTCACACAGTAGAGAGTACTAATACTATCATTAAAACTACTTGCTATATTTTTTTGACATGATGGATATTCTTTAAGGCATAGTGATGGCTTTTCTCCCAATGATAGAGATTCCCAAGTTAGTGAGAACAAATAGTTTCCAATTTCAAGCTAATTGTGAATCACAAAGTTCATTGCTTCTGGCAGGATGATATTAGTGCTTCCTTTTAACCCATCTATTACAGTACAGTGATGCAGACCAATAATCCTGATGACAGTTTTGATTTAGGAGATGGGTGTTTTTATTTTCTTTTATTAGGGTTTTATTCTGGGAGGATGTTGAAATGTAAAGTGCTGAGGAAGAGGCCTTGCTACCTATGCTGCAGCCACATTGCCTTCTTTTAGATTCTAGCAATTTATTTGAAATTTGCAGCTGTGATCTTGTGTTTTTTGTTTTCCATGAGATGATTTTTCCCACACTGGTTGTTTGTCATTTTTAGGCCTGGCTGACATGTTAACTTTCCCTTAGAAAGCATCCTGTCCAGTCAGATTTCTTCTTGTCTCTCTTATTTTTCCATGTACAATTACTTGTTTATCCTATACATAATGTTACATATATATGCATACACACAAAATTATATAGCTATATAAATATATGTTTTTCTATATATATTCATAGGCTTAGGTTATTTCCTTGTTTGATGCCTATCTTCTTCACTAAGCTTAAGCAGTGTATATGCAAGAATAAGTTAATTTTGCATGGATATAGAGTCCCATGTCTTACAGTTATAGTTTATAGCCATCTGGGATTAGTAAACAGTTTAAGGAGCTGATATTTCTTCTCATTGTACAAACATTTAAGGTGAATTAAGTGAACTGTTAATTCCGTGGGTCCACTATATCTTATTTAATGACAGAGCCTGTGTCTCCGTCAGTCAATATTTATGTCAAATTTCAGCTCTGGAGGTCATGTTTTGGTTGAATTAGTGCAACATCAGAAAGAATTGAGGGCAGGAGGAGAAGGGGACGACAGAGGATCAGATGGTTGGATGGCATCACCGACTCAGTGGACATGAGTTTGAGCAAACTCTGGAAAGCCTGGCATTCTGCAGCCATGGGGTCATAAAGTGTCAGGCACGGCTTTGCAACTGATAAACAAAAACAATTACTGCAAATAGTGAACATATGCTCACGATCTCCCTCAACAGGCAGAGCTGGATCCCCATAGACAGGTCAATCACCTGTTCCCTAGTTAGGTGAGATAATGAGGTTTGTAGCCCTCATAGGGTATTTGTCCTCTGAGAATTCCATGTCTACACAACTCCCTCCTGGTTCCCACATCACTCTAATTGTCCTCATATTAGAAAGTGCAGCCCAAGAATCAGAGTTACTTTGGCCATTTATTTTCTTTTGATTTGTTAATAGTTGTCCAGTAGCAACAATGACATAGCAACAATGACCTTCCCCCAAACTGTGATATTGCTAAGAGCCGTAACAATCTCCAGGGAAGAACAATCTTAAATAACACTGATAATGACTATGATTGTGATGACCACCCCTTACCAAGCATGAAGTATTGTAGGGATTTTCTTATCATAGCAGTAGTCTTCAGGCAAGATGTTGTTGGGACTGCCTTTTTATTATTTCTATTTTATAGATAAAGATACTGAAGCTCAAAGAGGTTAGACTTATTTAGGACGAGTGAGGACCAGACCCAGGAGCAGAACTCTTGTGCACTGCTTCCAAAGCTAAAACCCCTTTTTTCCCTCCAGTTTCTTCCTGCAGCTAGGGAACTGTAAACCTTTTGGTCAAACACTAAAGAAAAGCATCACAACAGAATGGTTACTTACTTTCATTGGCTGAGTTTCTGATTTGAGGTCAACTCACGTATGAAGGTGCTGGATTTGCATGTTGTATTGTTCAGGCAGTCAGGTAAGCCTACAAATCAACTGGATGAAATCTCCTGCGTGCATAAATTTGCATAAATAGACATAGTCAAGAAAATGTATTAAGGAAGCCATTTATCCCTTGATTTATTCAGAGCTGGGGCTTAAGTTCTTTGACTATTTCTTCTATCTGTTGTATACAATTGAAAGTTTTTGCCTAAACACTATAGAGGTCCTATTAGAACTTCTATATTATATATTGTGTTGTATATTTCATATGTTCGTATCTATATATTTACAAAGTATATTTATCATGGGACACTGATAGAAGCACAGAAAGACCGTGAGTCTCTGCTTGGCTAAGTATAAGCTTGTTTGACTTTGAACAAGTTATTTAAACTATTCCAATCTCAATTTTCCCTTTTAGGGAATGTGATCATTGTAGTTATCTTGACTAACAAGGTTTAGCTTTATTTTTCCTCCAGGAGAATGTTGTGCTAAAACCTAAGACTTCCCATGTGGAGGAGAAGTGGGTGGGGAGTTTTATCTTGATTTCTAGAACAAATTTTGTTTCCAGGATTTGAGAAATTTGTTTCTACACTATTACTTAAGTGAGCAGTGTTTAAGGAATCAACAGGATATCCTAGTCACCCTGCTCTGTATAAATGACTCTCATACCACTAACTGCAGGAGCGACCTCTGTCCAGAAATCTTCATGCTTCGGTCATGACCCCACCTGTTTAATCACCTTCCAACCCCTATTTTCACCTTGAGACCAGAGGACTCACCTCATTGTTACATTCATTACCGTCACTCAGCACGAAGCTCAGGGTTGTCATATCAGACCTCAACTCCTACGAAATCATGCCCACACATCTCTGTATCTCTCCTTTACTGATCCCACTCCACTCCTGCCCAACTTCTGATGTCATTCCACTCTGAAGTTTACAGTCAACCATCAGCATAACCAATACACACTTAACTTTTCCTTCAAAAGTTCTCTACCTCCCTTGTGTAGCCAAAATCTCTCTGTGTCCTGGGACAGGTCAGCTATCTCAGGAGGCAGTAACCTCCTCTCCCACGTTCCCTTTGCTACTAAATCTCTTTATTTTTTAGACCTTAGAGCAATCTGGTATTAGCCTGCCTGAACGCTTTCTTTGATACTTTAAGAACTTTTCTTTATCTGTGTGTCTCTGGCTGTGCTGGGTCTTCATTGCTGTGTGGGCTCTCCCCAGCTGTGGTGAGCAGGGCTACGCCAGCTGCAGTTCAAGGGCTTCTCATTGAGGAGGTGTCCCTTGCTGCAGAGCATGTGCTCTAGCGGGCTCTGGCTTCAGTACTGTGGCACGTAGGCTCAGTACTGTGGCTCCTGGGTTCTAGAGCACAGGCTCAGCTGTTGGGGTACATGGGCTTAGTTGCTCAGCAACATGTGGGATCTTTCTGGATCAGGGGTTAAACTTGTGTCTCCTGCATTGACAGGCAGTTTTTTGTTTGTTGGTTTGGTTTTCTTTTTACCACTGACTCACCAGGGAAGCACCCTTTGGTGTTTTAAGGTGTTGGATTTAATATTACATATGCATGCTGAGCCGTCAGAAATTTCCAAGAGATTTCATGGTGATGGTTTAGCTGCTAAGTTGTGTCTGACTCTTATGACACTATGGTTTGTAGCCCACCAGGTTCCTCTGTCCAAGGGATTTCCCAGACAAGAATACTGGAGTTGGATCTCCATTTCCTTCTCCAGGGGATTTTCCTGACCCAGGGATCAAACCCAGGTCTTTGGCATTGCAAGAGACCTCCTGCGTTGCAGGTGGATTCTTTACCAACTGAGCCACTAGGGAAGCCTGCTGCTGCTGCTGCTGAGTCGCTTCAGTCATCGTGTCCGACTCTGTGCGGCCCCAGAGACGGCAGCCCACCAGGCTCCCCCATCCCTGGGATTCTCCAGGCAAGAACACTGGAGTGGGTTGCCATTGCCTTCTCCAATGCATGAAAGTGAAAAGTGAAAGTGAAGTTGCTCAGTCGTGTCTGACTCTTCGCAACCCCATGGACTGCAGCCTTCCAGGCTCCTCCATCCATGGGATTTTCCAGGCAAGAGTACTGGACTGGGTTGGCATTGCCTTCTCCAGGGAAGCCTAAGAAAGTTAAAATTAATCTAATTTGAGACATCCTCTCTCTAGGAGGAGAAGGGAATGACAGAGTATGAGATTATTGGATGGCATCACCGACTCAACGGACATGAGCTTGAGCAAACTTCAGGAGTTGGTAGTGGACAGGGAAGCCTGGNGAAATCAAAGAGGACACTAATAGATGGAGAAATATACCATGTTCATGGATTGGAAGAATCAATATAGTGAAAATGAGTTTATTACCCAAAGCAATCTACAGATTCAATGCAATCCCTATCAAGCTACCAGCGGTATTTTTCACAGAGCTAGAACAAATAATTTCAAGATGAGTATTGATTTCTTATTGCCTTTTTGTTTGTTCTTGCTTTTAATAAAATTACATTTTTCTTTTTAATTTATATTTTTATTGAAGGATAATTGCTTTACAGATTTTTTTTTGTTTTCTGTCAAAACTTAATGTGAATCAGCCATATATATATATATATATCCCTTCCCCTTTGAACCTCCCTCCCATCTCTCTCCCCATTATATCCCTCTAGATTGATACAGAGCCCCTGTTTGAGTTTCCTGAACCATACAGCAAATTCCCATTGGTTATCTATTTTACACATCGTAATGTAAGTTTCCATGTTGCTCTTTCCATATGTCTCACTCTCTCCTCCCCTCTCCCCATGTCCATAAGTCTATTCTCTATGTCTGTTTCTCCATTGCTGCCCTGTAAATAATTTCTTCAGAACCATTTTCCTAGATTCCATATATGTGCATTGTAATGCAATATTCACCTTTCTCTTTCTGACTCAATTCACTCTGTATAATAGGTTCTAGGCTCACCCATCTCATCAGAACTGACTCACATGTATTTCTTTTTAATGGCTGAGTAACATTCCATTGTGTATATGTACAACATCTTTATCAATTCATGTGTTGATGGACATTTAGGTTGCTTCCATATTCTAGCTATTGTAAATAGTGCTGCAATGAACAATGGAATACATGTGTCTTGTTCAACCCTAGTTTTCAGGGTATATGCCTAGGAGTAGGATTGCTGGGTGATATGGTGGTGTTATTCCTAGTTTTTAAAGGAAGCTCCATGCCATCTTCCATAGTGGCTGTATCAGTTTATATTCCCACTAAAAGTGCAAGAGTGTTCCCTTTTCTCCACACCCTCTCCAGAATTTATTGTTGTAGACTTTTTGATGATGGCCATTCTGACTGGTGTTGAGGTGATATCTCATTGTGGTTTTGATTTGCATTTCTCTAATAATGAGCAATGTTGAGCATTTTTTCAAGTGTTTGTTAGCCATCTGTATGTCTTCTTTGGAGTAATGTCTGTTTAGGTTCTTTCTCCACTTTTTGACTGGGTTGTTTGTTTTTCTGGTATTGAGTTGTATGAGCTGCTTGTATATTTCGGAAATTAATCCTTTGTCAGTTGTTTTATTAGCTGTCATTTTCTCCCATTCGGAGGCTTGTCTTTTCACCTTGCTTGTAGTTTCCTTTACTGTGCAAAAGTTTTTAAATTTAATCACGTCCCATTTGTTTTCTTTTGTTTTTATTTCCATTACTCTAGTAGGTGGGTCATAGAGGATTTTGCTTGATTTATGTCATTGAGAGTTCTGCTTATGTTTTTCTCAAAGGATTTTATAGTTTCTGGTCTTCCATTTAGGTCTTTAATCCATTTTATCTTTGTGTATGGTGTTAGGAAGTGTTCTAATTTCATTCTTTTACATGTAGCTGTCCAGTTTTCCCAGCACCTTTTATTGAAGAGGTTATCTTTGCCCCATTGTATATTCTTGTCTCCTTTGTCAAAAATAAAGTACCCATGGGTGCATGGGTTTATTTCTGGACTTTCTATCTTGTTCCCTTGGTCTATATTTCTGTTTTAGTGCCAGTACCATGTGGTCTTGGTGACTGTAGCTTTGTAGTATAATCTGAAGTCAGAAAGGTTGATTTCTTCAGTTCCATTCTTCTTTCTCAAGACTGCTTTGGCTATTTGGTGTCTTTTGTGTTTCCATATGAGACTTCCCTGGTGGCTCAGACGGTAAAGTGTCTGCTTGCAATGCAGGAGACCCAGGTTTGATCCCTGGGTTGGGAAGATCCCCTGGAGAAGGAAATGTTTCCATATAAATTGTGAATTTTTTTTTGCTTTAGATCTGTGAAAAATGCCATAGTCTTGTTTTTGTATCCATCAGCCAGTCTGTGTGTTTTGGTTGGGGCATTTAATCCAGTTACATTTAAAGTAGTTATTGATATATATGTTCTTATTGCCATTTTCTTAATTGTTTGGGGTTAATTTTGTAGATCTTTTTTCTTCCCTTGTATTTTTTGACTATATAAGTCCTTTTAACATTTATTGTAAAGCTGGTTTGGTGGTACTGAATTCTCTTAACTTTTGCTTGTCTGAAAATCTTTTTATTTCTCCATCAATTTTGAATGAGATCCTTGCCAGGTACAGTAATCTTGATGGTAGATTTTTCTTTTTCAGTACTTTAAATATATCCTGCCATTCCCTTTTGGCCTGCAGAGCTTCTCCTGAAAGATCAGCTGTTAAGTGTATGGGGCTTCCCTTGTATGTTACTTTTTACTTCTCCCTTGCTGCTTTTAATATTCTTTCTTTGTGTCTAGCCTTTGTTAATTTGATTATGTATGTGTCTTAGTGTGTTTCTCTTTGGATTTATCTTGTATGGGGCTCTTTGTGCCTCTTGGACTTGATTGACTATTTCCTTTTCCATGTCGGGGAAATTTTCAACTATAATCTCTTCAAAAATTTTCTCATATCCTTTCTTTTTCTCTTCTACTTCTGGAACCCCTATAATTCGAATGTTGGTGTGTTTGATATTGTCCCAGATGTCTCTGAGACCATCCTCAGTTCTTTTCATTCTTTTTACTTTATTCTGCTCTTCAGAAGTTATTTCTACCATTTATCTTCCAGTTCACTGATTAAGATATTCATTCTGCTTAAGATATTCTACTATTGATTCCTTCTAGAGGACTTTCTAATTTCAGTAATTGTGTTGTTTGTCTCTGAATGTTTATTCTTCTAGGTCTTTGTTAATTGATTCTTGCATTTTCTCCATTTTGCTTTCAAGGTTTTTTATCATGTTTACTATCATCATTCTGAATTCTTTTTCAGGTAGTGTGCCTATTTCCTTTTCATTTATTTGGACTTCTCTGTTTCTAGTTTGTTCCTTCATTTGTGTAGCATTTCTCTGCCTCTTCTTATTTTTTTAATTTATTGTATTTGAGGTCTCCTTTTCCCATGCTTCAAGGCTGAATTCTTTCTTCCTTTTGGTTTCTGCCCTCTAAAGTTGGTCCAGTTGTTTGTGTAAGCTTCTTATAGGGTGAGATTTGTGCTGAGTTCTTGTTTGTTCATTTGTTTGTTTTTCCTCTGATGGGCAAGGCTCAGTAAGGCCGCAATCCTGTCTGCTGATGATTGGGTTTGTATTTTTGTTTTGTTTGTTGTTTAGATGAGGTGTCCTGCACAGGCTGTTATTAGTGGTTGGGTGATGCTGGGTCTTGTATTCCAGTGGTTTCCTTTGTGTGAATGCTCACTATTTGATACACCCTAGGGTTAATTTTCTGGTAATCTAGGGTCTTGGAGTCAATGCTCCTACTCCAAAGGTTCAGGGCTTGATCTCGAGTTTTGCGTGGGTCTATATATTCTTTCCTGTTGGTCAGGTACACCTGTCCGCTCTCAGCTGGTGTTCTGCATGCACTTCTGTGTCTGAAGGTCTATTCCTGATGTATCTGTGGAGAGAGATGTGTTCCACGTCCACCCCCTCCTCCGCCATCTTGTTCCTCTTAGAGCAGTTTTATTTTTAAAAGATAAAAGCCTAGTCCGTGTCACCGCAGAGCTCCCTGTCAGCCAAGGCCCAGCTGCTGCAGTATGGCCAGCCTGTATGTGCCTGCTTCAACAGTGCTGGGTGGGCAGGCCTAAAATTACATTTCTTTTCATGCTTTACATGTTTACTCAATTAAAATTATCATGTAAAATATATTACTTTTAGATAATTTATTAAGATGGAAATTTAGTTAGGAAAATAAATGCCCATGTAAAGCAATGTAATCTTGTAAGAAGAAGAAGAAAAAAAGAATTATTAACATGATAGGGAGGATTAAAGGCATACTTTAATGGACTTAAATATATAAAGTTTGATTTAAAACTTTTAAGCATCAAGAATTACAGTGTGATGTGCTGTGCTTAGCTGCTCAGTCATGTCCAACTCTTTGCAACCCCCTGGACTGCAGTCCGCCAGATTCCTCTGTCCATGGGGATTCTCCAGGCAAGAATACTGGAAGGAGTTGCCATGCCCTCCTCCAGGGAATCTTCCCAACCCAGGAATCAAACCCAGGTCTCCCACATTGCAGGTGGATTTTTTATTAACTGAGCCACCAGGGAAGCCCAAGAATACTGCAGTGGGTAGCCTATGCTTATCCCTTCTCCAGGGGATCTTCCTGACCCAGAAAATGAACCAGGGTCTCCTGCATTGCAGGTGCCTTCTTTAAGCAATAACAAATTATGTAATGTTATAAATATGTTAATAATTTTATCATTAATATTTTAGGTCTCACTTTGCTAAAATATCTGAATCTATGAATATTTCATTCTTTCCTCAGACTTGGGAACGTTTTGGGCATCATTTCTTCAAATGTTCATTTTGCACTTTCTTTCTTCTTTTAAGATCCCCCATTATACATATAGTGGTACTCTTGATAGCATCCTGTTTGTCTCTGAGACTATTTAATTTTCTTCATTACTTTTGAATTTTTTTCCTCAGACTGGCTATCTTAAAACTCTTTAATTTTTTATTCTGTCAGCTTAAATTTGTTACCAATCAACTTTGGTAAATTTTATATTTCATTTATTTTCAGTGTAAAATTTCTATTTGGTTTTTGAAATAATTTGTATATTGATATTGATGCTCTCTATTTGGGAGACATTGTTCTTATATTTTCCTTTGAATTTTCAGGCTTGGTATCCTTTAGTTCTTTGACCAGATTTGTGTTGTCTAATTTAAATTTTTTTCTTGTTAGCGTAACACCTGGTTTTCCTCAGGGATATCTTCTACTGTTAGGTTTTCTATCTCTTTATTGAGATTTCCATTTGGTTCACATCTTGCTTTCTTGACTTTTTGCACATCTTCCTTCAGTTTTTGAGCACTTTAAAGACAATTGTTTTAATGTTTTTGTTTAGTAATCTAAAATCAGGTCTTTAATTTAGAGACAGTTTCTGTTTATTTTTTTTCCTTTTGAAATTGTTTGTTTGTTTTTGCCTACTGATTTCTTGTTGTTATTGTTTAAAACTAAGCAATTTAACCTACTAATTCTGGACATAATATTCTCTTCTTTCCCCAGAGTTTGATGGTTTCTGTTGGTTTTGCTTTTGTTTCTTGGTTTTGCTTTTTTATTGTTGTAGAATGCCAAGAATCAGCCTGGAATGTAAACTTAAGGTCTTCTCAGGTCTTTTCTGAACTTTTCCTGGGTAATTGTGGTCACTTTCTAATGTCTCCATATATGTAGTCATTTTTGAATGTCCTAGATTTTAATTTAAGGCTCCCAAAGAGGGGAAAAAGAGAAAAATAATGTGAGCAAATAAAAAGAGCACTGTATTTTTTAATGCAGCTCCCTGGTGGCTCAGATGGTGAAGCTTCTGCCTGCAGTGCAGGAGACCCAAGTTCAATCCCTGGAGTGGGAAGATCCCCAAGAGAAAAGAATGGCAACCCACTCCAGGATTCTTGCCTGGAGAATCCCATGGACAGAGGATCCTGGCAGGCTACAGTCCATGGGGTCACAGAGAGTCGAACGTGACTGAGTGACTAACACACACACATCTTTTTAAATTCCCTGGAAATCACTTCAGCTGAAGGGGGTTGTTGCTCAGTCACTCAGTATGTCTGACTCTGTAACCCCATGGACTGCAGCATGCCAATCTTCTCTGTCCTTCACCTGGCATTTACTCAAACTCATGTCCTTCCAGTCAGTGATGCCATTCTACCATCTCATCCTCTGCATTTCCTCTCCTCCTGCCTTCAATCTTTCCCAGCATTGGAATCTTTCCCAACGAGTCAGTTCTTCGCATCAAGTGGCCAAAGTATTGGAGTTTCAGCCTCAGCATCAGTTCCTCCAATGAATATTCAGGGTTGATTTCCATTAGGATTGACTGGTTCGATCTCCTTGCAGTCCAAGGGACTCTCAAGAGTCTTCTCCAAAACCACAGTTCAAAAGCATCAATTCTTCAGTGCTCAGCCTTCTCTATGGTTCAATTCTCACATCCATACATGACTACTGGAAAAACTATAGCTTTGACTAGATAGATCTGTGTTAGCAAATTGATGTCTCCACTTTTTAATATACTTTCTAGGTTGGTCATAACTTTTCTTCCAAGGAGTAAGTGTCTTTTAATTTCATGGCTGCAGTCACCATCCACAGTGATTTTGGATCCCAAGAAAATAGTCTGTCATTATTTCCCCACCTATTTGCCTTGAAGTGATGGAACCGCATGCCATGATCTTAGTTTTTTGAGTGTTGAGTTTTAAGCCAACTTTTTCACTCTCCTGTTTTAACTTCATCAAGAGGCTCTTTAGTTCCTCTTCTCTTTCTGCCATAAAGGTGGTGTTATCTGCATATGTGAGGTTACTGATATTTCTCCCGGCAATCTTTATTCCAGCTTGTGCTTAATCCAGCCAAGCATTTCTTGTGATGTATTCTGCACATAAGTTAAATAAGCAGGGTGACAATATACAGCCTTGACGTACTCCTTTTTCCCAATTTGGAACCAGTCCATTGTCCTAATTGTTGCTTCTTGACCTGTGTACAGATTTCTCAGAAGGCTGGTATGGTGGTCTGGCATTCTCATCTCTTGAAAAGTTTTCGTCAGTTAGTTAGGATCCACAGAGTCAAAAGCTTTAGCATAGTCAATGAAGACGAAGTAGATGTTTTTCTGGAATCCTCTTGCTTTTTCTATGATACAAAGGATGTTGGCAATTTGATCTCTGGTTTGTCTGCTTTTTCTAAATCCATCTTGAACATCCAGGAGTTCTCAGATCACATACTGTTGAAGCCTGGCTTGGAGAATTTTGAGCATTGCTTTGCTAGTGTATGAAATGAGTGCAATTGTGTGGTAGTTTGAATGTACTTTGGCATTGCCTTTCTTTGGGACTGGAATGAAAACTGACCTTTTTTTGTTCTGTAGCCACTACTGAGTTTTCCAGATTTGCTGGCATATTGAGTGCAGCACTTTCACAGCATCATCTTTTAGGATTTTTTAATAGCTCAGCTGGAATTCCATCACCTCCACTAGCCTTGTTCATAGTGATGCTTCCTAAGGCACACTTTGCAATCCAAGATGTCTGGCTCTAGGTTAGTGATCACACCATCATGGTTATCTGGGTCATTGAAATCTTTTCTGTATAGTTCTGTGTATTCTGGTTGTCCCTGGTAGCTCAACTGGTAAAGAATCTACCTGCAATGCAGAAGTCCCTGGTTCAATTCCTGGGTCGGGAAGAGCTGCTGGAGAAGGGATAGGCTACCCACTCCAGTATTCTTGAGTTTCCCTTGTGGCTCAGATGGTAAAGAATCTGCCTGCAATGAGGGAGATGTGGGTTCCATCCCTAGGTTGGTTTGATCCCCTGGAGAAGGGAACCAGCTACCCACTCCAGTATTCTGGCCTGGAGAGTTCCATGGACTGTATAGTCATGGGGTCACAAAGAGTTGGATGTGATTGAGTGACTTTCATTTCATTTCAGTTCTGTGTATTCTTGCCACCTCTTCTTAATCTCTTTTGCTTCTGTTAGGTCCATGCAATTTCTGTTCTTTATAGTGCCCATTTTTGCATGAAATGTTCCCTGGTATCTTAATTCTCTTTTGCGGCAACAGTGGCTGCCTGTCTCTTTGTTCACAACTTTGTGATTAGAAGCAACAATCAGAAAGCAGGGCACAAGTGCCCAATATCGGGAGACGAGAGTCCTTTTTGCCACCCTGGCTGCTGCAAGCGGCTCTAGGAACACAAACGCAGCTGCCTGTAGCACCACGAGGGGTGGGGAATGGGCCTCCAAGAGCTGGAATCAATTAAAATTTATCATCCAAATCTTCCTCTGAAGGTTGCAAGCCTTCAGAGTCCAGAGTTCCCAAATTTTTACACTAGACAGATCTGCCTGTGCAGTTGTTGACTAGATAAGCACCCATGTTCCTGGTCTTCCTGCATTCTCTTCCTGAATTTTCCCAGAATCCTATCCTCTCTGACTCCTTCCTATAATAATGCATGGGATTTCCTTAGGGTTTAGGATACACAGATTATTCAGGATAACCTCTCAAATTAAAATTCTTAATAATCATTCTAAGTAGTCATTTTTCTTGCTATACAAGTTAGTAGTCACAGATTCCAGTAATTAAGCCTTGGGTCTTTAGGCACGCTATTTTCAGCCTGCCTAAATTAGTATTCACAGATTCCAGTAATTAAGCCTTGGGTCTTTAGGCAGGCTATTTTCAGCTTGCCACAATATTACATAGAGACATTTGGTTCTATGTTTGATAATTTTATGTAACCTAAAATAGTTCTTAAAGAACCATTTAAAATAATAATTAGAAATGGTTCCAAGAGGAGAAACATACTGAACAGATATGTCGTGTTTATATTTATATGAACATTCAGAATAATTTCAGTCAGTTATAACTTATATGCAGTGATTTTCTAATTAAAAATGTTTTTTTTTTCTCCATTTTTATTGGACTCTGGCTCTTCTATTCTTTTGGAAAATTTAATATGAACATGTTGATTGTATAAAATGACTCAGTCAACTCATAAAAATTAACTTAATGTGCTATGCTTACGAATCTATAAATAAAATGTGCTGGTGAAAAAGCAAATATTTTTATTTAGAATTTATCATTTTATTTTCAATTTAGGACACTTATAGCATTTATAAGTGTTACAACACTTACATAATTCAACAAAAGAAATAAGGAGCATTAAACTTAAACTGATTTTTAATACTCCAATTAATTACTTGAATTATTAAAAAAAAAAAGACACATTCCATCATATATGGCAAATTTCACACTCCTGTATATATGCATCTGTGTGAGGCACATACATGGACCTCTGTTCATGGGCTCATTTGTGCCTCTGTTTCACTTGTATCTTTAGAGTGTTATGTGGTAGAGGACATGTATATAGAATGAGTTATTTAGTCAAAAAACTCCTTGACAAAGTTTTTGACAAGTGGAACATGAGATATGTTGTGCTTCATCTTAGTCATTTGCATTCAGGTTTTATAATTCTGGACATAAATTTTCTTTGAGAAGGATATCCCTTCAGGAATTCAATTCAGTGTGGCCTTTAAATGTGATTGCATGCCTGGAGAAGACCTAAGAAAAATAAAACAAGGTTGCCATGAATTGTATAGCATCAAAAATCACAAACCTAGAGACAATTTTGCCTACGAAAGAACCTTCTTGAAGGCACTCTTGACTTCCTTGTTCCTCAGGCTAGAGACCACAGAATTGACCTTGGGGTGACCCTGCTGTAGAACACAGATGCCATGTTGTCATGTCCATCGCATGGCTGGAGCTGGGCTCTAAGTACATGAAAATGAGTGCCCCATAGAAGATGGAGACCGCAAGGTGGGAGGCACAGGTGGATAAAGCCTTCTGGTACCTTGCAGAGGAGTGCATCTTTAGGACGGTGATAAATGTGAATATGTAGGATATGAAGATAACCAAGAGAACAAAACAGATGTTGAAGCTGGCTACGTAAACAGGAACCCTCTCCCTTACACGCCCATCAGAACAAGACGGAGCCGTGATGGCTGGAATAGCTCAGGAAACTGATGGGCCACGTGGGGTCCAGAGACAGAGAGATGGAATGCATTGCCAACACGGGTGGAGGCCTTCAGGAAGCCACAGACACAGCAGCCTGGGACCAGATGTGCACACACACGTGGTGTCGTGGTGGTGGTATCATGTAGGGGTTTGCACACGGCTGCATAGTGACCATGGGCCATTAAGGCCAAAAGGTAATTTTCCACAGTAGCAAAGGCTGCAAAAAGAACATCTGAGCAGCACAGGCCTTATAGGAGATGAGCTTGTGAACTGCAAAGAGGACTCCTTGATGGCTCAGACAGTAAAGAATCTGCCTGCAATGTGGGAGACCTGGGTTCAAAGCCTGGATTGGAAAGATCCTCTGGAGGAGGGAATGGCGACTCAATCCAGTATTCTTGCCTTGAGACTCCCATGGACAGAGGAGCCTGGCGGGTGACCGTCCATGGCGTTGCAGAGTTGGACATGACAACAAATCGGGTCACTTTCATCCTGTTGTCCATTGATGTTCTTTGGGAATCAGGGGATGTCCCATAGCAAGTGAAAGTAAGGACAAGAGTGTTAAGTGGAATAAAAATTTCAGTGAAACTGAAATGTTTATATCAGTTCAACTCAGTTCAGTCGCTCAGTCATGTCCAACTCTTTGTGACCCCATAGACTGCAGGTCACCAGGCCTCCCTGTCCATCACCAGCTCCTAGAGTTTACTCAAACTCATGTCCATTGAGTCTGTGATGTCATCCAGCCATCTCGTCCTCTGTCGTATATATCATATGCTTATATCATTTTAGCTAATACATATTTCAAGATTGTTGATATCTAACTATAAAATTTAATACATTAATTATCTAGATTTAAAAACTATTAAATTGTAAACTTTCCCAAACCAACAGAGACCCTATCTCTCTAGTTTCAAAATTTTGTATGTTTGTAAACTGAGATTTGGAAAATTTAATGATTTGTCCAAGATGACATATCTGGGATGCTCTGTCTCTGCTAATTCCGTTTTTTCTATCCTAGTAAAAGCTTACACGATTACATTACTCAACTGCCATAATAGCTCTAGACACTTGCATATGTATCCATTTATTGATCCATCTCAGCAATTTCTAGAGGTTGGTTAGATTTATTTTCATTTAAATAGTGAAGAACAAGATGGCGAGTAATTTATTCATATTTTATTGTTGTCATTGATCAATTTTGCTGAGTTGTGTCCAGCTCCTTGTGACCCCATGGACCGCAGCATGCCAGGCTCCCCTGTCCTTCACTATCTCCCAGAATTTGTTCAGATTCATGCCCATTGAATCTGTGATAGTATCTAACCTTCTCATTCTTTCCCACCCCCTTTTCCTTTTGCTCTCAATCTTTCCCAGAGTTAGAGTCGTTTCCATAAGTCAACTCTTCATACCAGGTAGTCAAAGTATTGGCACTTCAACTTCCAGTGAATATTCGGGGTTGATTTCCTTTAGGACTGACTGATTCGATTCATATTTATATAAGTATTGATGGCAAGCCAAGTTTCTGATCCAAATAGAGTGATTCCTAAGCAAAATGGTCTTAATTGAACTTAAATCAAATTGTTGTTGTTCAGTCCCTCAGTCATGTCTGACTCTTTGAGACCCCATGGACCGCAGCTCACCCGGTTTCCCTGCCCTTCATCATCTTTCTGAGTTTCCTCAAACTCATGTCCATCGAGTCGGTGATGCCATCCAACCATCTCATCCTCTGTTGTCCCCTTCTCCTCCTGCCTTCAATCTTTCCCAGCGTCAAGGTCCTTGTCAGTGAGTCAGCTCTTCACATCAGGTGGCCAAAGTATTAACTGTAAATAAGTAAATCTAACTGTAATTAAGTTAAATTTAAATCAAATTAAATTTAACTTAGTTTAAAATTGCTCAGTCATTCCATTGGTTCAAATCCAGTGCTTGGAGTTTCACAGTGTAGTTACTGAGACTTATATACATAGGATATGTGGTGGGATAACTGGACCAGTAGGGACTTGTACAACCAGTAGAGGTGATTCTGTGGGGAAAGCATAACATCACATACAGAGCTTGGACTCTGGGATGAGGTGCAGATCAGCCCTACTGTTTGCTATCCAGAAATCATGAGTCCTAACATAAGTCCCCTGAACCTAAAGTTTTCCATTTACAAAATAAAAATAGTAATGAGATTTAACTCAAGATGTTATCGAATAATTAAATGAGCTATTGCATTAAAAACCAATGAGTAAACCTGTTTATCACGGCCTACTTAGGGGCAGCTGTAACATTATTAGGAGAGAATGATGGTTTCCACATTGATTTGGCAAGGTGGGTACAATATGTGGTGCTTTATGTGTGAGTTGTGAAATCTTGAAGCTTCTTTTTCAGTTTGCCTTTTGTCGCACCATAAAGTCACTGAGATTTTCTATGCCCCCCAGCAAGTTTCACTGTTCCTGCTCCACTCATACGATTGCCTGGTTTGGTACTTCCGAGTAGCCAGTTTTCTTAAAAAAATTATTCCTTGAAATACATACTTTAACTTGTGTTTAAAGAGTCTCCTTTTCTTGCTGCTGCTGCTGCTGCTAAGTCGCTTCAGTCGTGTCTGACTCTGTGTGACCCCATAGATGGCAGCCTACCAGCCTCCCCTGTCCCTGGGATTCTCCAGGCAAGAACACTGGAGTGGGTTACTGCCGGGAGCTGCCACGGGAGATCTCACCCATGACAGGGTCATGTAGAAGAGAACTGTTAAGCAAGGCTTCAGGACTCAATGGGCTCCCTAGGCTTTCTCGAGCATCTACCCCAAAACCAGAATCTGTCTGTTTTACTGTTTCATGACATTCACCAACTCCTCTGACATTAACAGGGGGTTAACCCTGACCACCTTTCTCTGCAAAAAATCAACTTAGGGCTATAGCTAATAAGTCTCCTAGACATGAGAGGAATATTTCAAATCATATCCCCTCTGTTAGTGTTCTAGCTTGCTTGGCAGGTGTATCCTTACTTACAGCTGTACACACAATTATTTACAGCCTCCCAATTGTGAGAAGCACGCAAAGCCTAAAACATAGAGCCTTTGAAAGAGTTAAAAGTTATTAGAGTAGTGCCAGTGCTGGTGTAGGATTTCATTATTGGGCCAATGCTTGTTGCTAAGTTCCCATATCTCTTATCCACTGTGCACCTGAGAATGCATTAGTTAACATAGTGAGAATGCAAGAGAAACAAGTGTAGCCTTGAATTTAACCATATCAGACTTCTGAGTTAACTGGTTCTTTCTTGTAACTCACTGCACCTTTGCTCTGTGAAAAACGTAACTCTGTTTAGCATTTTTCTGAGACTGACATAGATTAGAAATATATAGAAAAAACACTTTGAGGGAAAATAAGTTTTTTGGTTGAGCAGCCTTTATCAAAAGAGGGTCATAAAATGTTCACAGGCTTCCAAGGCCAGAAGATACTGTACACAACATTATTTGTGGAAAAGGTATCCAGAAAAAATCATGGTTTCGATAAGGGCAAAACTACTGGAATGTTGGGCTGACTCTGTATGACCTTGCATCTTTCATTTCCCTCTATGCACAAAAAGGTATGTAAGTACCGTTTAAAAATAAAGCTAAGGATCTCGCTCATCAAAGCAGCTTGATCTCGTGTCAATCATTTTCTTCCTCTTCCTCTCTCTTTCAGGCTAAGTTCCCTTCTGGAGTACAGAGATCTGCCGTGTCTACTAATTTACCTGGGTTTCTAAGACCTGAATGGGAAGGCGCCCTGTGCCTTCACTCCCTTGGGAGACCGGGAAGGCACCTGCAGCCTCACGTAGAAGGTGCACGTCTCTTGTCTTGAGACTTTATTGATTTTCTGTATAAATCAAGACACGTCAGCCTCTTTTCTTCTCTCTTTATTTTCTTATCTACAACATTCTTATCTCTCTCTCTAAATCAATCACAATCACCGACGCCGTTCCTCCTTCGGGTTTCCCTGGATCCTGCGGGGGCTGGACCCTGGCAGGTCCCATCACTTCATGGGAAATAGATAGAGAAACAGTGGAAACAGTGTCAGACATTATATTTTTGGGCTCCAAAATCACTGCAGATGGTGACTGCAGCCAGGAAATTAGAAGACGCTTNTTACCACTTCCTTCTCCAATGTATGAAAGTGAAAAGTGAAAGTGAAGTCGCTCAGTTGTGTCCGACTCTTCGTCACTCCATGGACTGTAGCCCACCAGGCTCCTCCGTCCATGGGATTTTCCAGGCAAGAGTGCTGGAGTGGGCTGCCATTGCCTTCTCCGCTCCTTTTCTTAAACTCATTCTTTTTTCAGTACGATAATCCCATATTTGCACCACAGATGGAAGGTGAATAATTATTTGTGGCTTGCCTTTACCCTGCACGTCTGTTTTAGCAGCAAACCCCAAGTTGTTAAATATTTTATGTGAATCTCTTCTTGTGTAGGAACAATATTTTAATTCCTTTTATTTGAATCAGAAGCCTCTGGACAGATAGCCATCTGATGCTATCTCCTATTCCCTATCAGTTTCCTCCTAAACCTTTGGCAACTTCACTTTACAAGCCTAGCCCGTGAAGGCTTTATGCTTGCCAAACTTAACGTACACCATCATGTTATTATACACTGTGTTCTGAAGCAAATGCTAGGCACATAATACATAAAAGTGTGTTTGTGTGCAAGGTAGGTAGCATTCTTATTCTTATTTTACCGCTGGGGAATTGAGGATTTTTGAAGGAATGTGGTGCTTTATAACTACACAGCTGATATTAGGATGATTCAAGATTTAAACTCATTTAAAACCTAATCAAAAGCCTATATTTTTATCCACATCACTGCCAAGATGGATAGCTATGCTAGAAATATTAAAAATAAAATTCTGGGAAAATATTAAAACGAAATTTGGATCTTACTAACTTGCTTTGGTCTCTTCTATAATTTAAAGAAGGGTCATATAACTCTCCTTTTTTTTTTTTTTCTTTGCCTCTAATAAGAGGCTCACATATAGTGAACAAGATGAAATTAGTACCTAATCAGAGCATCACCTAGACTATTTTTTTCAATAATCTTTTTAGAGCAACATCATGATAATGTTTCTAAGTATCACCTAACTTCCTACTGATATTTAATATGCAGCTTCTTAAAAGAAAACTCCTCAATGTTTAAAAAATTTTTTTGAAATATCTGTTAATGTATCTGTGCGTAGTAAATCACTGGGTGTAGCTGCCACACTGATTTTGCATGAATTACAGTTTTCTCTGAAAGCGTGTGATGCAGTGAAGAATCTGCCTGACAGTGCGGGAGACATGCGTTCGATCCCTGGGTCGGGAAGGTCCCCTGGAGAAGGGAACGGCAGCCACTCCAGTATTCCTGCCTGGAAAATCCCATGAACAGAGGAGCCTGGTGGGCTATAGTCCATGAGGTTGCAAAGGATTGGATGCAACTTAGTTACTAAACAACAGCAACTGAGTATAGAAGCTTACCTGGCTGCTTAAAAACAAGCAGTGAATCCTGAAGAGTTGTTTGGAATAAGGAATTCAGCCATGGAATAATGCATAAATACTGTTAGAGAAGCTCTCTCAAGTGGTGTTCAAAGATTTCAAGGTCTCTAAGTCAGGGAATAATAGTGGAAACTATGTTAATATGGGTTCAAGTTCAGAATTCTCCATGCATTCTTTCTGTGCTCTTGGAGAAGTCATTTACCACTTCATTTGTAAAATAAATGTAATAGAATTACTTTTCCCCCAAAATCCATAGAATTGTGTTTGGAAATAGCAAATAAAGAAATGTCTATAAAATAACTTGAGAGGAGGGTTTATAGTTTTAGTATAATTAAATTATACAGAATATAAGTAAAGCTTATTATATTTACTCAATCTCATTTTTACCTTGGAGTGTTTCCTCGGCTATGGCTGCAGAGTCGTAGGAAATCCTAACAACCAGAAGACCTGCATGTGCAAACAGCTGTTAACATTTAGATGGATACAGGGTGATCACAGCCTGGGATCACAGTCTGGTTCCTCTAGAGGGAGGTCATCAAGAGTCATCTTGGGTTTCAGAAGCTAATACGTGGGAACCAGGAGTGACTTACAGAGACGTGATGCTCTCTAGGGCTGTCTTCATGAGAACATCTATAGTATTTCTTCCTACTTTTCTAGGAAGAAGTAATTAGACTATCTGTGGGGACCACATTGGATATTTTGAGTGTGTACATGTTTTTTTGGTTACTTTATATTATTTTCATTTTTAATTGGCACATAATTTTCAAACAGTAAGATGCATACTTTTTAATGTATAACTCTAAGAATCTGATCAAATGTAGAGTCAGGTAACCACTAACACAGTCCCTGAGTTTCTTTGCAGTTAACCCAGTCACCAACCCATTGCCCCTCATAGCCCATAATTTTGCCTTTGTGAGTGTGTCCTTCACTAGAATCATGGAATATGCAGTCTTTGTGACCTCTTCCACTTAGAATAATTCTGTTTGAGGCCCACCTATATTGCTACCTGATATCTGTAGTAGAATATTTAAATTGCAGTGTAGCATTCCGTAATGTAAATTTTATGCAGTGGTTTTCTCGTTGTCGTTGTTTTTCCCTTCCTCCTGTGAGGACCTTTGTGTTGTTTCTGATGCTTGGTGATTATAAAGAAAGCTGGCCTAAAGTTTGGCTAAATTTTTGTATGTGTGAACAAGGCTTTATTTTGGTGAATTCCCTCACTCATGGCTCATACTGTGTTGGAGCTAGGGGAAAATTCTGCATTCCCCAGAAAATCATCTAGCCTGCCACAGGATGAGCCCTGAATGAGGGCATCTACTGAGTGATGGTGGCAGGAGGGGAAGACCGTTGGTGAGGGGAGGGAGCACCAGCTACAGATGGGAGGACTGTGATGTTTCCTGATGACACTTTTGACTTAGTTTTGCAGGAGGTCAAGACTTGCCACCACCCTGCAAGGGTCTCAACAAGGATGATATTCACCCTCAAGAGGGTAAAAGTCCTTCAGGGGTGAAAAANACAGATGGGAGGACTGTGATGTTTCCTGATGACACTTTTGACTTAGTTTTGCAGGAGGTCAAGACTTGCCACCACCCTGCAAGGGTCTCAACAAGGATGATATTCACCCTCAAGAGGGTAAAAGTCCTTCAGGGGTGAAAAAAATCAGACATTTTAATGGTTTGTGCCTTTCCAAACTCAACCCTGTCTGACAAAACCTTATGTCATCGTGTTTGATTTCATGGGAGATGGTGAGGAGTGAGACTAAAGGCTCTATAAAGGCTCCTTAAGGACGTGCCTGGGCAATAATGGACGAAAGAACGAGAAGCCTTGCTCTGATCGGGCTTGACTTCCCTTCTCAGAGTATGTTCATTGTTTGGCAAAAATTATACTAGAGAGCTAGAGATAAGGAGAGGATGTGAGTAGATATGAGGAGCACAAGAGCTGGATGGTGTTGGACACAAGCCTTATATCGCCACCTTCTTTCTACTGACATAGGTCGCCTGTGGAACTGCCGTCTCTTTCCAAGCTCGCTCACTGGCTGACACCCACAGTAGACCTCTAAGCCCAGCATGTGCGTGCAGAGCTTCCCTCAGCTTCTGGGCTCCAATAGTCTTCTCGTGGAATATGACTCCTGACTTCCTGTGTGGCCACCAAGGGGACAGACGATGCAGCTTGCAGGTTCGAGAGTGTCAGGCCCCCATGGGATGGACGCTGGCTGATGGGAAGCAAGAGACGAAAAGGAGCAGGGCACATGCGTGTCCATTTATCCTCTCCCTGGACTGATCCCAGCTGTGATTTCTCCTCCTGGAAGAGTACGTTGATTGAACATATCTAAGGAGACCGTGCTCCCTGTGAACAATCTCCCCGCAACAGTGCCCTTCATCACATTCTTGTTGCATCTCTGCTCCCTCTATCGTCCTCCTCCTTAAACCCCCGGGATTTCATCTGCCCAACAAAATATCAAGACTTAAATTCTTCCTTCAGGCTCTAGAAGTGGGAAGACCTGTGATGAGATAGTAGCTANGCAACAGTGCCCTTCATCACATTCTTGTCGCATCTAGCCTAGCCTCTGCTCCCTCTATCGTCCTCCTCCTTAAACCCCCGGGATTTCATCTGCCCAATAAAATATCAAGACTTAAATTCTTCCTTCAGGCTCTAGAAGTGGGAAGACCTGTGATGAGATAGTAGCTATTATAGTCCCTCTGGGCTGCTATAACAAAATACCATAAGTTGGGTGGCTTATAAACAACAGAAATTTATTGCTTACCGTCCTGGAGGCTAGAAGGCCAAGACCAAGACTCAAGCAATTCAGTGTCTGGTGAGTCTGCCTCCAGGCTTATGGACTGCCATTTTTTGGTTATATCATCACAAAGTGGAAGGGGAAAGGGAGCGTTTTCAGACCTCATTTATAAGGATGCTAATCCCATTCCTGAGGGCTCTGTCTCCATGACCTAATCAACTTCCAAGACTGTACCTCCTAATGCCATCACCTGGGGTCATGTTTCAGCATATTAATTTAAAGGGGACACAAATATTCAGACCACAGCAGTAGTGGGAGAAGGAACTCAAAAACATGCCTCGTGGTCAAGTTAAGGAAATAAGGATTCTGGCTCCACACACACTTTTTTCCTAGTCATGACCAGACAGATAGAATAATTTGCCTTTTTTTCTCCATTACTCAGTTACTTTAAATATTAGTCACAAATATCTATACCATCAGTCCATAGGTTACAATGATTCCTGTTGAGGCGGAGATGACTGTTCTTGGTTTGGGTGAGAAGTAACTGAACTAGATTATGAAGCACGTGCAGGGATTAGAAGTCGGAGTCTATTAATTTTGGTGTCTTTCTGGCTATATGAGCTTCCCTGGTGGCTCAGATGGTAAAGAATCTGCCTGCAATGCAGGAGACCCAGGTTCAGTCCCTGGGTCAGGAAGATGCCCTGGAGAAGGGAATGGCAGTTCCCTACTCCAGTGTTCTTGCCTGGAGAATTCCATGGATGGAGTGGCCNAGCTTCCCTGGTGGCTCAGATGGTAAAGAATCTGCCTGCAATGCAGGAGACCCAGGTTCAGTCCCTGGGTCAGGAAGATGCCCTGGAGAAGGGAATGGCAGTTCCCTACTCCAGTGTTCTTGCCTGGAGAATTCCATGGATGGAGTGGCCTGGTGAGCTACAGTCCATGGGGTCGCAAAAAGTTGGACAAAACGGAGAAGCTTTCACTTTCACTGTATACGCAGCCTTGCTTTTTCCTCTCTATTTCAGGGTCTATATTTCCAGGCTTCCCAGTGTATCTGTGAACAACCAAATATCAACATTAAAAACTCAGAGTTTATTTCTTTAGTTTGCAACTACGAGCCCCAAGGGCCAAATCACTGGGTCCCTAGAGTCCCATCCAACACTGGCATTCATTCAGGTGGGAAGGAGACTGTGGCCTGCCCCCTTCCACAAGAGATGGCATCTCTTTGGAGTCCTAATGCCTAGTGCAGGAGTTACAGCTGGCTCTTGAGGTGTTTACTGTTTCCTCTCTACTTGGCACTAGCGAGAAAGCAGAGAAGGAACCCTCAAAATTCTTACCATCTATCTCACTAGGAACATAAGACATGCAGCAAACAATTCACTTGCTACCAAATGTGAAAGTGAAAGTGAAGTCGCTCAGTTGTGTCCGACTNCCTTCATCTGCAGCCTGAGGAACAGGGACAAGAAAGGGGCCCTGGGGAGCCTCCTCCAGGGGAGAGGGCCCTCCCTGTGGTGCCCTGAGCCTCTGAATTCCTTTGTCCCCGTTGCAAAATGGCTGATGCTGCTCAGAGTCCGTGGCGTACATGTGATGGTTCAACTTTTAATGAACTTTCAGAAATCTGCTTCCTTCCTATTCCAGTCACTGCGGGCTGGGGCTTTCCCACACAGCACTGGTCTTGGAAACAAAGTGCCTGATGCCCATGGTGACTCACAACAGTGGCATGCATACTGATTACAATCCACGCAATTAGGCGATTCCGTGAAAACTGTCCATAACTTCGGCAATAAGAAGGGCCTGTAGAGCCTGTAGTTTATCAAGTGCACCTTTGAGGACAGTTGTGACAAATTCCTTCAAACCACACTGATAAAAAGCAGGAGTAACGTCCACCTGCTTCTCTATGGGTTACCAGACATCCTCTTAACATTCTTCCTCAAGTGCCTCAAAATCCACCCTATCCCACCGCTCCAACAGGAACCGTCACTTGACCTCTGCTTTCTTTATTCCACATGGACCAGCGTGAGACCTAGATTCGTCCTCTAGAGGCTTCGGATCTGGCCCAAGTCCGCTGCTAACTCACTGTGTGACAAGACATGTTACTAACCTGCAATGTAACAAGTGATCTAAGAAGAACAAATAAGGCGAGTATCATTAAAATCCACTTATGTAAAACAGAATATGCAGAAGGAGATGCCTGGGAGGATAGTGAGCAAAATATTAACAGTGGCCATGGCAGGTTATGTTTTCCAAGAATGGACGCAACAACATTTCTATCCCACGTGCTCTTGAAGGACTGGCCACTTCCTCATCAAGAACTGGAGTCTGAGGCCTCCCCCTGAGCCTGGAGGACTGTGGGGCTGCCTCTGACCAACAGAGGATCCCAGAGGGGTGCTGCGTGATACCCGAGGCTCTTAGAAAACCTCGTACACTTTCCTGTAGCACTGTCTCAAGAATGCACCTCCGGGGCCTGAGTCAGCATGGAAGAAGTCCCTCTACTCTGAGGTCGCCCTGCTGGAGGGACCACAGAGAGTCAGAGAGAGACGCGCAAGGTGTCCCGGGTGTTCCGGTCAGCAAGCCTCTGAGTCTCCCTGCCGAGCACCTGCCACGGGAGGGAGTGACTCCAGCTGACCCCAGCCTCAACTCTGATGGCAAAAATGTCGTCACATTTCACAGGTCTAAGTGAAAATTGCCTGGTTGCCTTCAGTCAACTCCTAGAACTCTGAGACACAACAATCAAATGACTACTGTTATTTTAATCCCCTTACATTTGGGGTTTGTTATACAGGAGAAGGTTTGCATTNTGGCAAAAATGTCGTCACATTTCACAGGTCTAAGTGAAAATTGCCTGGTTGCCTTCAGTCAACTCCTAGAACTCTGAGACACAACAATCAAATGACTACTGTTATTTTAATCCCCTTACATTTGGGGTTTGTTATACAGGAGAAGGTTTGCATTGGAGAAGGCGATGGCACCCCACTCCAGTACTCTTGCCTGGAGAATCCCATGGACAGAGGAGCCTGGTGGGCTGCAGTCCATGGGGTCATGAATAGTCGGACACGACTGAGGGACTTCACTTTCACTTTTCACTTTCATGCATTGGAGAAGGAAATGGCAACCCACTCCAGTGTTCTTGCCTGGAGAATCCCAGGGATGGGGGAGCCTGGTGGGCTGCCGTCTATGGGGTCGCACAGAGTCGGACACGACTGAAGTGACTTAGCAGCAGCATACAGTAGCATGTAACCAAAATGGTGTTTTTGTTTCATGGGGAAGAGTGATTAATACTGTATCTATTAATACTATGCTATTAATAATATCATTTTAACATTTTACAGTGACATCACTCTAGGAAGAAATAAAGCACTATTTAAATTTAATTTTAAGGAACAAAGTCTGTCTTGCCTACTAAACCATCATGCCAGAATCTTCTAGGTTGCATAAACGTCAGTTAGACAGAGATATAAGTTTCTCTCTGTATTGTGATTCCATTAAACCCATATTTGATGGAATAAGAACCATGATGGTCAGATCTTGCTCATTTGGTTTGAATTGTGCTTCATCCCTGTGGACCTGTCCTGGACCTCTATTACATCTGTCTTATAGATCCTACAGAAGGTGTATTCATTCTAACATATCACTCCATCTGCAATGAGTAATGGGGAAGTTGGTTGGTTAGAAATAGATTTAAGTGCAGGTTGAGAAATTAAATTAAGATCAAGTTTGGGACACAAAGACAACTAATTAAGAAGATAGGGAATCACAAGCTTTTATGAAAACCTTGGCAACTGTTACAGAAGAAAGACGTAAATCTGCACTTAAATTCTTGTATTTCCCTGAATCATTCCTCTGTCATTTTCAGGGAACATCTATTATAAGCCTTCTATTCACCAGGCTCTAAGTCCAGCCCTGGGACTAAAAGAATGAATAATTCACAGTCTATGCCTTTAATGCACTCACAAACTAAAGAGAGAAACTGAAAAAAAAAAATTAAGGATTTTTAAGACTTGAGAAGCAAAGACAACATTTAATAAATAATTCATCTCATTAGATTTAGAAAGCATAAATATTTTTTGCAAGAGACAGAAAACCAAATTTTATAACATTGATGTTCTTTTGTGTTCGCTATCCCTGAGAAAAGCAAGTTTAAGCTTTGTGAATAAATTAATAGAAAGCCCTGCCATCTAAATATAGGTAACACAATTGCAAGAGAAATATATGGGGAAAAATCCATACATTGAGTAGAAATGATTTATAAAACCTAATGCATAAAGTGGCAGCAAATGTTTGTTGTTTTTTCACCAAACAAATGTTGTTGAGTACATAGTGAGTCAAATGGGAAAATGGCAGCACCGTTGATTTCCTGGCTGTTGCTTCATTGTGCATGAGATGGATGATGGACTTACAGTGCTGGCTTTAATATGTGGGGACAGGAAGGCCTGTGATAGGAAAAGTAGGATCAGGTGATAGACGGTGTCACAGGTGGAACAGCCGTTTTAAGTAAGGAAGTTCAAGGGTGGAGGAAGGCTTGTTTCAGGTATTTGAGCTGAGAACTGAATAAAATTAGGGAGTGGGCCATGACAAGATCTGGAAAAACACATTCCAAGAAAAGGGAAGAGCAGGTCCTTTAATAAATAAATAAAGATCCTAATATGAGAACATGTCTGATATGTTGAAGGGATCACAAGTGCGTTGGACTAGGGGTAAAGGGAGGTAAGTATTATCCTGGAGGCAGTTGGTGCCCAACCTGGTTGAATATTGGAGGTCATGACAAAGAGTTTGAATTTTATTCAAATACTTCAAGTACTTAAAGCCGTGAGATGGGAAGAAATTACCCAAGGAGTGGCCTCAGAGGGAGAGGAAGGCCTATGACTAAGTCCTGGATGACTCTGATATTCAGAAATATGGAGCCAGCAAAAGAGGCTGAGGAGCAGCAGCCCTGGACGCAGGAGACAGAACATAGTCCGGAAGATGGAGGAAGGAAGTGAGAGCTCTTCCAAAGAAAGGGGGGGATCAGGTGTTTCAAGTACCGCAGGGGCCACCCTCACTCCTGAAGCCACATGTCCTCCTAGAACTAATCATCTCCCTTCTTCAGTGCACGCTGCTCTCATCCTTGGCCATCTCCCTGCCAGATCTACATCCTCAGGGTTGAACTCAGATTGGGAACACCCCCTTCAGAACATATTCCCCAGAAGATGGAAACATCTCAGATGTCTTATTTGCCTCTCTCTTCCTTCCATGGCTTATGTCTCTCTCTGTAGTCTCTTTTTAATAGAGGAATTTAGATGACTCAGAATGACGAATCCCACTTAAAACTGGCCTATGACTTTAGGCAATACCCTTAGTGACCATTTTCAACCAGCCAAGAATACTCAGGACCATCCTCTGCTTTCTTTGACAATAAAAGTATTAGTATACTGCAATCAAGTATGTTTTCTCTCAGAGAAAATTAACACTATTTACATTTCAAAAGCAATTAGTATAATTTGCCACATTAATAAGCAAAAAATTAAACTGATCATTCTAGTGGATGCAGAAATTGATTTTGGACAAAACCTAATTTTCATCCCTGATTTTAGGGGGAAAAAAAACAACTCTTAATGAACTAGGAATCAGAGGGAACTCCCTTAACCTGGTAAAAAGTCAACTGTGCGTAATGAAAGCTGAGAGACTGAAGATGTCCCTAAGGTCAAGAACAGGAAGGGGATTTTCATTCCCATCACTTCTCTTCAACATTTTATTGGAAGTGAATAAGTCAGCCAGAGAAAGACAAATATTATCTGATCTCACTTATAAGGAGAATCTAAACAACTCAAACTCATGGCATTAGATATTTGTGGCTTCCAGAGGCAAAGGATAGAGGGTCGGGGCACTGGAGGTGAGGGTGAAGGGTGGGGGAGCTGGGATGGAGGTGGTCAAAAGGCACAGGCTTCCAGCTGTAAGACAAGTAAGTCCCGGGACGTAAGGTGCAGCATGGTGACTGCAGTTAGCGATACTGTTCTGTATATTAGAAAGTTGCTAATAGACTACATCGTACATGTTCTCATCACAAGGAAAAAATTTTGTAACTATGTCAGGTGATGGATGTTAAGTAATTGTAGCAATCATTTCACTATATATACATATATCAAATCACTTTGTACGCTTTAAATTTCTGTCATGTGTTAGGTACATCTCAATAAAACTAGAAAAGTTAATAAATAAAAATATTAGCTAAGACATGTAAAACAAAATTATATCCCATAGGCTCAGAAAGAAGGACCTAAGGAGAACTCATGGTAGCAAATTTGGATTAAGTTCAGTTCAGTCCCTGAGTCATTTCCAACTCTTTGCAACCCCCATGGACTGCCACACGCCAGGCTTCCCTGTCCATCACCAACTCCCCGAGCTTGCTCAAACTCATGCCCATTGAGTCGGTGATGCCATCCAACCATTTCATCTTCTGTCGTCCCCTTCTCCTCCTGCCTTCAATCTTTCCCAGCATCAGAGTCTTTTCCAGGGAGTCAGTTTTTTGCATCAGGTGGCCAAATTTGGAATAAAAAACAAGTAAACCTTGTATGATGGTTCAAGCCAGTGCAATAAGGCAAGAAAAAGAAAACAAAGGCTGATTTGTGAATCCAGATCTCATGGTCACCAGTGCGATTTTTCTCAATATTTTTTCTTACACACATCCACGCAACACTTTTCTAAAATGTTTGTGTCCTCATAATAAAGGTTCTAGAATTCAAAAATGCTATCCATTTAATCTAGGTGCTCCATTTTCTCACACACAACTGCGAGAATGTGAGTTGTATGTGCTGCACACATCACAAAGTACTAGCACATCAGGGCTACAAAACGCATGGTGTTGATGGCTTCCTATCTCTACAGATTGAACTTTTATCTCTACTATGTAAAAGGAAAAGGAAAAATGCAATAGCAGTAAATTTCAGATAGGATAGGCAGGAGATCACAGCAAGACTGTTTATGACAATGAAGTGCTCAGGTAAGGAGCCCCAGTCTAGCCTGTGCTTGCTGACCTTGGGACAATTACTCAACTTTAAGTCTCAGGTGCCTCATCTACCTGTAAACAGGGATAATAGTAGAACATGCCTCATAGAGTTCTGGAGAGTATTAAATTAGATAAGTCCTATAGCAAATGTCAAGCACGGGCTTCCAAGGTGGCTCAGTGGTAAAGAATCTGCTTGTCAACGCAGGAGATGTGGGTTCAATCCCTGGGTCAGGAAGGTCCCTTGGAGAAGGAAGCAGCAACCCACTCTAGTGTTCTTGGCTGGAAAATCCCATAGACAGAGGAACCTAGTGGGCTATCCAGTCCATGGGGTGCAAAAAGTCAGATGTGACTTAGTGACTAAACAGCAACAATAAGAAATAGCAAATATCACGATTCCTGGAAGGCAAAAACTGTCTAACAAATATGCTATCTATCTAAGTCTATCTACCTGTCTGTCTACCTATTCATCATCATCAGTAATATTATGCTTGTTATTCAAAATCGACAGAAACAATAAGAAAAATGATGACAACATAAACAATAAACTTTGGAAAATTCCTTTGGATCAAGACAGTAGTTAGATGTTTGGTTTTCCAGATACTTTTGCTTCATGCATCAAATATTTGTTGTGACAGGCAATGCCAATGTATTGCAAAATTTGAAGTCATTATCAAGTTGTTGTTAGGGTGCTTTCTCTCTCTTGAAGTTTATAGAGTTTTTATGACTTACTTCCACCAACACAACTTGAAATTTAATGAGTTGTTAGTTCCAGTTAAATGACAAGATTAAGCTAGAGCTCACAGGGAGCTTTCATTCAAGTTGAGGGATACAGATGAACAGGTGAGCAGATAAAAGAACTGAGTGTTGATGGCAATGGTGCAGGCTAAGGATAAAGCAGGCTAAGGAAGAAGCCTTAAAGAGAGTGAAGTGACTAATTTATAAAGTAGTCCAGGGAAGGCCTAAATGACTTCTCTAAACAGATAACATTTAACAAGCAATATGGAATGATTTGAGAAGTATTTCAGGCAGAGAAAAGGACAAATACAAAGCTTCTGAGGCAGGGGCATGCATGGCACTGTCCAGGAACAGTGAGAAAACAGTGTGAGTAAAGGGGGTGAGTGGGTAGGAAAGTGATAAGACAAGGTAATAGCCATGCTATTTCACCATCAGCCACTTCAAAGCATTTCTGAAAAAAAGAAAAGATGAAAGAAAATAACCTTAATAATATCACTGCACTATTTTTAACATAACGTAGAGAGAGGGTAGTCATAAAGTTAATGTAAAAAAAGTCTCAATGTTCTCTCCACTTTTAGTCTAACGTGACTATTTATCTTTTGGAAATTGCCATGTGAACATGCTTTCTCTTACCAAAACCCTCAGTAACAACTCAAACATTAACTTCTAAGATAATGTTATTATTTAATCTTATTAAAATGTGTCAAAAACACATTTACTTCACTAAAATATTTTATTCAAAATGATTATCATGTTTCTGAATTTTGAATGCTTGGACCTGTTCCAAAACTAAAGAAATAAACAATATTGGACAGAATTTTATGTTCGAGTCCCTACGTGGCTGTGAACTTTGAGTTATGACATACAGTAGGTCTAAGAGAGATGAAATAACTTCTGTGCATTTCACACCATTAAAAGGTTAAACCTAGAGAACACTTTGCCTTCTCAATAACCTTCTTGAATGCACTCTTGACTTCTCTGTTCCTTAGGCTGTAGACCACGGGGTTCAGCATGGGGATGAGCATCGTATAGAACACAGATGCAATTTTGTCTGTGTCCATGGAGTGGCTGGAGCTGGGCTGTAAGTACGTGAAGATGACGGTCCCGTAAAATATGGATATTGCAACAAGGTGGGAAGCGCAGGTGGATAAAGCCTTCTGGCATCCTTCACCTGACTGCAACTTCAAAATGGTGATACATATGAGCAAGTAGGAAATCAGAATAACAAGAAGTGCAAAAAAGATGTTAAGGCTTGAAATAAGAAAAAGAATCAGCTCATTAATGTCTTTATCTGAACAAGTCAGAGACATGACTGCTGGAATATCACAGAAAAAGTGATGGATGACATTGGACGTACAAAAAGAGAGAGAGAATGTGTCCCCAACATCAATAGCAGCAGTCAGAATAGCAAAGATGCAAGAGCCTATGGCCAGACGTGCACACACACTTGCGGTCATGGAGGTGGTGTAATGCAGGGGCTTGCACACTGCTGTGTAGCGGTCATAAGCCACTGAGGCCAACAGGTAGTTTGCCACAGTGGCAAAGGCTACGAAGAAGGACATCTGAGCAGCACAGGCCTCCTAGGAGATGACCTTGTCTCCTGTGAGGAGCCCAGCCATCACCTTTGGGGTGATGGTGGAGGAGTAACAGAGGTCCACGAGAGACAGGTTACTGAGGAAAAAGAACATAGGGATATGGAGACTGGAGTCCAGCAGGATCAGCGTGGTCACCCCCAGGTTCCCAGTCAGAGTAAGGAGGTAAACGAAGGTGAAGGTTATGAACAGAGGGACCTGCCGCTGTGGGTCATCTGTGAGTCCGAGCAGGATGAAGCCAGCTCCCTCTGTATTATTTTCCATGAAAGTGATTTGAGAGTCACAAGATGCCCTGTGGCAAAGAGAAATAATACATGGATGAACAAAAAGCTGTTGCACAGAAGCTGAAATGCACATGTATTATTTTATTAGAACAATCAGTTTTTCATCAGTATTTACCATTTTGGTAACATNAGGAAGTCAGAAAGAAAAACACCAATACAGTATATCAACACATATATGTGGAGTTTAGAAAGATGGTAACGATAACCCTGTTTGCGAGACAGCAAAAGAGACACAGATGTACAGAACAGTCTTTTGGACTCTGTGGGAGAGGGAGAGGGTGGGATGATTCGGGAGAATGTCACTGAAACATGTATACTATCATGTAAGAAACGAATCGCCAGTCTCAGTTCGATGAAGGATACAGGATGCTTGGGGCTGGTGCATTGGGATGACCCAGAGAGATGGTACGGGGAGGGAGGTGGGAGGGGGTTTCAGGATGGGGAACACGTGTACCCCCATGGCANCATGTATACTATCATGTAAGAAACGAATCGCCAGTCTCAGTTCGATGAAGGATACAGGATGCTTGGGGCTGGTGCATTGGGATGACCCAGAGAGATGGTACGGGGAGGGAGGTGGGAGGGGGTTTCAGGATGGGGAACACGTGTACCCCCATGGCAGATTCACGTCAGTGCATGGCAAAACCACTACAGTATTGTAAAGTAATTGCCTCCAAGTAAAATAAAAAAATAGAATAAAATGAAAACCACTGAATCTTGAAAAAAAGTGAAAAATAAAAACGGTCCTCTCTTCTCCAGAACTATTCTTCCCCTTCTTTCCATCTCAGTTCACTCTGTCCCTTTCCAAATGAGCTTGTTGCCTGACCTCTTGGAGAGACAAGAGGGAAGGACTTCAGAATTGGTCTCCCACAAGTAATGCTTGCCTGACCTTCTGCTGTGGGTTGCTGTTTTNGCATGCTGCGATTCATGGGGTCGCAGAGTCAGACATGACTGGGCGACTGAACTCAACTGAACTTAACTGATGGTGGAAGCTTAGATTATGCATTTAAAATCTTTCTTTTATTCCCCAGTATATACACTCAATGCTGTAAATTTCCTTCTAAATACTACTACTTCTGTATCCTACAAATTCTGATAAGTTGTGTTATCATTTTCATTTAGCGCAAAATATCTTAAAATTTCTCTTGAGATTTATTCTTTGATCCATTTTTAAAAAGTATGTTCTGCATTGAAACATGTATATTTTCATATGTGAAATGGATCGCCAGTCCAGGTTCGATGCATCATACAGGGTACTTGGGGCTGGTGCACTGGGATGGTGCAGAGGGATGGGATGGGGAAGGAGGTGAGAGAGGGGTTCAGGATGGGGGACACATGTACACCCATGCAGGATTCATGTCAATGTATGGCAAAACCAATACAATATTGTAAAGTAATTAGTCTCCAAAAAATAAATAAAATAAAAAATATTGCTATAAAAAATAAAAGTATGTTCTTTAATCTCTGTATATTTTATTAATATGTATTTTATTTCCAAGATTTCTTGGTTTCCTTTTCAGATTGTGTGTTGCAGAATGATAACCATTTATTTTTCTTTCATTTATTTCCAGCTCTCAAATGATATTAGAATACATGCAGAATTGTCTAAATTGTCTAAAATCCATCATCTTAATTGTCCTTTTAAATATGCAGTTCAAATTAAATAACTTTTCTGAGAGTCACTTTTCGCATCCAGACAATCAGAATAATCACATTTTCCCCATTTAAATTAGGTGAGTGGAGTCAACTAAGCCATAGCGTAGAGACCTACGACTCCTCACGGCACTGCTGTNATTGTCCTTTTAAATATGCAGTTCAAATTAAATAACTTTTCTGAGAGTCACTTTTCGCATCCAGACAATCAGAATAATCACATTTTCCCCATTTAAATTAGGTGAGTGGAGTCAACTAAGCCATAGCGTAGAGACCTACGACTCCTCACGGCACTGCTGTTATTATTAGTACTGTTAGTGCTCTTAGAACTAACATAGTAGACAACGGATTATAATGATAAAAGTATAAAGCAATAAACATGCTATAAATATACTATACGATCATATTATAGTACTAACAAAGTATATCACAATCAGAAACTCATTTAAAGATTGAATGAGGAATGAGAGAGAGAAGAGGGAGAGAGACAAGAGAGAGAGAAAGTGAGAAAATATGGAAACTTAAGAGAAGAACTAGAAGGAACAATTTGTCTGATTATAAGCATATTATAATCATTTAGGAGAAGATACCCAGAGACTATTTACCCAAGGGTACAGCATGGACTTTAGTAATTTTCCTAGATTGTACAGATAAGGGTGATCAATTAGCAACTTATATGGAGTTGGTTTGGGGAATATTATTTGCCAGTCCTTGAATCCTAGTTTCATTCCTGTTAAAAGTCCTATCCATATAATATCCAGTATACTTATTTCACAAAGATATAAATATTAAATTTAAGCTTACATAGAAACCTTCTAATACAATTACAGATAACAAGAAAAATTGTCATCATGAGATCCCTTCCTATTCCCTTCATTCTCCTCCAGCTATCTCTGCACATATGTCAAAATTTGGAACAACTGTTTGCTTTATAGTAAAAATGTATATAGAGAGAGCTGCTACATCTCTGGCTGCACAGAATATAATCAATCTGCTTTTGGTATTGGCCATCTGATGACGTTCACTTGTAGAGTCTCCTCTTATGCTGTTGGAAGAGGGTGTTTGCTATGACCAGTATGTTCTCTTGGCAAAACTCTGTTAGCCTTTGCCCTGCTTTATTCTGTACTCCAAGGTCAAATTTGTCTGTTACTTCAGGTATTTCTTGACTTCCTACTTTTGCATTCCAGGAATTATTTCAAATTCTAAAAGATGGATGCTGTGAAAGTGCTGCACTCAATATGCCGGAAAATTTGGAAAACAGAAATGGCCACAGGACTGAAAAAGGTCAGTTTTCATTCCAATCCCCCAAAATGGCAATGCCAAATAATGCTCAAACTACCACACAATTGCACTCATCTCACATGCTAGCAAAGCAATGCTCAAAATTCTTCAAGCCAGGCTTCAGTAGCATGTGAACTGTGAACTTCCAAATGTCCAAACTGGATTTAGAAAAGGCAGAGGAACCAGAGATCAAATTGCCAAAATCTGCTGGATCATAGAAAAAGCGAGAGTTCCAGAAAAACATCTACTTCTGCTTTATTGGCTATGCCAAAGCTTTTGACTGTGTGGATCACAACAAACTGTGGAAAATTCTGAAAGAGATTAGAATACCAGACCACCTGACCTCCTCTGGGAGAAATCTGTATGCAGGTCAGGAAGCAACAGTTAGAACTGGACATGGAACAACAGACTGGTTCCAAATTGGGAAAGGAGCACGTCAAAGTTGTATATTGTCACCCTGCTTATTTAACTTCTATGCAGAGTACATCATGAGAAATGCTGGGCTGGATGAAGCACAAGTTGGAATCAAGATCACTGGGCAAAATATCAATAACCTCAGATATGCAGATGACACCACCTTTATGACAGAAAGTGAAGAACTAAAGATCCTTTTGATGAAAGTGAGATAGGAGAGTGAAAAAATTGGCTTAAAACTTAACATTTAGAAAACAAAGATCATGGCATCTGGTCCCATCACTTCATGGCAAATAGATGGGGAAACAGTGAGAAACTTTATTTTGCGGGGCTCCAAAATCACTGCAGATGGTGACTGCAACCATGAAATTAAAAGACACTTGCTCTTTGGAAGAAATGCTATGATCAACCTAGACAGCATATTAAAAAGCAGAGACATTACTTTGCCATCAAAGGTCTGTCTAGTCAAAGCTGTGGTTTTTCCAGTAGTCCTGTATCGATGTGAAAGTTGGACTATAAAGAAAGCTGAGTGCCAAAGTATTGATGCTTTTGAACTGTGGTGTTGGAGAAGACTCTTGAAAGTCCCTTGGACAGCAAGGAGATCCAACCAGTCCATCCTAAAGGAAATCAAACCTGAATATTCATTGGAAAGACTGATGCTGAAGCTGAAATTCCAATACTTTGGCCATCTGATGTGAAAAACGGACTCATTGGAAAAGACCCTGATGCTGGGAAAGATTGAAGGCACGAGGAGAATGGGATGACAGAGGATGAGATAGTTTGATGGCATCACTGACTCAATGGACATGAGTTTGAGCAAGCCCCAGGAGTTGGTGATGGACAGGGAGGCCTGGTGTGCTGCAGTCCATGGGGTCACAAGGAATCGAACACAACTGAGCAACTGAACTGAACTGATGAATACATACAAACCATGTATATGTATACTTCCTACCTCTGTAGAAAGAGGATCTTGAAGTGAAACTCTAATATAAGCAAGTATATTCAGCATCAAAATCTTGTGTTTAAGGGGCTTCTCTGGTGGTCCAGTGGTTAAGAATCTGTCTTACAATGCAGGGGACGTGGGTTCAATCCACAGTCAGGGAACTAAATCTCAAATACCACAGGACAACTAAACCCACATGCCACAACTACCAATCCCATGCACCACAGGCAAAGATCCAGAGTGCTGTAACTAAGACCCACAGCTAAGCCAGATAAATACATAAATATTAAAAAAAAAAAAAGATCCAGAGTGCTGCAACTAAGGCCCAAATAAATAAATAAATGTTAAAAAAAAAAATCTTGGGTTTTAAGCACTTTTCTTTTCCTCTGTTTTTCTTACACTCTGGCTACATTATCCTTTGAATATTGTAAAAATGAGCATGTTGGTTCTATCAAATGACTCAGTCAAAATATAAATATTAATGTATTTAAGATGCTATACTTATGTCTTGATAAGACGTGCTCCCCCAAATCGTATACTTGTATTTAATAGTAAAACATTTTATTTTCAAATTTAACATTTAAATTAAATGCTAAATTAACAGTTTAGCATTTAACCAAAGAAATAGAAACCTATTACACACATGTATATTCTAATACATGAATTATATATTTTAGTTAAAAAAGCATGCAAGATAAATAAATAAACCAATGTCCTTAATAAAATTTCAAACTAGTCAGCCACAACACACCTTAGCCAGTCTTATTCAGGTATTACATTTCTGGACACAGTGTTTCTTTTTTTTTTTTTTTCTGGACAAGAGACTTTTTATTGGTCTGGATATCATTTTACATTGTTGAAATCATAATCCTAGGGACAGTTTTATCTCTACAACAACCTTCATAAGTGCACTCTTTACCTCCTTGTTCCTCAGGCTGTAGACCACAGGGTTCAGCAATGGAATGATCATAGCACAGAACACAGAGGCCATTTTGTCCGTGTCCATGGAGTGACTGGAGCTGGGCTGTAAGCACGTGAAGATGACTGTTCCATAGAAGATGGATACGGCAGTGAAGTGGGACGCACAGGTGGACAGCGCCTCCTGGAATCCTGCAGAGGAGGCATCTTTAGGATGGTGATGAATATGAATGGATAGGACATCAAGATAACCAGGAGAGCAAAAAAGACATGGGCGCTCACGACGTAAACTAGAACCAGTTCACTCACCTGTCTATCAGAACAAGAGAGAACCATGACGGCTGGCACATCACAGAAAAAGTGATGGACCACGCTGAACGCACAGAAAGAGAGACTGAAGGTGTCTCCAGTGTGGATGGAGGCGTTCAGGAAACCACAGACATAGGAACCTGCGGCCAGACCAGCGCACACACTTCTTGTCATGGTGGTGGTGTAATGTAGGGGCTTGCACACGGCTGCATAGCGATCACAGGCCATTGAGGCCAAAAGGAAATTTTCCACAGGGGCAAAGGCTGCAAAGAAGAACATCTGAGCAGCACAGGCCTCCTAGGAGATGACCTTGTCTCCTGGAATGAATCCAGCCAGGACTGTGGGAGTGACAGCTGAGGAGTAATAAACGTCCACCAGAGACAGGTTACTGAGGAAAAAGCACATGGGTGTGTGGAGCTGCGAGTCCAATAGAATCAACAGGATGATGCCCAAGTTCCCAACCAGAGTGCAGAGGTAGATGAGGGTGAACGTTGTAAAGAGTGGG
>SJYV01034472.1:0-15516 GCA_006410875.1 Neotragus pygmaeus | reverse complement strand
TCATTTCCTAAGAAATGGTATTGTGCCTAATTTGAGTAAAACGCTGTGTTTTTATTTTATTTTTAAATTTACACATTTCTAAGATGATAAAGTATGAATTTACAGGGAAAATATTATACTTCTTTTTGAAATAAGCTTTTCAAAATCTATGGCATGAAATGTTACCATTTACGACAGGATTACTTTAGTAGTATTCACTCATTGATGAGATTTATTAGCACCATCACATAACTGAATAAATTACTCTCCATGCATAGCCTAATATCTTATAGTCATAACTCTTAAATATTTTTCAGATCTTTTGGTAAGATTATCAAGTTCAATATTTTACTAACGGATAGAATTTTACCTGAACTGTCTTAAAAGTATCTCTTTTCATAGGAAAAGAGAGAAAAGGTATAGCAGTGAAAAGCATCTATTATGTAACACCCTAGGGGTGGATCCCTCTCCTGTAAACTAACTCAAATTTTCAGGAAGCTTAAATTCCTCCAATTCCATTTTAATGCCATTTTCTCCCACCTCATTCTGTTTCAGTGGCAATGAAGAACAGCTGGCCACCATTCTCTGTGATAATAACCTTCGTACAGTCAAAAATGGAGTGGTTTTGGACATGGTACTTATAAGAACATCTTCTTGCAAATGATGTAGCCTTTTTGGTATTTTATCCTCTAAATAGCTAGATTCTTTAGAGCCAACCCTTCCGCTGGCTATCAAATTTTAGCTCTGTTTAGTAGAATGCAAGCATTTTCTGCCTCATCTATTCAGGAATGTCTTCTGAGAAGTTTTCACAATAAAATTTATTGTTTTTAATTTCTGACATACAATGTAAGAAGAATGGAATGCTTTTCTGTTAGGATTTGCATTGATAATGACAGGTTACCATAGCGCTGGTCTACTTTTTTTTTTTTTAAACCAAATTTGCCAGATTCTGAAGTGAATATCAATAGGAAGGCTGAATACTTTTTTGCTGCAACAGATTGGGACCAGTATCTGATGGTGAAGAACTATCACTGTTGGCTGGACCCTACCTCTAATTGGGAAGAAGGCAGATGCTAGCTCCTAGTGATATCAATCATTCCAAGTCATAGCCACACCCTAAGAAAGCTGAGGAAGTGATTCAGTCTTTCTGAGGTCATCTTTCCTATTAGTTGCAGGGGAGCCAAGAGTCTGAAAACACTCACATTTTGCTCTCTTTAGGAAAAAACAACATTGATTTTAGAGGCTTTTGTTATGGAGGCCAGGGGGATTTTCCCAGTGCGGCACAGAGGAAGCTGGTTTGGGTTGGGAAGCCAGACATTTCTTGGCCTGAGTTTCTCACTTGAATGGGATTCCAGTGTGCCCCCTCCTCACCTCTCCAACCTCTAAGCAGCTCCAAGCTCCTCCTCCTCCCTTGGACCATATGGGGAAGCTGGCTCAGTGGCTGTTATTCTGATGCTTCAAGTTCATGCAGCTGTTCATTCCCTGCTTAATGTACTGGTAATTACAGCAATGCGCGCTTCTCTTTTTCCAATCATGTAACTTTCTCTAATGGAAAATTATTTGTTTTTAAGAACATCCATGCATTCTACTCTTTAATAAGAAAGGGGGTCTTCTGGAATCGAGAGATTAAATTCTCTACAAAAAACCAAAAGTTTCTGTATCACTTTCCAGCTCCATAGGAGGGCTCAGTGGGACAAGCTGAAATTGAGGCGGGGCCACTTAAGTGAGTGTAACTAACTTGATATGAATAGGTCGGTTGGGAAACAAAGTAAACTCATAGCCTTCTGCACATGGAGGTGGTGAGAGAACATTTTTTAAAAAATGAGAAACTGGGAAAAATAAAAAGTAGAAATTGAGCTCTGTTTTCATGATCCAAATTCAATATGCTCTCAAAGGATTTTTAAAACAATATTTGAAGAGTTTTTCCACTTATCTTGGTTCTACCTTTCAGAGCTTGCAAATTTTTTGCTTTTATGTCTGGGATTGGGTGGGGACTTCAAATGACTGCAAGGAGAGCTTCTTTCCTTCCACCAATGCCAAGTTCACGGGCATAGATCAAACATCTGTTTGTTCACACTGTCATTTGTGGATGAAATAATTCAGCCTTGGAATCTCTGCCCTCGTGTCTCCTTAAATGGCACAGAGAATCACCATACACACACAAAAACCACTAATTTTTTCAAAACAATAATTTTTCTACTTATTAGAAGGTTTTGTTTGGGGACTTTTATTTTAAAAACTTAGTTAAGAAGTAGTTGTAGCAAAGAACACCAAGTCAAATCCTTGTGTGTGGATAAAGACCCCAGTTCTATACAACAGATAGAGCTGATCAAATCAGGAAGATGATAGCAAAATAAAGTTTCTTTTATATGCAAATTCAAAATTTGATTGAGCTGAGAGGACCACAGACTATGATTGCAAATTGATGCCTCATTTGACATTTTAAGGGTTTGAATCATTTGAGATTTAGCTACATCAAAAATTATAAGACATATATTCTGAGCCCCAAATCTTTTAGTGCTAAAATGTGTTGATATTTCCAAAGGGCTCTAATTTTATTACTTGAGTATTAGCTTTATGCTAGGGCCTCCTTGGTGGCTCAGCTGGTAAAGAATTCACCTGCATTGTGAGTGACCTGGCTTCTATCCTTGGGTTGGGAAGATGCCCTGGCGAAGGGTATGGCTACCCACCTCAGTATTCTGGCCTGGAGAATTCCATGGACTGTATAGTCCACGGAGTTGCAAAGAGTGGGACATGACTGAGTGACTTTCACTTTCAGCTTTATGCTAATAATGATTAGTAGCGAGATGATTGCTGGAAATCAGCTATCTTCTCCTCTATTCTTCTAAAGTAGCCCATCCACCAACTCCTTACAAAAATCTTTTGTTTTTCCCTTAGAGATTTTTTTTTTTTTTCAGAAAGCACACAAAAGTGAAGAAATTTGACATTTTCAAATTGAAATTTAGAACTATATAATTTCTTAATTTGTACTCACTTTGGCAAAACAGTTGCTTTCCTTCAAGACCACGATAGCCGCAGTGGCAGCATGACAGTATTTTTGTTCCTTGTCTGGCTAGAAGCTCTATGTGCGACAAGCAACAGTGAGAAAGACCTGCTCCTCATTCCTTATGAACGCAGCATGAGAATCTGGATTCAACTGCACCCCGTAGGAAATCACTGCTTTCTGTTTTATGAAAAGTGAATATGCAATTTAATATATTTAAGCAAACGAAGAACAAGGGCCTACAGAATTTGTAACACGACTCTAATCTAGGTGTCTATCCTAGCTCATAATCTATTTCTTTTTGATATGCATCAGTGTCTTCAAAAAGAATTGTTTTTAAAGCTTTAAATCATTTTGCTATACGTTAGACCGTCAAAGCTATACATGTGATCTGATGAATGTCAAAATAAGTAGTTGTATGATGAGTGACTGCTCACACTCCTCATTACGCTCATTCATTCAGCAAATACTTTATTTTTTCCAGCTGTATTGAGGAATAATTAACAAATAAAATGCTATATGTTTAAAGTGTATTCAATCAGCCAATGCTTATATAATTTTAGTTTTCCAGCTGTGTTGAGGAATAACTGACAAATTTCTATATATTTATGTTGTGTGACATGATGAGTTGATATTTGTATGCACTGTAAAATGATTGCCACCATGAAAATCATTAACACATTCATTTTAAAATAAATTGTGTGTGTTTGTGTGTGTGTATGTGTGTGTGTGTGTGTTTGTGTGGTAAGAATGCTTAAGATCTGTTTCAACAAATGTCAAGCATACAACTCAGGATTACTGACTATAGTCTCCATGCTGTATATTAGAATCCTAGAACTTACTCATTTTATTACTACAACTTTGTGCCCTTGATCAACATCTCTCCACTTTCACGTACCACCCACCCTTACCCCCAGCCCGAGAAACCATCATTTCACTCTTTTCTATGACTTATTTATTTTTTTAGTTTATTTTTTAGATTCCACATGTGATGAGAGATCACACAGCACTTGTCTTTCTTCTATCCAGCTTATCTTATTTACCATAATGTCCTCTGGATTCATAGTCTTGTCACAAATGGCAGGATTTTCTTCTTTTTATGGCTGAATAATATTTCATTGTTTATACAATCAATCTTTATCCATTCATCCACTGATAGACTCTTAACGTTTCTATATCTTGGCTACTGTGAATAATACTTCAATAAACATGAGAGTACAGATATTTCTGAGATACTGATCTCATTTTTTTGGGATAAATGTTCAGAATTGGAATTATCAGATCATATGGTACTTTATTTTTAATTTTTGTAGAATCCCAATACTGTTTTTCTTTGTGATTGTACCAATTTATATTTACATTGACAGTGCACAAGAATTCCTTTTTTTCCCACATCCTCACTAGGATTTGCTACCTCTTTTCTTCTTGATATTAGTCATTTGACCAGGTGTGAGGTGATATCTCATTGTGGTTTTGATTTGAATTTCCCTAATAGTGATGTTGAGTACATTTCCATGTATATTGTTTATTTGTATATCTTTGTAAAACTGGCTGTGCAGGCTCTTTTCCCATTTTAAAATCAGATTATCTGGTTTTTTTTGTTGTTGTTGTTACTACTAAATTTTGTGAGTTCCTCATATATTTATATCAACCTCTTACCAGATATATAGCTTGCAAATATTTTCTCCTGCTCTATAGGTTGCCTTTCATTTTGTTGATTGTTTCCTTTGAACATTTTGTATATGCCCAGCATTTTCCAGGACCAAAGATTTAACAGTGAGTGAACAGAAGAAATAAAAGTCTCCATCTCATGTGAGCTGCCGTTTAGAGTTTAGTAAGAGAAGATAGATAAAATAAATCAGTAAGAAAATACATATATATTGAAAAGCAATAAGAGATGAGGAGAAAAAACAAAGCACTAGCTCTGTAAAGAATTTTTTTTAAGTGATTGCAAGGGTAGAATTTTTCATGAGGAAGCAGAGAAGACCTACTAATGGTGACCTTTGAACATATATTTGAAGGGAATGAGATAGGAGCCAGATGGACCTCTGAGTGGAGAACTATCTAGGCAAAGGGAATACGAAGTTCAAAGGTCCTGTGGAGATGTGGATTTAATGTGTTCAGAGCACAAGAAGGCCAGTGTGACTGGACTAATGAGAATGATTGGATGGATGTTAGGAGATAAGGTCAGAGAGGTAAGAGGGAGCCAGATCATGCAAAATCACAGTTTATTATAAGAACTTTGGCTTTTACTTTGAGATATGGGAAGCCATTAGAGATTTTTAAACAGAAAAATGACAGAATCTGACTTACCTTTTAACAAGATCACTCTGGCTGTTATGTTGAAAGTCAACCCAAGGGCACTAAGGGAGCAAGTGGAAACTAGTTAGGAAACTAATATAATAAGCGGGACAAGAGGCTAAGAGGGAAAAGTAGAGATGGTAAATATTAAGCAAGTTCTGACTATACTCGGCACTCCTCTAGGTTTTCTAGATACAGCAGGAGGGAAATAGAGGTTATTTCTCATGGGATTTACATTCTACTAAGAGGAAACAATCAACAAATAAAGCAATATAAAATATCAGGTGGTGATAATTTCTATTAAGAGAAATCCAAAAGACTCTCTCTGGACCATGTTTCCAGCAATAACTCAGTTCATAATGATGCATTTCTAGAAATAAATCCATGTCTATATAGAGGGGACTAGAGAGGTAAATCCCAGCACATTCAATCAGGGAAATAAAAATGAGTGACTGCAATTATATGCAATATTGTAGATAGATCTTAGCAATACGTATATCAGAAAAATATAGCACATGGATATTTTAAAAATCAGTATTTTTTTATAAAGTAAAATACACATACAACAAAAATGCGTAATCTTAAAAGACTACATATAGAAGTGTAAATAAGTATGAAATAAAGGTTTAGAAATTGTTAATAAAAATTTTGCAATAGTAGNCTGTTTCAACAAATGTCAAGCATACAACTCAGGATTACTGACTATAGTCTCCATGCTGTATATTAGAATCCTAGAACTTACTCATTTTATTACTACAACTTTGTGCCCTTGATCAACATCTCTCCACTTTCACGTACCACCCACCCTTACCCCCAGCCCGAGAAACCATCATTTCACTCTTTTCTATGACTTATTTATTTTTTTAGTTTATTTTTTAGATTCCACATGTGATGAGAGATCACACAGCACTTGTCTTTCTTCTATCCAGCTTATCTTATTTACCATAATGTCCTCTGGATTCATAGTCTTGTCACAAATGGCAGGATTTTCTTCTTTTTATGGCTGAATAATATTTCATTGTTTATACAATCAATCTTTATCCATTCATCCACTGATAGACTCTTAACGTTTCTATATCTTGGCTACTGTGAATAATACTTCAATAAACATGAGAGTACAGATATTTCTGAGATACTGATCTCATTTTTTTGGGATAAATGTTCAGAATTGGAATTATCAGATCATATGGTACTTTATTTTTAATTTTTGTAGAATCCCAATACTGTTTTTCTTTGTGATTGTACCAATTTATATTTACATTGACAGTGCACAAGAATTCCTTTTTTTCCCACATCCTCACTAGGATTTGCTACCTCTTTTCTTCTTGATATTAGTCATTTGACCAGGTGTGAGGTGATATCTCATTGTGGTTTTGATTTGAATTTCCCTAATAGTGATGTTGAGTACATTTCCATGTATATTGTTTATTTGTATATCTTTGTAAAACTGGCTGTGCAGGCTCTTTTCCCATTTTAAAATCAGATTATCTGGTTTTTTTTGTTGTTGTTGTTACTACTAAATTTTGTGAGTTCCTCATATATTTATATCAACCTCTTACCAGATATATAGCTTGCAAATATTTTCTCCTGCTCTATAGGTTGCCTTTCATTTTGTTGATTGTTTCCTTTGAACATTTTGTATATGCCCAGCATTTTCCAGGACCAAAGATTTAACAGTGAGTGAACAGAAGAAATAAAAGTCTCCATCTCATGTGAGCTGCCGTTTAGAGTTTAGTAAGAGAAGATAGATAAAATAAATCAGTAAGAAAATACATATATATTGAAAAGCAATAAGAGATGAGGAGAAAAAACAAAGCACTAGCTCTGTAAAGAATTTTTTTTAAGTGATTGCAAGGGTAGAATTTTTCATGAGGAAGCAGAGAAGACCTACTAATGGTGACCTTTGAACATATATTTGAAGGGAATGAGATAGGAGCCAGATGGACCTCTGAGTGGAGAACTATCTAGGCAAAGGGAATACGAAGTTCAAAGGTCCTGTGGAGATGTGGATTTAATGTGTTCAGAGCACAAGAAGGCCAGTGTGACTGGACTAATGAGAATGATTGGATGGATGTTAGGAGATAAGGTCAGAGAGGTAAGAGGGAGCCAGATCATGCAAAATCACAGTTTATTATAAGAACTTTGGCTTTTACTTTGAGATATGGGAAGCCATTAGAGATTTTTAAACAGAAAAATGACAGAATCTGACTTACCTTTTAACAAGATCACTCTGGCTGTTATGTTGAAAGTCAACCCAAGGGCACTAAGGGAGCAAGTGGAAACTAGTTAGGAAACTAATATAATAAGCGGGACAAGAGGCTAAGAGGGAAAAGTAGAGATGGTAAATATTAAGCAAGTTCTGACTATACTCGGCACTCCTCTAGGTTTTCTAGATACAGCAGGAGGGAAATAGAGGTTATTTCTCATGGGATTTACATTCTACTAAGAGGAAACAATCAACAAATAAAGCAATATAAAATATCAGGTGGTGATAATTTCTATTAAGAGAAATCCAAAAGACTCTCTCTGGACCATGTTTCCAGCAATAACTCAGTTCATAATGATGCATTTCTAGAAATAAATCCATGTCTATATAGAGGGGACTAGAGAGGTAAATCCCAGCACATTCAATCAGGGAAATAAAAATGAGTGACTGCAATTATATGCAATATTGTAGATAGATCTTAGCAATACGTATATCAGAAAAATATAGCACATGGATATTTTAAAAATCAGTATTTTTTTATAAAGTAAAATACACATACAACAAAAATGCGTAATCTTAAAAGACTACATATAGAAGTGTAAATAAGTATGAAATAAAGGTTTAGAAATTGTTAATAAAAATTTTGCAATAGTAGTTACCTTTGATAAAGAGAAGCTTGGAGTGATCACGTAGGTGTCTATGCATGTTCTAGCTTTCACATTGGATGTTGAAATCATGGATTTAATTACATTCTTTTGAAGGAGAAAATGAAGGAAAAAAGAAAAGATGGATGAAGGGAAGGAAGAAAGGAGGGAGGGAGGAAAGGAGGGAGGGAGGAAAGGAGGGAGAGAGGAAACAGGAAAGAAGAGCCCTTTGTGAACTAATATTGAGCGTGTGTTGTGAACCAAGGATTATGATTTAATTTTCTGCTCCTGGGGTCGAGGATTGGACAGAGCTTTGGGGGAGTTGTTTTTAGTTTGCTTGCTTGCTTTTTGATAGAGCTGTCAGGGAAGTCCTCTCTGAAGCAATGATGTTAAGGTAGAGATAAGGATGGACTGAGAGAGGAGGCAGAAAAATAAGGAGATGTAGTGGCTGGGATGTAATAATTGAGGGACCAAACAAGAGGTGAGGTCAGGGGATTAGCAGGAGCAGGTCATCCTGGGCTTCACGGGCCATGAGAAACCCTTGGCCATTTACTCCAAGGGAAACTGGAAACTACTGGAAACCTCTGAGTGGGAGTAACATTATCTGTTGTATATTTTGAAAGGATCATTCCTGCTGCGATGTGGGAATATGCTAGCATTTCTCAGCACAATTGACCTTTAGGCTGAATCTTTCTTTGCTGTGGAGGGTTTTTGTTTGTGTGTGTGTGTGTGTGTGTGTGTGTGTGTGTGTGTGTGCATTGCAGGGCATTTAGCTGCATGCTTGGCCTCTGCCTTATGGAACGATATCACTCCACATGCAGTTGGGACCACCAAAATCATGTTCCGGCACTGTCAAGTGTCTCTCAAGGACAGAATCCGCCCTGGTTAACAATCACTCGGAGGCAGTGAGGGAGACAAAATACAGATTAAGGGAGAGACAGTAGGAGAACGTTGTTGTGTCCACTGAGACAGTGGTTGGGGTGAGGGTAGAAGTGTTTGGTGTCTCCTCTTTCATTTCTTTTTCCTTTTTAATATGTATCTTTATTTTATTTTTTATTTTTCAGCTTTGTTGAGCTATAACTGAAATCGTAAGATATTTAAAGTACACATCATGATGACGATATCTGTGTACATTACGAAAAGATTCCTTCCATCTAGTTAATTAACCTACCCACCGCTTCACATATTTATCTTTTGTGTGTGTATGTGTGTGTGTGTGTGTGTGTGTGTGTGTGTGTGTGATAGCAAGTACGTTTTACTCTCATAGTAAATTTCTATTATACAACACAGTGTTAGCAATTTTATTCACCATGGTATACTCCTTTTTTTAAAGAATTTTTTGCTGTGAACCACTTTTAATATCTTTATTGAATTTGTTAAAATACTGCTTCTGTAGTTTACATTCTGGTTTTCGGTATGTGAGATCTTAGTTCCCCAAGCAGGAACTGAATCCATTTCCCTGCATTGGAAGGTGAAATCTTAACCATTAGACCACCAGCGTAGTCTCTTTAGTCAGCTAAATATCTAAAGTTTCTTTATATCCTCAGACCTTATTCATCATATAGTATGTCTTCCTCTTTTCTAAAAACTGTATTTTCATAGTTTGGGTCTATACTTACAAGTCTGGAATCTCTACAGTCTTAGGATATCTTTGAAGTCCCCAAAGATGAGACATCAAATATTCATTCACACTCAAGATAATATTTTCCAGATGCTATAGAAAAAGAGTATACTTGAGCATGAAATCATTTACATGGTTATCGGTAAGGACTGGTTTTATACCACCCAATTCTTTTTCTTTTGTTTTCTAGCAAGTCCTACAATTCCTTTCCCGACTTCCATCCAGATGAGATCCTGAGACCAATGACTTCCTTTATGCCTTAACATTAAGATAGTCTGAGAGACAATATTTTGAACATAGAATACTGTTTAAAAACATCACAGGCACACTACTTATCCATAAAATATTCACTTCTGAGGGCAAAAGGTACAGGAGGCTGTGACTGTGATCCAGAGAATCAACCTTGCTCCTCAAACACTATGGGGCAGGGAGGTCAGTTTGGCATTTTGTTCTGTGCAGGATGCTGAGCTAAAAGGCAGGATCCATTACATCAGTTGGGCTTCCCTCATAGCTCAGTTGGTAAAGAATCTGCTTGCAATGTAGGAGATCCAGGTTGGATTCCTGGGTTGGGAAGATCCCCTGGAGAAGGAAATGGCAACCCACTCCAGTATTCTTANTCCATTACATCAGTTGGGCTTCCCTCATAGCTCAGTTGGTAAAGAATCTGCTTGCAATGTAGGAGATCCAGGTTGGATTCCTGGGTTGGGAAGATCCCCTGGAGAAGGAAATGGCAACCCACTCCAGTATTCTTATCTGGAGAATCCCATAGGCAGAAGAACATGACAGGCTACAGTCCATGGTGTCCCAAGAGTTAGACAAGACTTAGCAACTAAACCATGACTATTACATCAGTCATCCAGGAATTACGGAATATTGTAGAACAGGCAACAACAAAGTCTAAGAGCAGAGCAGAGTTGACAACAGGAACCTTGAATGCTTTCCCCTGAGGACTCTGTTACGTTTTTATAAAAGCCTCTCTGAAGATCAGCTATGAAAGGTGGGAAGGCAAATACAAGGACACTGAGTGAGTGGCCTTTGATCTGAGAGTGAGCCCCATAGATTCCTATGTAAACTGTTCCTAGGATTCCACAGTGATATTGTTTCATAGGAGAAGTACATCCTCCAATTGCAGAAAATCCAACTCCACTGCAGCAAATCCAACTTCTTCTCTGACAAGGAGATTGTAATTAAACCCTTCAGGACCCAGAGGCTTGGCATCCTCTGCTGCTGAGGGACTAAGCTCATGAATATTGCTAACACTTTATCAGATGGTATTCTTTTCCAGGTTTGCTGTATTAAGGGAGCCACGGTGCACATAGGGGAAAGGAGATGGGCAGGACTGTGCATTTATTTAACACTTCATCTTTCATAGTCATACCTGAGATCAGAAGCCCGCAGCTTCCTTGGCTTTTCTAAAATAATACCCCTAATATAACACCAAAAGGGGCTGTGTTGACTCACTTTGAGAAGTAGGAGGGGCATCAGCTTAGCTCAGTCACTCAGCTGTGACTGACTCTTTGTGACCCCATGGACTGCAGCAAGCCAGGCTTCCCTGTCCATCACCAACTCCTGGGGCTTACTCAAACTCATGTCCATCGAGTCAGTGATTCTACTAATAAGAAAATAGAGTAATTATATTAAGCACTATTTTCACCAGCCAGAGAGTAGTTCTATGGGATGAACTGATTTGAACACAGCTCATGATATGATCAAAATGCAGTTTTACTTTATTCATCTAAATATTTGGTTATTAAATGTGAAAATTCATTTTTACAAAGGCGGGATATGCATGCTTCATTGGCTCAATAGACATGAACTTGAGCAAACTCTGGGAGATAACGGAGGACAGGGAAGCCCAGCATGCTGTAGTCCATGGGGTCACAAAGAATCTGACATGACTTAGTGCTGAACAACAACAAAATACATACATACTACATATAGTGATGCTGACGATAACAACTGAGTCTCAAGATTTGGGTATGTGGGGTGGGATAGGGCAGAATATGTCCCTTTATGTCAGAGGCTAGTCAATGTCACTGAAAGTGTTCCTGTTTACTGTAAAAACTTGAGAAACTTAAACTCTTTGTATTTTATTTCACAAGACAAAGTCAGGGAAATTAATGTTTCCATAAATAATTATTTCAAACCCTCAGCTAGTAGTGAAATTATAGCAAATAAATGGGGTTATAATGGTATATATTTTTAAAAATTGGCATATTTAAAAAATTGCCATGGACCTTTTTAATCCCTCCAATGTCACTCTAAATTCTAGCACTAGTAACTCTGAAAATTTGACAACCACTGGTCAATTTTTATTGAAGAAAACACTATAAACTCATTTGAATCGAGCTGTTAATTGTTGATTTTAAGGTTCATGGTTGACATTAGCTTTTCTTAACCTTCCAGGATAACATTTGCATCTTATACTTGTAAAAAATCTCAAATGTCCTTAAACCTAAAAGACATGGTTAGACAAACATTTGGGAAACCATGTCCAAGTCAGCTAGGATGATTTTTTAATAAGAGGATTACAAGTAATAGACAATCCCAGAACCCCCATTAAAGTTCATTGTTGGTCCTTGGAGACACTGACAGTAGAGAAAGTATCTGTGGAAAAGTGAAAACTGAGATTATTTGAAGGACAGATTTTGGCTGTACATCTCTTTAAGCAGCACTGTATTTTAGCCAATAGAGATCACGTCCTGAGGATTAAATACTTAAGCAACCTTTCCTGAATATATGACATTGAATTTTTAAGACATGATTTTTTAGCCTTGAGTCTGTTTGCTATTTTGAGAAATTAGCTCATGATGTGTTGCTGAACGGGGGACAAAAATGTTAAAACTGAGAAACAATTGGTCAAGAATGGCTAAGAACTGATAAAACTCCATCTGGTTCAGGCCTTCAGATGCTGCCCCTCCCTAGTAAAAGTTGCAAGATGAACTCTCCTCTCCTTATCCTCTTCTCCCACCGCATTGTTAAAATGTATGGTGTCAGGTAAAGATTCTGATTCTCAGTGCCTCGACAAGCCATATTGGGGCCTACAGCAAAAGGAATAAGGTACACCTTTATCTATCTTATCAAAATATCCTACCATGATTTCAGCCAAACAGAAAAAGTTAATAAAAGAGCCACAATCAAAACAATGACTCTATATAAAGCTCCAAATTGACCAATCTGTTTGTTCATCATTGTCAGCCCTTGTAAACCAACCCAGTGGTGGAGGCCAAAGACCCAGAATCCAGGGCTGATTGGAAATGACTATTTCATTGCCCAATAATGTAGGGTTGTAAAATAAACAACAGCAGCCTGTCTTAACTTAACGTTCTGATATTTCATTCAATGCAAATTTATCAAAAAACATTGCAATAACTGTAATGGTATTATTTATCTTTTAAAATTAATTTTTATTGGAGTATAGTTGCTTTAAAATATTGTGTTAGTTTCTGCTGTACAGCAAAATGAATCAGCCATATATATGCATATATCCCCTCCCTTTTGGACTTCCCATTCAAGTCCCCACAGTGAATTAAATAGAGTCTCTTGTGCTATGCAGTAGTTTCTCTTTAGTTATTTATACATAGTGTCAACAGTGTATATGCATAGATATCAATCTTCTAATTCCTCCCACCACTCACTTTTCTCTTTGGTATCATAGCAGCACTATTTACAATAGCCAACAGATGGAAACAACCTAATGTCCATCAACAGAGGGATGGATAAAGAAATACTATTCATCTTGATTCCTTAGTTTTTTGAAGGCTCCTTCTCTTGCATCTGAAGCAAGTATGTCAGTCACCTCCTTTTACTTCTGGATCCTGGTTTGTTGCAATCTATATCTAGATCTGTGAAAAACAAGCAAATGAACAATCAAAATCATCAAAACATGCCTTCAGAACCAAAGGGTGTCCCTCAGTGGACATTTCATGGTGAGTCTATAGATGATGATGCTTTGTCTTGCTCAAGGAACAATACACATTTTGTAATGAATGAGAACTCTGGATCCTTCTGAACTAGATTTAGTGATCAGAAAATGGGCAGAAGAAACTGAAAGCAAGTGGCAAGAATGGCTGTAAAGGCAATTTACAACATTTTAGTGAGTACTTCTCTCTGTGTTTGCAATTTTTTTGAGACAGACTTTTGTCATTTTTTGAGAATGATTTTTAGAGAAGAGTAAAGAGTGAGGGTAATTTTCTATCTCTGATCCTAATTTAGGACTTTTCAACTTGTCTTTCTTAGTTTCTGGTGCCAAGCAGGCTGATTAATATTTTTCATTGAACAGTAGCCGGATTTCCTAAACTGTGCATGTAATTATGCTCCATATGAAAAGAAAAAAAAAAAGATTAAAATGTTATATGGTAAATTGAGCACCAGGTTGGGTGAAAACTCTTCCTGAATATCAGATGTACAGTATAATTATGCTCAGAAGTGAGGTCCACCATATAGAGAATTCAGAATCCATTGGTGTCCTCAAGTAATATTTTTGAACAGGCAAGACTGTTTTCTATGATGAAGATATAAAAAATGAGGGCTTCCCTGGTGGCTCAATTGTAAAGAATCCACCTGCCAGTGCAGGAGATGTGGATTCAATCCCTGGATCAGGAAGATTCCCTCTAGAAGGAAACGGCAACCTACTCTACCATTCTAGCCTGGGAAATCCGATGGATAGAGGAACCTGGTGGGCAACAGTCCATGGGGCTGCAAAAGAGTAAGACATGAGTTAAGAACTAAGCAACAACAAAATTTTAAAAAGTGGCATTGATACAATAAAATCCATTTATGTTGTCATGCTAATCTTTTATCAATGTATTATCCAGTAAGTAAATGAAACTTTTACTACAACTATTTCTATTTTCAATAAACTTAGTTTTACTACATCTATAATCTTCCATTTAAATGTTTTTTAAAGTTTTGAATATGTTTGGTTTTTTAAAATTGTAGTAAAGAACACAACATAAAATTTACTATTAAAACTATATTTTTTAACATACTATTCAATAGCATCACATACATTCACATTATTGTGTAATCAGTCTCTACAACTTTTTCATCTTCTACAACCAAAACTTTATACCCATTCAAAACAAATCCCATTTCCCTCTCCCCAAGTCCTTGCCAACCACCAATTTCTGTGTCTTTCAGTAAAAATACTCTAGATATTTTACATTAAATATGAGTGGAATTATACAGTACTGTATTTAACTTTTTGTGTCTGGCATATTTCACTTAGTACAATGTACTCAAGGTTCTATCCATGTTGTAATATGTGTTGGAATTTGCTTCCTTTTTGAAGCTAACTAATATTTCATTGTATGTATACACCACATTTTGTTTATCAGATTATCTACTGACAGACCCTTGTGTTGTATCTGCTTCTTGGCAATCATGAATACTGTTGCTAGGACTATGCCTGAGCAGATATCTCTTCAAAATTCTGCCAATTCTGTTGGATATAAACACAAAGAAGTGGGATCTCTAGATGATATTGTTGATAATTTTTAATTTTTGAGAAATCTCTGTACTGGTTTCCATGGCAGCTGCAGCATTTTATATTTCTGCCAATAATGCACAAGTTTCCAATTTATCCTCACTAATATAGCCCTTCTAGTCCCATCACTTCACGGCAAACAGATGGGGAAACAGTGGAAACAGTGGCTGACTTTACTTTTCTGTGCTCCAAAATCACTGCAGGTGGTGACTGCAGCCATGAAATTAAAAGACACTTACTCCTTGGAAGGAAAATTATGACCAACCTAGATAG
>SJYV01034468.1:0-43600 GCA_006410875.1 Neotragus pygmaeus | reverse complement strand
TCTGCATAGAAGTTAAATAGCAACGTGACAATATACAGTCTTGTCGTACTCCTTTCCCAATTTGGAACCAGTCAGTTGTTCCATGTCTGGTCCTAACTGCTGCTTCTTGACCCACATACAGGTTACTCAGGAGGCAGATAAGGTATGGTACTCCCATCTCTTTAAGAATTTTCCACAATTTGTGATCCACACAGTCAAAGGCTTTAGCATAGTCAATCAAGCAGAAGTAGATGTTTTTCTGGAATTCCCTTGCTTTCTCTATGATCCAATGGATGTCGGCAGTTTGATATCTGGTTCCCCTGCCTTTTCTAAACCCAGCTTGTATATTTGGAAGTTCTTAGTTCATGTACTGCTCAAGCCTAGCTTGAAGGAATCTGAGCATAACTCTGCTAGTATGTGAAATAAGCACCACTGTATGGTAGTCTGAACAATTTTTGGCACTGCCTTTCTTTGGAACTGGAATGAAAACTGACCTTTTCCAGTCCTGTGGTCACTGCTGAGTTTTCCAGATGTGCTGACTACTGAGTGCAGCACTTTAACACCATCATCCTTTAGGATTTCAAATAGCTCAGCTGGAATTCCATCGCCTCCACTAGCTTTGTTTGTAGTAATGCTTCCTAAGGCCCATCCTGACGTCACAAGCCAGGATGTCTGGCTCTAGGTGAGTGGCCACAAACAATCATGGTTATCTGGGCCATTTAAGACCTTTCTTGTATAGTTCTTCTGTGTATTCTTGCCACCTCTTCTTAATCTCTTCTGCTGCTGTTAAGTCCTTACCCTATCTGTCCTTTACTGTGCCCATCCCCTTGCATGAAACAAGCTTACATATATATAACTCATTAAATAAATTAGGAAACCATGAGTCCAACAACATGAAAACAAAAAAAATTTAAATATCTGATTAGAATAAGTAAATAAAACGATCAAGAACTCAGCATATCATACTCAGAGCCACAGTTCATTACAGTGACACAAAGCAAAATCAGCAAACAGCACATGGATGAAGTGCAGAGAAAACCAGGAGCGAGCTCCCAACAGTTCCCCTGCAGGGGCTGTCACACGGACATATTTAGATCTCTAAGTAACAAGCTGTGGCCACGTGTGATGTGCTGTCCACCAGGGAAGCTCATGAGAAACTCAGTGCCCAGGACTTTGACTGGGGGAGATCATGCAGGTACCTCTGTTCAGCATGTACCCAAGTTCCAGATTCCCCCCAAGAAGGAAGCAGATGTCAACAGAGACCACACTCTTTTCAAACATTCTAACAAGGCCTCTTTCAATTAGGGCTAGTGGGTTAGCCTGAAATCCAGATTCCCAGAAGCCAGCTGAAGGCCAACCTCACAAGCAGGCCTTTCTAAAAATAGCCATCAACGTGTGGAGCCAGGGGAGAATGGGATGAATTGGGAGATGAGGATTGACATATATGTACTACTATGTGTAAAACAGATGGCTAGTGGGAAAATGCCGCATGGCACAGGGAGCTTAGCTTGGTGCTTTGTGATGACCAGATGAATAGAATGGGGGTTGGGAGGCAAGGAGGCTCAAGAGGGAGGGGATATTTGGCCACCTGATGCCAAAGAACTGAATCATTTGAAAAGACCCTGATGCTGGGAAAGATTGAAGGTGGGAGGAGAAGGGGACAACAGAGGATGAGATGGTTGGATGGCATCACCGACTCAATGGACATGAGTTTGAGTAAACTCTGGGAGTTGGTGATGGACAGGGAGGCCTGGCGTGCTGCAGTCCATGGGGTGGCAAAGAATCAGAACAACTGAGTGGCTGAACTGACCTGATACAAACATATATATATATATATATATATATATATATATATAGCTGATTTACTTTATCATACAGCAGAAACTAATACATTGTAAAGCAGTTATACTGCAATTAAGAAAAAATAAATAAAAACAGCCATAGCAGCCCTGCTCTGCTAACTCTTTTCTGCCACGAAACACAATATATTCACAGGTATTAACACCAGGGGCCGACACCACAGATGTCTTTTCAGAACACAGTAATGAATCCCTCCATACCCACCCCCCACCACCTTACAGCTGTGCATTCATCCCTGACCTCTCAGATCACACACCTCCAAGTTACAAAATCACCTCCACCTACCGTCCTCAGAGCAGCACACACAGTGCAGGGAGCCAGTGGCAATGGCAATGACTTTCTTCCCCTGCAGCCCTTGGACTTGCCGAGGTCTTCTAACATGATCATCAGATCCATGACCCAGCCTATGATAATCACCTTTGCCCCTGCATACAAGAACATGGAACTTATGAGTACAATGCCATCTCGTTCACCATGCTGCCCCACCCTTCTGGTGCAAACACGTACAGGAAGACAGAAATTGCAGCCTGCCACAAAAGTTACATTTCAGTCTACAGAAAGACAGTTAATGTAACTTCAAATTAATAATCATTGGTTTTGGTGGAATTAAATAAACAGAATCTTGCATACCAAGTGTAAACAGCACCAGATTTGGTAAGGGCGACAGAAAACTGGGATCCACATTCCACTTTAACCACTCCAAGGCCTGTAAGAGAGTCAATCTAGAAGGGAAACGGTTCAATTAGACTGATTGAATCAAGGATTTTGCTGATGGCTGCACCCATATACTAAACTAAATCTAATAAAGAACTCTGAAAACCCTTACTCCTATGCCAAATATTTATTACAACTTAAAATCTTGCTCCATGTAACCAAGTGTTCTCAAAAGGCTCTGAGGGTACAGAGGCCACGGGCAGCCAGAGACCCATGAGACCTGCCACGTAAATGACACACTGCTTGTCCCCAGAATTCACTCTCCCGACTCGGTTTCTCTTTATGGCAGCCCCACCCTCCAGCAAGTCCTGCGCTTCACATCAGCCTTCCAAGACGTAGCAGCCCACAGGGGAGGAGGAGCAGGTAACAGGGAGGAGTAGCCAAGACCAACAGGGTTCTGGCCCTCTAACACCAGCAATCCATCCGCCCAGGTTATTCCAATTAAACACAATGGTGATCACACCCACAGTAGAATCCACTCCCAGTCCCTGCCTGCTCAAGGGTCCAGAACCTTCACAGCCAGCACCCAGAGGTTTTGTTGGGATTCATTTACCTAGCTATTATCTTTCTTCACCTATCAAACTATGCTCCTGATTACTTGTGATTGTTCCCAGACTCAAGTTCTCAGACTTAACTATGAATTTAAATTAGTAATAACTTAATTCTTTTAGTTTTTTCCTCACCCTACCCCCATCACAACGATATCAGTTAATATCCTCCAGCGCCCCCTCTCCCCAAGTACTTGACATTTCAATCCTGGTTAAGTCTAAAGCTTTCTCAGCATAAAAAAGTCAACAATTTTTTCATAAATCTGGAAACCATAAGCAACCTGTCACGTGGTTGCATAAAATTCCATATAACTATAAGGGAAAAGAGAAAAGTGGTGATTAGGACAAGGAGGCCGCCTTGAGTCCCAGATTTTCCAGCAGCACCTGCCAAGGAAGCCCTGAGCAGCCACAGCCTCATGGCAGAGGTGCAGGTGCCATCTTCTTCATCATGCCCTGCCTCTAGCCAGCACCTGCCAATGCCACACCACATGATAATGAAGCCTATGGTGTCCACACTGCCCAGCATGGAAGCACATCAGCTCCTGAAATGTGAATACTGTTAAGCAAGGGAGTCAACTGTAATTTTACTTACTAGTTCTGATTTAAGCTAACATTTTAGTAGTCAGGTATGGCCAGTGGCTATTGTACTGAGCAGCACGGCTCTAAGAAGAACAGCTTGGCAGTCCCAGCTCAGGTTTATATTCTGACTGGCCTTGAGTGGCTTCCCAGACTGCCCATGCACCATGCTGGCCTCTATTCCACACGGGCAGTCTCAGAACACCAGCAAGAGAGGATGCCAAGCAGAGACAGCTTCTAGCTTTCTTTCATAGCACCTACACTCCCAAGTTCACAGCAAATCACAGCTGCAGGCTGCTTGGCAGTCAGCAAGTGACCCAAGCACACCAGTGAACGAAAAACCTCTGCCAACTACCTGTTCACAAAGGCAAAATACAGTTGTGACCACAAATGTTAATAAACTACCCAGAGCCACTCAGCTCAAGTGAAGCCTCTTCTCTTGGTTTCTCACAAGATGTCCATCTAATAGCTTCTGACTAAGCCAGATGCAGCCTTTCAGCAAGTACCAGTACACTGCATAGGTATAGACCTCAGTAAACTGAAGAGTGTGAATGAGTTGGTGGTTTTTCCTCAAACAGGGCTACATACTAATCAAAACCACAGACTATGTGATTCCTCACTTTCCAAGAGAGCACAAAACAGCACTTATATCTTTATACCTCTGGGTCTTTCACTCACTTTTCACCCAATAACCCATTATATTTTCTGCAAAGAAGTTAAAAGATGAAGCTAACGCAGTATAGGACAGAACATGAGCCCAGTAGGGCCCTGGGCCCGTGCACGTGGATGGTGCCCATGAGCAACCTGAGCTCCAGAGACCTCACACCCGAGGGCCCCAGAAATGTCCAGAGAAATACCTTCATGGGCACCTTGCAGCCATCACTGCCTCCTCTGCCCAGCTTGCCGTAGTCCCCATCCCCCCAGGACCAGACAGTGTCGTCATCCGTGAGGCAGAGGGTCTGGGCGTCTCCGCTGCCACAGGCAACGTCGACCACACGGTGGCCCTGCAACGCCTCCACCTGCAGAGAAAAGGGACTTGGGGTTATCTGACCACAACAGGAAAGAGAATCTCCCTGAGAGAGGCTGAGGATTTTTTTGTTTGTTTTGGTGATGCCTGTTTTAATTCTTCCCAAAAAACAGGTAATCTTGATAATCCTATAAGACAAGATAGAAAATACCCCTCACATATTCAAACTACAGGCATCTCAGCTATAAGAGGCAGGTCTCAGTATCCAATGCTCAGTTCTGCCACCCTATGGCCTCATCCAAAAAAACTGGGCCTTCTAGGAGACAAAAGTCTCTAGGTAGATGCCAAAGCAGTATTTACTAGTGAGATAAAATTTCAACACTATCCTGTTTAAATGACCTATGGAAAATATACCAAGATGGTTTTTATTCCCACCAAATATAAAACCGTACTAAAACGAATCTGCAACAGGAAATACATTTTATTTTTAAAAAAGGATAATCACAATGGCAAGCTGTCCCTCCAGACCTCCCAAGCAAAGCTTCTCCTCACCAGCTTCGGCTTTAACTGGTCCTCACTGTCACTGTGCCCCAGACGGCCATACCGCCCTTTGCCCCAGGTGTAGAGGTCCCCAGCTGCAGTGACACAAGCGCTGTGGGCTCCGCCGGCAGCAACGTCAACCACCTCAGTTCCTCTCAGAGACTCAATGACACGAGGACGGTCACACGGACTGCAGAAACATCACCAAATATAGCAGAAAGAGTGTAATTCCTGGATATTTTAAAATTATTTAATATTAGGCTTCCGGTTTGCTGTTCACTTATTCAATGCACACCTCTCAATCTACATCAAGTCAATCATTAAAAAAAAAAAATCAATCTGGAGGAATCTTTCAGGCTTGAACTCTAAATTACATAATACCCTACCTACCTTCTTTTATACAAGCTGCCAAATGCCAGGGAAGAGATGTACAGTCTAAATCAAGTGGTAGCACTTACAGGTTTACTGTTTCTGAAAGGCCAGTGAACTGAGAATGGGTTTTACATTTTTTAAGGGTTGTAAAACAAACAAACAAAACAAGAAAGTAGCATAGACAACAAAGATGGTATGTGACTGACAAAATATTTATTAGTATCTGGCCTTTTAGAGAAACAGGTTATCCACCCTTGCTATAAATCAACTTTTTATTTACAGACTCAAATAGTCTACATGACAAGCACTGACAACAAACTTTTTTCTCTTGAGTTTTGAAAGATCTTTTTAACGATTTCAGATATAAGACCTTAGTCAAATATATGATGGCAAATGTTTCCCAGTCTGTAGCATGTCTGTCTTAACACTGGTCTTTATAAAAATTGTGAAGTTCTTCAAAGAGAAGTTCACAGTTTTTATGAAGTCCAATCTATCCTATTTTTCTTTATTGAATTGTGCTTTTGGAGTTCTAGCTAAAAATCTTTGACTTAAGGTCACAAAAGTTTTCCCCATGTTTTCTTCTAGAAGTTTTTAGTTTTAGGTGTATGAGTTAATCTTGGATATGATGCAAGATAATTCACGTTCAAAGATCGAGGTATTCCCTTAGGCAAGGCTGAAGATTTCAGGCTATGGTATGTGGAATTTAGGCTATAGTCCTTATTTCTGGACAGATTACTGGACATGTTGCACAGTCCATGCTTTAAACCAGATCTAAACAGAAGAACGGCTAGTTGGCCTAGGTAGAAAGTGAAGGATTTAATTTTGGATATTAATTGTACAAGATAAGACTTTAAGTTCACTGTTTACCACACGGTTATTGAATTGTTCAAAACCATTCATTGAAAAGACTTATCTTTTTTCCAAAAACTTGTCTTTGCACTTCTGTAAATTATTCAATGCAAACTGCGAGGGACAAATCTAATTTTATTCTTCCATACTTATTGTGTCAGTATTTGCAAGTGCATTTTTGGACTCCCCATCCTGTTCTGCTCTACTGACATATTTCTCTTTCTTTACAGAATCTCATGGTCTTGATTACTGTATCTTTATAATGAGACTTGAAGTTAGGTAGTATCAGCTCTCCAACTTTGCTGACTTCCAAAGTTTGTTTTTACTATTATAAGTACTTTGCATTTCCACATGAATTTTATAATCAGCTTGTCAATTTCTATAGAAATTTTGAATGGGAAGGGGTTGTTTGAGTCTTCTAATCCATGAAAACAGTGTACTCCTCCATAATTTTAGGTCTTTTACAATTTCTCAGTAATATCTTTATAGGTTTTTTTTGTTGTCTATAAGTTATCCATATTTTGGGGCCAAATTTATTCCTTACTATTTCAATTTTAGGGGAAGGGTACCATAAGTAGTACTTTAAAATTTCAATTTCTGATTGCATATGTAATATGTATAAAGACCCACAATTGACTTTTTTTGATACAGGAATGTTTCCTTTGTCTACAACTGACTTTTATTTACTGATCTTTTATTCTGCAACTTTGCTAATCTCACCTCTTAATTCCAATAGCTTTTCTGTAGATACCATCAGATTTTCTACATAAATAATTATATTATGTGTAAACGGACAGTTTTAATTCTGAATATTCGCTGGAAGGACTGATGCTAAAGCTGAATCTCCAATACTTTGGCCACCTGACGAAAACAGCCGACTCATTAGAAAAGACCCTGATGCTGAGAAAGATGGAAGGCAAGAGGAAAAGGAGATGACAGAGGACGAGATGGTTGGATGGCACCACCGACTCAATGGACATGAGTTCGAGCAAGCTCCAGGAGATAGTAAAGGACTGGGGAGTCAGGTGTGCTTCAGTCCATGGGGTCACAAAGAGTTGGACTGAGCGACTGAACAACAACAAATTCTCCCTCCAATTTGAATGCTGTTTCCCTCTCTGTGTTGTTGTACTGCACTTGCTAAACCTGCTAAACAATGCTGGATACGTCTGCTGACATCAGGAGGCGTCCGCCTTGTTCCTGGAAATGGGAAAAGTGCTCAGTCTGCCACTATCAGGTACCGTGTTAGTCCCAGGTTTAACACAGATGTCCTGCATCAAGTTTAGGAAGTTTTCTTTCTATCCTATATTGCTGAAAAGTTTTTTTTTTTTTTAATCAAGAAACAAAGGTTAATCTGCCAAATGATTTTCTGCCTTTCATCCATTGAGATAATCAAAATAATTCTTTTTTATACTGATCAATTTTTTAATGTTAAAACAATTATTCAATTTCTGGCATAAACCTCACTTGGCCATACTGCTTTATCCTTTTACATACTGTTAATACTCAATTTTCTAAACTATTAAGAATTTTTACATCTATGTCAATGAAGGATATTGGTCTGTATTTTCCTAATAATATCTGAGTCTGATTTTGATATAAGAATATAACTGTCCCCACAAAATACTAAATTGAGGCGAATTCCCTTCTTCACTATTCTGAAATAGTTTGTACAGAACTGGTATTATCTGTTACTTATATGTGTGGTAGAAATCACTAGTCACCTCTATGGTCCTGAAGACTTATTTGTGGAAAATTCAATTTTTTAAATAGACACAGGGCTATTCAAGTCATCTTTCCTGAGTGAGCATTAAAGAATGTGTGTCCTTTGAGGAACATGTCCATTTCATTTAAACAGTTAAATCCGTTTGCATAAAGTTATTCAACATACTTCATCTTTCAGTAACTACCCATCTTCAGTGACGAAAACTCCCTCATTCCTGATATTCCTACACACTCACAGTGTGTGTGTGTGTAGAGACAGATCAGTTTAAATGGAGGTTTTCATTGATTACACTTTCTCAAAGAACTGACTTATGTTTTCTTTCATTTTCTTCCATTTGTCTGTTTTCTATTTCACGGATTCTTGCTCTGATATTTCTTTCTTATTTCCTTCCATCTGCTCACTTTGTCTTTCTTATTCTAGTTTCTTAAAGTAGAAGCTGAGGTCATTGTTAGGAACCATTTTTCTTTTCTAAAAAGGCATTTTATGCTATAAGTTTCCTTCTAAGTACTGCTTTTTCTGGATCCTACATATTTTTACATGCTGTTTTCACTTTCACTCAGTTTTTCTAATTTAACTCTGATTCTTTCTTTGACCCATCAGTTATTTTAACATGTTTTACTTACTTTCCAAATAAATGGAGGATTTCCTATACGTTATTGACTTACTCGATTTCTAATTAATTCCATTGTGGTCGGGGAAAATCTTTTATATAACTTGAATCTTTTTAATTTATGAGATTTGTTTTCTGGCCCAAATTATGATCTATATTAGCAGCTGTTCCATGTGTACTTGAAAAGAATGTCTCGTTAAGTAGTATTCTATTGTGATCAAGTTGGTCGATAAAGTTGTTCAAGTCTCCTGACAGATTTCTATCCACCAACTCTAGCAGTTATTGAGTTGTTGTTCAGTTACTAAGTCATGGCCAACTCTTTGCAACCCCATGGACTGCAGCACTCCAGGCTTTCCTGCCCTTCACTGTCTCCTGGAGTTTGCGCAAACTCATGTCCACTGAGTCGGTGATGCCATCCAACCACCTCATCCTCTGTCGCCCCTTCTCCTCCTGCTCTTAAACCTTTTCCAGCATCAAAGTCTTTTCTAATGCACCAACTCTTCGAATAAGGTAGCCAAAGTACCGGAGCTCTAGTTTTGGTTATTGAGGGAGGAATACTAAAATCTCCAACTGTAGATATGTTTCTCCTTGCAGCTCAGTAATTTTAATTTCATGTATCTGAAAGATTAGTGGCTGTGTAAACATTTAGGAATATTATATCCTCTTGATGAACTGACCATATCATTACATAAAATGACCCTTTTTATCCTTGTTTATATTCTCTAATGTGAAGTTTAGTTTGTGTAACATTAATACAGGTATTTCAGCTTTCTTCTGCACATTTTCCCACCCTTTTAATCTATTTATGATTCTGAATAGATGTGTTAAATACAAAGTTTGTTCAATGTAGCATATTATCTGATCATGCTTTTATATCCATTCTGACAATTTTACTTTTAACTGTGTTGTTTAGATCATTTAACATCTGAAGTGATTGTTAATATATTTTGGGTTAGAGCTACATCTTACTATTTTGCTTACCATTTGTCTCATCTGTTTACCCCATTTTTTTCTCTTTTTTTTGTTTCTTGTAAGTAAATTTTATGATTCATTTTAACTCCTTTGTTGGCTTATCAGATGAAGCTTTTCATTGCATTATTTTTGTGGTTGCATTGGGGGCTGGCAAAATACATCTCTCATCACTGCAGTTTAGTTTGGGGCCGTGGACTACATCAGGCATAGTGTAAGAACTTTGCAACAGTGTATGTCCACTTCCACTCCACCCCCAGCCTCTGTGCTACCGCTGTCATATATATATTTTATTCCCATACTTTAGGCATCCTCAATTCATTTTTATCATACCCTGGGAATATTCAACTCTCTCTTAAAGAGATAAGGGAAAACATCACCATATTAATCCATGAGTAATTTCCTCACTCATTTTATAGACCTCTGATTCCATCTGGTGTAATTTTCCTCTGTTTGAAGTCATTTCTTTAAATTTTTAGCTGTACAGAACCAGAGGTGTTGAATTATTTTAGCTTTTGTATGGCTGCCTAAGTCTATTTAAACTCCATTCTTGAAAAAACAATTTCTCTTGAGTAAAAACACCTAGGCTGACAGTTATTGCTACTTTCAGTATCTCCACTGTATTCTAGCTTGCATTACTGCTCATCAGAAATTCACTACCACCCTTCATCTGTTATTCTGTATATAATTGGTATTTTTCCCTCTGGCTGCTTTAAGTTTTTTTCCTCCTAATCAATGATCTTGAGCAATTTGATTATGATATGCTCTGGTGTAGTTTCCTTCATGTTTCTCTTGTTTAGGGGTCTCTGAGCTTCTTATATCTGTGGGTTTATAATTTTCATCAAATTTGAAATTTTTTCAGCCGTTACATCTTCAAAATCTCCACCCTCCTCACCTTTGATTATGCATATATTGGGCCACTGGAGGTTGCCCACAGCTCACTGATACTACGGTCTTTTATGTATTCTTTTCCTCTGTTTCATTTGAATAGTTTCTACTGTTTTGTATTCAAGTGCACTGTCCTTTTCTTCTGTAATGTTTAATCTGCCATTAATTCTATGAACTGTATTTTAGGTCTTAGGCACTACTTCTTATGTATTTTGGTATTAACCCCTGATCAGTTACATGATTTGCAAATATCTTCTCTCATTCCATAGGATGCCTTTTCACTGTGCTGTTACTTTTGCTGTGCAGTAGATTTTCAGTTTGATGAGTCCCATTTGTTTTTGTTGCTTTTGCTTTTAGTGTCATATCCAAAAAATCAATGCCAAGACTAATGTCAAAGAGCTTTTCCCCTATGTTTTCTTATAGGAGTTTCATTGTTTCAGGTCTTATAGTGAAGTTTTTAACCCATTTTGAGCAAATTTTTGTGAGTGGTATAAGACAGGGGTCCAATTTCATTCTTTTGCATTTGAACATGTAATTTTCCCAACACTACTGGAGAGACATGTGCCTGATAATTTTTGACCAAATGAACAACACTATAAATACTATATGCTGTTTGTATCCATAACATATTCTTGAGCTTTGACCTCTACAGCATAGTTAAGTTACTTGTAAACAGTTTAGTCCTTTCATGTCTAGCTTGTTTTAGCTTTGTTAGTGGGATCAAAACAACACTCAGTTAGTCTATGGTTAAATTTCTTTGGCAATTCTGTGCCCTGTTATTCTTAGTCCTCTACTTAGTGACCTAGGAATTATGAGGTTTGGGAGTAGGCACTATCTACTGAGCTCCATGGGCTCTGAAAATGCTCCCTCCCCCCGATCTTTTTAGGTAACCTACTCCTTCTCTCTCAGGCTCCCCACAAGTGAGTGTCAGTGCTCACTGGAGAGCACTGAACACACTTTATTGCCTGTCACTCAATGCCTTGAGGGCCGCTGTTTCATGTGTCTTGCCTCGTGCTTTAGTTATTTCAGATGCAAAGGTCCTGTGACTCCAATGTGGCCTTTAGTGCCCATCACTTTTTAAAAATTACTGAGTTTGGTTGTTTTGTGTAAACAACTGTGTCATCTGTGTGTTCCTTTCACCTCACTGCCATTTGCTCTGTATTTATAGGTTTGGCATCTGCATGTTAACAAAATGCCAGCTATTAGTGGAGAACTAGGACCAGGCTAAGCAGCCTCAGGGGAAAGGATGAGATGAAGCTCACCATACTTGGTAATCAGAAATCAAAATTCAGATTTGATGTCCCCCACCAGAGAGGTCATGTAGGCAAGCCTAAATAATGTTATATGAATTATTTCTGCTAAATAAGTCATTAAGTTTGAGTAGATTATTGCAGATATTGTCCTTAAAAAACAAACTGCTAATATACTATACAAGCATTAGCACAAACAAAATCAAGAAAAGGAAAACATAACACTGAAAATGATGTTTTCACAAAATACCTTCTGTTGCCATGCCCCAACTTCCCATCTTCTGCTTCACCCCAAGAGTAAACTTCTCCTTCTGAAGAGAGGGCAAGACAGTGTTTTCCTCCTGAATTCACAGCTACTTTCTTAATGAACACATGCTGAATGGATTCAAGTAATGTGGGGGTGGACACCGATTCTGTCCCTCCAACTCCTAGTCTGCCGCCCGCACCATACCCAGTGGCATATAGCTACAAGATAAAATAATACAGACATCAATCATATTTTTATCTAAGGATCCCATATTTCATTATAATCAATAAATCAAATCAATGCTCTAGGTATTTTTACCACAGAAAAATGAAATTTAAAATTAAGACTTTACTTTTGCTTTATCAGAACTCTAAAAATTAAAAAGAAAAATTACAATTAATAGAAACCCCAAATTCAGAAAATGTATTTTGAAAACACGTCTTTTCCCTGCAAGTACTTCTATTTTTGTCTAGAATAGCAATTACAATTAATACCAAAAAAGGGCAAAAAAAATTTTAATTATCTAATATATACAACCCTGGAGAAGGAAATGGCAACCCACTCCAGAATTCTTGCCTGGAGAATCCCATGGACAGAGGAGCCTGGCAGGCCATGGTCCATAGGGTTGCAGAGAGTCGGACACAACTGAAGCGACTAAGCACACATGCACACACTATATGCAAATCCCAAATAACACCTACACAAATACCCATAGGAAAAGTATACATGTATCTAATACTTCAGCAAAGCAGTATATAAATCACATAGTAGAATAATCTATTTTTTCTTTCATTCTAGGTGGGTAATTCATTTAGGATATAAAACATCTTTATCATAGAAAAAAAAAAATCAAGACTGCCATTTCCAAATGCATGTCAAACACCCCTCCTGTAACAATTTAAAGGCTGCTTCACATTGTTTCAACTGGTCTGCTGCACTGACACAACAGGAAGGAATCTTGAAGTCCCAAAACAAGAAAGAAAACCAAGAATTCAGATAAAGGACCCCAAAACAGTTTCCCCTGGGAATGTTTTGAGGACCTCAGGTGCACAGGGTGTGGGGAGTTGGGAGTCAAGCCCAACCGGTAACTCTGCAGAAAGTAGAGACTGAGAAGGGCTTCCTCCCACTCAGACTGAATGAGAACTAAGAAGAAAACAAAGAAAGTTGTCTTTCTCAACCTTAGGGCTGAATGAAAGGGTGGAAAATCTCTCCTGAGAATTCATAACCAAAAAAGCTGGTCACTGTGTTGATTTTCAGTCTGAATTAATGCTACCTATGGTCTAAATTCTGTAGGTAGAGAATTTAATTTACAATGGCTTAGACTTGTAGTACCCCAGGGTCATAAAATCTCTTTTGATTAGTGACTTCAGACCATACCTCTAACACCACAAACTTCTTAACCAGCAGTCAGGAGAGAACACTGTGTGAAAAAGCAAACAAACATGCTGGCTTTTCTTTTTCTCTTCATTTAGATATTGCCTGATCCCTTGGTCTCTGCCTGGAAACTTTCATGGAGCTATTTCCAGGCCAGTTTTCTATGCTTCAAAAAGCTGTCCCATCTTTTCAGAGTCCTACTTCTTGCAGATATTTAACTAAGAAGTTAATAGATTCTAACAGTTTAGGATATCACATTTTAAAATGTGTCCACTAACTGCATAACAAATCTAAATAAAAACAACAACAACAAAAAAAAACAAGGCCTCATCTCAAAAGAATTTCTACATAAAATTTTTCAAGGAAAACAGTCAGCTCATAATTTTAAAAATTCCCATTATCTAAGAGTCAAAAGAAACAAAGTCCAATATTATGTTTAAAGAAATAAAAGCTTGAAAGTATCCCCAAGGAATGAGAGACTAAGACAACACAAAGCAGAACTTGCAGAAATTTTAAAAAAAGAGTTGAAATTAAAAGCCTTGATGCATAAAAGAGATTATAAGCAGGCAAAGAAATATTAGAAAACTAGCATATGGCTCTGAGGAAATTACCGAGCATATGGCAAAGAAACACAGAAAGAAGAGGAAACAGAAAAGAAGAGAGAATTGGGAACAGACCTCCTCACTTGAACATCAATTAGAACACAGAGTTTTAAGTACAGATCATAGAGAAAATATGGGAGAGGCAATATTTAAAAAAATGATGTCTGAGAATTTATCAGAATGTTAAAAGACCAGTTCCTAGGACCAGGAAGCCCATCCCTTATCCCTCACCACCTGGTAATTAAAAAAATAAAAAAGGACAGGAAAAAAAAAAAAGAAATTGACATCTAAATATATCATAGTGAAAGTATAAGTCACTAAAGAAAGATGTTAGAAGCAGCTGTTATACAAAGAAAGGATTTAACTTTCATTTGGGTAAAAATTAATCTGACTGCTGACATCCGAGGTCATGATCAATGAGGGCCAAAAACCAGAAGAATAAAACATTTAATAGACTGACTAAAAATAAAGGTCAACTGAAAATTTTATACTCTAGGACATGGCTTGGATTACTACCCACAGGCCAAATGAGGCCCCCCCATCTATTTTTTATTAAAAAAAGAAAAGTTTTATTAGAGCACAGGCACACTCACTCATTTTCATATTCACCTCAAGCTGCTTTCATAATTGTAACAGAGATTAGACTGTATGAGTCCCATAGCCAAAAAATACTATTGCAACCTTCACAGAAAAAGTTTGCAACCCTGACCTAGAAAAACGACAAAATCAAGATATTTTTTAAAAAAATCAATCAGGAGATTAACCAACAACAGACTCTCACTAAAAGAAACTGAAAATACATGTTTAAAGTATCAGTAGAAGGACTGACCACCTGATCTGCCTCTTGAGAAATCTGTATGCAGGTCAGGATGCAACAGTGAGAACTGGACATGGAACAACATGGTTCCAAATAGGGAAAGGCTGTATATTGTCATCCATTTATCTTATATGCAGAGTACATCATGAGAAACGCTGGGCTGGAATAAAGATTGCCTTGAGAAATATCAATAACCTCAGATATACAGATGACGCCACCCTTATTATACAGTGAAGAAGATATGCAGATGACACCACCCTTATTATAAAGCAAAGAAGAACTAAAGAGCCTCTTGAAAGTGAAAGAGGAGAGTGGAAAAGTTGGCTTAAAGCTCAACATTCAGAAAACAAATATCATGGAATCTGGTCCCATCACTTCATGGAAAACAGATGGGGAAACAGTGGAAACGGTGACAGATTTTATTTTGNGAGCCTCTTGAAAGTGAAAGAGGAGAGTGGAAAAGTTGGCTTAAAGCTCAACATTCAGAAAACAAATATCATGGAATCTGGTCCCATCACTTCATGGAAAACAGATGGGGAAACAGTGGAAACGGTGACAGATTTTATTTTGAGGGCTTCCCAAATCACTGTAGATGGTGATGCAGCCATGACATTAAAAAATGCTTGCTCCTTGGAAGAAAAGTTATGACCAACCTAGACAGCATATTAAAAAGCAGAGACACTATTTTGTCAGCAAAGGTCTGTCTAGTCAAAGCTATAGTTTTTCCAGTAGTCATGTATGGATTTAAGAGTTGGACTATAAAGAAAGCTAAGGACCAAAGAATTGATGCTTTTGAACTGTGGTGTTGGAGAAGACTCTTAAGAGTCCCTCAGACTCCAAGAAGATCCAACCAGTCCATCCTAAAGGAAGTCAGTTCTGAATATTCATTGGAAGGACTGATACTGAAGCTGAAGCTCCAATACTCTGGCCACTTGATGTGAAGAACTGACTCATCTGAAAAGACTCTGATGCTGGGAAAGATTGAAGGCAGTTAGAGAAGGGGATGACAGAGGATGAGATGGTTAATGGCATCACTGACTCAGTGGACATGAATTTGAGTAAACACTGGGAGTTGCTGATAGACAGGGAGGCCTGGCGTGCTGCAGTTCATGGGGTCGCAAAGAGTCAGATACAACTGAGTGACTGAACTGAACTGAGAAGGAAAATTATCCCAGATAATCCAGGACATAAGAAATAACTGGTGAGAAAAGATGTGTATAACATTTGGGTAAATCCAGAAACTATATGGTCTATATAAAAAAAATAAAATAAAATAATAATAATGCTTATCATTAGGGACTCAGGTTAGGACCAAAACACAGAATAACAATGGATCAGCCTTTCTTATTTGGGAGGAGTACAGAAATACTGATTAACTTTAGATTTTAAATATGTTAAAACAACCAGAAAACTCCAGAAAACAAAAAAAGAGAGCTACATTTCGACCCTTGATACTTCTGGGTAGCATGACCTTGATACTTCTGGTGGGTAACCTCTGATTTGCTTCCCAGAGTCCCTGCTTGCAGGATTCCCACCCCTATGTAATCCCTCCTTAGATGTGGGCTAAGCCCAGTGACACTCTCCTAATGGATAGAATATAGCAACAGGGATGAAATGTCACTTCTGTGTTAGCTTGCACAAGACTGTGACTTCTGTCTTGCTCTCAGGCTCTCCTGCTTTGATAAAGCCAGCTGACATGTTGTGAGATGGCAAAGAGCTGAAGACAACCTCAGCCAATAGGTCATGGCAAGCTGAATCTTCCTCAGGCCAGTCCTGCAGCAACTGCAACCTAATGAGAGATTCTATGTTGGAGGAACAACCTAAGCCACCCAGACAGACTGTGACATAATAAATTTGTATTGTTTTATGTAAACTGTTGTAAGTTAAACAGATAATATAGTATCATAACCTGACGTGGAATGGGTAAGACAAATATACTATGATGATCACACTCATGACCCTGGGTCTCCCTAAAATTCCAAACACAAACCAGTGTGTGTGTGTGTGTGTGTGTGTGTATATATGTATATTTATAAATATATAAATAAAACAGAACCTAACCAAGTAAGGTTTCTTCAATGAATGCAAAACCATTTGACACAGGAAAAGCAATCAATCTAATTCACTATATTAATCTTTGGCCCCCTGATGCAAAGAGNGTGTGTATATATGTATATTTATAAATATATAAATAAAACAGAACCTAACCAAGTAAGGTTTCTTCAATGAATGCAAAACCATTTGACACAGGAAAAGCAATCAATCTAATTCACTATATTAATCTTTGGCCCCCTGATGCAAAGAGCTGACTCACTGGAAAAGACCCTGATGCTGGGAAAGATTGAGGGCAGGAGAAGGGGGTGACAGAGGATGAGACGGTTGGACAGCATCACTGACTCAGTAGACATGACTCAGTTTTGAACAAACTCCAGGAAATAGTGAAGGACAGGAATGCTGCAGTCCATGGAGTTGCAAAGAGTTGGCAGTGACTTAGCGACTAAACACCACCACGAGGAGAAAAACATCTGTATGATATTTAAATGAAGAAAGATGTTTAAAAGGCAATATCCATTCATAACTAGAAAAAGATGCAAACTTCCTTAATTTGATAAAGGGCATTTGTCAGGAAGCATTTAACAGGAGGCTTCCAGTGTGCTGTTTTGGATCTGTCATGAATCCTCTGTCCCTTTTTAATTCCTTAATATTCAGGAATTAAGTGGAGTAGCAAACTACTCCCGGGGGGCTTAGGAACGCATGCATTTCCTTTGTTAGTTTTTCCATATGGTGATAAGTAACTATTTACGACTCTTCTTCCTTTTTATGAACCATATGGTAAAAGTGATTATTTACAACCCTCTCTCTTTCATATGGATGACCTCATGTTTCATTGATAACTTGCAAGTTTTGATTTTATCTCTATAGCTACCTTGTAAGAGAGTATAAATACCCACACAATGCTGAATAAAACACCTTTGCTCCATCAGAGCTTTGGGCCCCATATCTTCTTTCTCTGTCTCTCTGTCTCTCTCTCTCTTTCATGCTAATTCTCTGTAGCTCAGAGGCCCTCTGGGTTAACTTTCCTGCCTGGGCTTCTAAGACCCTCTAGAGAAGGCACTCTGCCCCTTCACCCCTTCAAGAGGGCACCTGAAGCCTTCGTGAACAGAGCAAGCCCCATGTCAGGGACTTTACTGGTTTTCTCCATAAACCAAGGAATATCAGCCTCTTTCTCTCTCCTTTACTTTCTTATCATCGATTCCAGACCACCAGGTTCCGGTCCATTAAAGGACCTCAACAGGCATCTATCAAAACCTTACAGTAAGTGTGTGAAGGATCCCATCACAGTGTTTCTTTTGCAGCCTAAATTAAGACAAAAAGAAGGTCCACTACCACCACCCCTGTTCAGTATTATACTGCAATTCCCACCTAGCCCAATTAGCTCCATTTCTCTGTAAAAGACAGGTGAACTGAAAAGCAATGAACAAAATTTATCTCAGAACATGAATTTATAAAGATGATACAAAACGGTTTGAGATACTAAGAAAGAAGAATTAATAAGGTCAGTAGACATATGGGCTTCCCTTCGGCTCAGGCCTTCCCTTGTGGCTCATCTGGTAAAGAATCCACCTGCAATGCAGGAGACCTGGGTTCAGTCCCTAGGTTGGAAAGATCTCCTGGAGGAGGGAACAGCTACTCACTCCAGTATTCTGGCCATGGAGAATTCCATGGACTGTATGGCATTGCAAAGAGTTGGACATGACTGAGCAACTTTCACTTTCACTAGACATACAGTCAATATATAAATATCAACTATTTTCATGTATCAGTAGCAATTTTTTAAAAGACAGAATTATGGGAGAACTTCCAAGACACTGATAGAATAAGATGGGGAAGTCACTTTCCTCTTCACAAATACATCAAAAATACATCTACATATGGAATAACTTCTAAAGAACACCTTCTGAATGCTGGCAGAAGATCCAGACTTTCAAACAGGCAAGCCAATCTCCTTAGAATGAGGTAGGTCAAAAGATAAGGTTGAAAAAATGAGAAAGGATTTCAGGACGGGGACCTGAGCCCTGAGGAGAGAGCTGTAAAGGAGGAAAAGTTTTCACATACTCAGAAACCCCTCATGGAAGGCGGGGGCAGAGTTTCAGAACCTCAGAGGGGAACACAATGGCAGGGGCTCGGAAGGCAAAATAGAGAGAACTCACCACAGAGATAGCTGCCAAACACTACTTCCCAGGTGAGAAGCTGCTCACACTGCTGGCCTGGAACAAACTGGGGCTGAGTGCTGAGGCTCAAGCTCTGAATCTCAGGGAGAGGTCCTGATTTGGTCAACTGTGAGAATACTCTGAGGACGTTAGTAGGACACAGCTGAGGGAGTCCAGGGAAAAAACTGAGCATCCCAGAGAGACAAAATATCGTTGCCACTGGAAGACTCCAACTCCTACTCCATGCATTTGCAGACAGTGGTGTGTACCCAGGTGGTGGCTGCCAAAATCAGCAAAACTGGTAGGAAAGCCAGAGGCAGAATGTGACATTATTGCAGTTTACGTAAACATAAGTGACTAGACACTGCCAAAACCAGGGCAAGTGCCTGAGACAGCAGACAAAAAGCCATCACTGCAGTCCCGACCCCAGAGGTGGCAGATGCCAAAAGCTGTGAGCAGGCACAGGTTACTTCCCAACCCATGCTGGGAGTCTAAGCAGCTTGGTTCTTTTTAGGGACCCACAGACTGAGATATATTTCTCTGGGAGAGCACATGACCCGCCTCAGACTGTGACAACATCTGGCAAGTCTAACACCGCAGGCACTACTTCAGTTCAGTTCAGTCACTCAGTCGTGTCCGACTCCTTGCGACCCAACAATTGGAGCACACCAGGCCTCCCTGTTCATCACCATCTCTCGGAGTTCACTCAGACTCATGTCCATCGAGTCCGTNACCCAATATGCTACTGGAGATCAGTGGAGAAATAACTCCAGAAAGAAGGAAGAGATGGAGCCAAAACAAAAATAACACCAAGTGGTAGATGCGACTGGTGATGGAAGTGAAGCTGTAAAGAGCAATACTGCATTGGAACCTGAAATGTTAGGTCCATGAATCAAGGCAGATTGGAAGTGGTCAAACAGGAGATGGCAATAGTGAACATTGACATTTTAGAAATCAGTGAACTAAAATGGACTGGAATGGGTGAATTTAACTCAGATGACCATTATATTTACTACTGTGGGCAAGAATCCCTTCAAAGAAATGGAGTAGCCATCATAGTCAACAAAAGAATCTGAAATGCAGTACTTGGATGCAATCTCAAAAATGACAGAATGATCTCTGTTTGTTTCCAGTGCAAACCATTCAATATCACAGTAACCCAAGTCTATGTCCGGACCAGTAATGTTGAAGAAGCTGAAGTTGAACAGTTCTATGAAGACTTACAAGACCTTCTAGAATTAATACCCCCAAAAGATATCTTTTCATTATAGAGGACTGGAATGCAAAAGTAGGAAGTCAAGAGATACATGGAGTAACAGGCAAATTTGGCCTTTGAGTACAGAATGAAGCAAGGCAAAGGCTAATAGAGTTTTGTCTAGAGAACACATTGGTTATAGCAAATACCCTCTTCCAACAACACAAGAGAAGACGCTACATGTGGACATCACCAGATGGTCAATACTGAAATCAGATTGATTATAGTCTTTGGAGCCAAAGATGGAGATGCTTTCTACAGTCAGCAAAAACAAGACTGGGAGTTGACTGTGGCTCAGATCATGAACTCATTACCGAATTCAGACTTAAATTGAAGAAAGTAGGAAAAACCACTAGACCATCAGGTATGACTTAAATCAAATCCCTTATGATTATACAGTGGAAGTGACAAATAGATTTAAGGAATTAGATCTGATGGAGAGAGTGACTGAAAAACTATGGACAAAAGTTCAAGATATACAGGAGGCAGGGATCAAGACCATCCCCAGAAAAGAGAAATACAAAAAGGCAAAATGGTTATCTGAGGAGGCCTCACAAATAGCTTTGAAAAGAAGAGAAGTGAAAGGCAAAGGAGAAAATGAAAGTTATACCTATTTGAATGCAGGGTTCCAAAGAATAGCAAGGAGACATAAGAAAGTCTTCCTCAGTGATTAATGCAAAGAAACAGAGGAAAACAATAGAATAGGAAAGACTAGAGATCTCTTCAAGAAAATAAGAGATCCCAAGGGAACATTTCATGCAAAGATGGGCTCAATAAAGGACAGAAATGGTATGGACCTAACAGAAGCAGAAGATATTAAGAGGTGACAAGAATACTCAGAAGAACTATACAAAACAAAGATCTTCATGACTCAGATAATCACGATTATGTGATGACTTAACTAGAGCCAGACATCCTGGAATGTGAAATCAAGTGGGCCTTAGGAAGCATCACATTGAACAAAGCTAGTGAAGGTGATGGAATTCCAGTTGAGTTATTTCAAACCTCACAGATGATGCTGTGAAAATGCTGCACTCAATATGCCATCAAATTTTGAAAGCTCAGCAGTGGCCAAAGGACTGGAAAAGGTCAGTTTTCATTCCAATCCCAAAGAAAGACAATGTCAAAGAATGTTCAAACTACCCCACAATTGCACATGCTAACAAAGCAATGCTCAAAAATCTCCAAGACAGGCTTCAACAGTTGAACTTCCAGATGTTCAAGCTGGTTTTAGAAAAGGCAGAGGAACCAGAGATCGAATTGGCAACATCCGTTGAATCATCAAAAAAGCAAGAGAGTTCCAGAAAAACATTTATGTCTGCTTTATTGACTATACCAAAGCCTTTGACTGTGTGGATCACAACAAACTGTGGAAAATTCTGAAAGAGATGGGAATACCAGACCACTTGACCTTCCTCCTGAGAAATCTGTATGCAGGTCAGGAAGCAACAATTAGAACTGGACATGGAGCAACAAACAGGTTTCAAATTGGGAAAGGAGTATGTGAAGGCTGTATATTGTCACCCTGCTTTTTTAAATTATATGCAGAATACATTATGTGAAATGCTGGACTGGATGAAGCACAAACTAGAATCAAGTTTGCTGGGAGAAATATCAATAACCTCAGATATGCAGATGACACCACCCTTATGGAAGAAAGTGAAGAGGAACAAAATAGCCTCTTGATGAGGGTGAAAGAGGAGAGTGAAAAAGGTGGCTTAAAGCTCAACATTCAGAAAACTAAGATCATGGCATCTGGTCCCATCATTTCATGGTGAATAGATGGGGAAACAATGGCAGACTTTACCTCGTGGGGCTCCAAAATCACTGCAGATGGTGACTGTAGCCATAAAATTAAAAGACGCTTGCTCCTTGGAAGAAAAGTTATGACCAACCTAGACAGCATATTAAAAAGCAGAGACATTACTTCGCCAACAGATGTCTGTCTAGACAAAGCTATGGTTTTTCCAGTAGTCATGTATGGATGTGAGAGTTGGACCATAAAGAAAGCTGAGCACCGAAGAATTGATGCCTTTGAACTGTGGTGTTGGAGAAGACTCTTGAGAGTCCCTTGGACCACAAGATCAAATTAGTCCATCCTAAAGGAGATCAGTCCTGAATATTCATTGGAAGGACTGATGCTGAAGCTGAAACTCCAATACTTTGGCCAATTAATGTGAAGAACTGACTCATTTGGAAAGACCCCAATGCTGGGAAAGATTGAAACTCAGAGAAGAAGGGGTCAACAGAGGATGAGATTGTTGGATGGCATTACTGACTCAATGGACATGAGTTTGAGCAAATTCTGGGAGTTGGTGATGGACAGGGAAGCCTGGCATGCTGAAGTCCATGGGGTCATACATAGTTGGACACGACTAAGTGACAGAACTGAACTTTACAACCCAGATCTTAGAGGGCAATGTACATCACAAGGAATATATTTGTAAACTCGAGTATCTGCTAATTAATATCTGTTTATTAAAAACTACACTGTAATGAGAATGTCACACTACAAGAATCTGCAAAGTGGATAAAAGGGTATTTTTAAGACTTAAAGTTGTCAGAAGATCAATATACAGAAGGCATGAACTCCAAAAATTAATAGGAAAACAATAAACAATTCAACTGGAAACTTAGAAAAGCACATTAACGGGCGTTTCCCAGAAGAGGAAACACAAAGGACCCATCAACAAAGGCTCAGTTTCATTAGTAACCAAATTAAAACCACCCTGAAATACCATTTCACATCGGCCACATGGCATGAATTTAAAGCATGAAAGTCTGGCGAGAATTTAGGGGAATAGAAACTTTTAAGCTCTGCTCTCAAAGTGTAAATTGATACAATCATTTTGGAAAGCTTTGTGAAATGACTTAATAAATGTGAACATGAAAACATAAAATAACCAGCCACTCCACCCCTAGTTCACATTCCTTAGAGAAACTCTTGCACTTGTCTCAGTTCTGTTCAGTTCAGTCGCTCAGTCGTGTCTGACTCTTTGTGACCCCATGAATCACACCACACCACACCTCCCTGTCCATCACCAACTCCTGGAGTTCACTCAGACTCACGTCCATCGAGTCTGTGATGCCATCCAGCCATCTCATCCTCTGTCGTCCCCTTCTCCTCCTGCCCCCAATCCCTCCCAGCATCAGAGTCTTCTCCAGTGAGTCAACTCTTCACATGAGGTGGCCAAAGTACTGGAGTTTCAGCTTTAGCATCATTCCTTCCAAAGAAACCCCAGGGCTGATCTTCAGAATGGACTGGTTGGATCTCCTTGCAGTCCAAGGGACTCTCAAGACTCTTCTCCAACACCACAGCTCGAAAGCATCAATTCTTTGGCACTCAGCCTTCTTGACAGTCCAACTCTCACATCCATATATGACCACTGGAAAAACCATAGAGCACATATGGAAAAATGGTTCTAGCATGATGTATCATAGCAAAAAACTGGATGCAAGGAAAAAGTTAAATTAATATAAAAAATTGAATATGATAATGAATCCTATGTAGCCCTGAACATCCATGTGATGCATCTAAAAATATTATGTTGAGGAGAAAAGAGTAACTCAAATAGAAATACACAGGGTGTTAAGAACCCATTTATGTGAATTTTGAAAAATTCATATCTATTGCCTGTGATGCATATATACATATACATATGTGGTAAAAATGTAAAGAAAGGAAAGTTAATGATAAACAAAATTTAGGACAGCAATTACCTTCGAGAAAAATTGGGAAATACATTATGAAGCAATACTGAAAAAAGTCAAAGTAGCGGCACTGTTCTGTTTATTAAATTTTGGGTAGATATATGTGTCCTTTATTACTATCTTTCAAACAGTACCTATACGTTAGATGCATGTGATATGAAATAATGAGAAAAATGTACTTCAATCTTGTCCACTTAAAAAATTATTCACAACCTGAAAGTTGAGAATAATTTAGTTAGCAGAATAATTTTAGTTAGCAGGAATTTTTAGAACTTCAAGCCTAGAATGCAGCATCTCAAGTGACCCTGACAGAACTGCTCCAAAGAGGTGAGGGGAGGAGCCAGGTTATATAGAAGTTTTTCCACAAAGAGCACATAGTCTGAACATCAAAATATTGTTGTTAATTAAAGAAAACCAGGTGTCTTGAGTTAAGGAATTTAGGGCTTTTCTGTGTGTGGGAGGATACAAGAGTCTGGGCATACTGAAATCATTCCTTTGGTATGCATCTCAGCTATCTGGAATGAGATGTGTTTTCACATCCTGAGCTTCTTTGGGGGGAGTGGCTGCAGTCTGATGGCTGCCAGATTACAGGTATTCCTTCCTTCCTGAGTCCCCTCTGGGCTTACCAGCTCACCTTCCATGGTGGCTGTAATTGCTGATGACTGTGACATCCTTTGCTTACTGATGTGGCAGGAAATATTTCATTTCTGTCTTCACTCCCACCTCCTGGCCAGAGATCCTAAAAACCATTGTAATTTCCTAAGGGTGACAGAGATAGGGGCATCTTTTGTGTTGATATTTGGTTTTCATCCCTGGATTTCGAAATAGCTCTAGAATGGGGCAAGAAAGGTGACAAAGCATCTTTTGTAACCCATGGCAAGCCCCTTCCATCACAGTTGTGTTCATTGTTAATAAACTTCCCAAAGCCCCTTAGTGTATGGATTGGGTTCCCCTTTAAAGGGTTAGAGTTTTGAACCGTAATTCCTCTCCCCTTCCAGCATCTGAGAAGGGGAGAGGGGCTGAGGTTGAGTTCAATTCCCATTGGCCAGTGATTTAATCAATCAATCATGTTATCATAATGGAACCTGCAAAAAAAAAAAAAAGACCTTTTTGTCCTGGGAGTGTGTAATTTCCTCATTCTGTCTTGTCACAACAACAATTTGAAGCAACGGACCCTCGGACAGACCATGTCCCAACTCTCGGACAGATCAGTGTTACAGCTCCTGTGTTACAGCTCAGTTTTATTTAGAAAATGAAGGAAAATACATCCTCAAGGCCTGAGGGCACGTGACCCAAAAGATAGGAAGAGAAGAGCGCGAGAGAGGTCCCTGGCCCTTTGGCCCCTCTTTTTACATGTTTTTTCTCCTCCCGCCCCCACCTCCCCAGCCTGTCCTATGTAAATTAGGTCAGCCAGGAGTGCTGTTTGTTCTACCTGAGGTCCACACTCCAGTTCTCGGACTTTCCTTTGTTCTGTTTTCACGGGCTTTTCCTTTCCTTGTCTTTTCAGTTCAGTTCAGTCGCTCAGTCGTGTCCGGCTCTTTGTGACCCCATGAATCACAGCATGCCAGGCCTCCCTGTCCATCACCAACTCCCGGAGTTCACTCAGACTCGTGTCCATTGAGTCAGTGATGCCATCCAGCCATCTCATCCTCTGCCGTCCCCTTCTCCTCCTGCCTCCCTCCAATCCAAAAAGATTCCTTGTCTTTTAGCCACTGCCATTCTGGCCTCCTTTTTCTTATTCTAACTACCTAACAGGACTGAGCCCTTACCCTGTGGCATAGGGTAGCCAGAGGCATCATAATCAAACTGTAGGTCACCCAGTTAGTGTTCATAGAGAATTAGAGGATTGACGGGTGTGAAAAATCCTTGCATATCATGTGAGAAGTAGTGAATGTAGAGAAATAGTGATACTGTTAGTGAGCTTCTTATTTATGACATTTTCCAGGGATTGTTAAATGCTGTTAAAATGGTGATAAGGCAAGGAATATGACTTTATTCGAAGAGCAGGCCGACCGAGGAGATAGAAAACTAGATTCTCAGAATAACCACCTTCTGGGGTCTGGATGCCAAGTTCTTTTATAGATCAGAGATGCAGAAGGTGAGGAAACAAAGTAAAAGATAGAGTGAGATGCACACTTAATTTTATGTGCTTGTGCTTAGTCGCTAAGTCATGCCCAAGTAGCCCACCAAGCTCCTCTGTCCATGGAATTCTCCGGTCAAGAATACTAGAATAGGTAGCCATCCTCTTCTCCAGGGGATCTTCTTGACTCAGATCAAGCCTGGGTTCTCTGCATTGCAGGTGAATTCTTTACCATTTGAGCTACCAGGGAAGACCTAAGAAACAAAGTAAAAAAGCCATTAATCTTCCAAATATCTCCAATATTTGTAGACAAGGGGATGTATCACCTTCCTCTTTCCTGTGTCCACAGGCAGACAGAGATCAGAATGAAGGCACTAACTTAGTTCAACAATCTGTCAGAGGGGCAGGAGTCTCTGAAGCAGCCCATTCTGTATGATTATAATAACAAAAGCAATGGAAAGCAAGTCAAAGAAACAGTTCCAACATAAAGTCAGAATTGGCTTTTCCTGGCAACAGTGAAGGTAGATGGCCATAGGCATAATACAGATCCATATAATTATATAAAAGAAGCCTAGATGATCAAGTCTATTTACAGATCATGGAGTTATGGACCTGAGAGTATTTTCTGGAAGGTCTCGAGTGTTCCCAGGGCATGTGTTGGTGATTACTTGAGAACTCTTATTACACCCTTACAGCTGAGGTGGTAGTTTCCTGGGCTAGGACCACTGAAATCTCTTCTCTCTGTGCGTCTTAGAATGTCAGATAAAGCTTATGGAAAGGAAAATGGAACAAACCTCGGGAAATGAATGCCTGAAGTCATAGGGAGTGGGCAGATTATTATAATATATATGAAAGTGACCTGTAAATATTTTGAAGTCAGTTACACAGTGGAGCAGGAGCTTTCCTGGTGGCTTAGCGGTAAAGGATCCACCAGCCAATGTAGGGGATGAAGGTTCGATCCCTCAGCCAGAAAGATCCCGTGGAGAAGGACATGACAACTCACTGCAGTATTCTTGCCTGGAGAATCCCATGGGCAGAGGAGCCTAGCAGGCTACAGTCCATGGGGGTCACAAAAGAGTTGGATGTGACTTAACGATTAAAAAACAACAACATAACAGAGCAAGGAGGTTTCTTCTGATTTGCTCCTGAGAAGGTCTTTGCCGATTTCTGGGAGGCAAAATTTAACTCATCACCAGAAATAACTTTGCAAAACTTTGAATTATTCACCTAATACTGAAGTTGAAGTGACAAGCTTTCTAGTAGATATAGTTCATTCCCACTGACAGCCCGACTGCTCTTAGTTCTATAGTACTCTTCTATAAAGTTCATTTGCATCAACATGGAAGATTTCACAAGAGGAAATAAGCTTTCATATAGCAGAAAAGACTCCACTTTGATGCACAAAATTCTTGAGTGGAGACTGTGAATCTGTAAACAGTGCTAATGAGCAGTGAGCTTGTTGACTGACCTGATCTTATGAGCATTCTTTTCTTTGCAGTGTACACAGATGCTCAAGAATATTTGTCTTCTTCTTTTTATCTAGAGACATGCTCTTTTCATTTTATATATTTATACCTTGGCTGCTCTGACATGCAGGATCTTTGTTCCCTGACCAGGGATTGAACCTTGGCCACAGCAGTGAGATTGTAGAGTCCTCACCACTGGACTGCTAGGGGATGCCTCCAAGATACTTCTTTATGGACATCCAGGAACAGCCTGAAGCCTGGAGTTTCTTCCAAACTCATCTGAGCTGCCGTTAGTTCACCCTATAGCATTAATATGCCCTAAGACCCCTATAGTATTAATATGTCCTAAGACCCCTAACAGAAGCAGAAGATATTAAGAAGAGGTGGCAAGAATACACAGAAGAACTGTACAAAAAAGATCNTCTGTGAGTCATCCCAGCTTATGACCAAACCTGAGGGCATCCAGTAGAAACCCTCAAATTTGTAGTTGCCCAGACAGAAGTTTGAGTAGCTTGGGTACCCCATTTCAGCTGACATCTGAGGCAGGTGTGGTCTTATGGAGTTGAATCCTTCCTTAACAATTCAACTGTTAGAACATGAAGCAGGTGTTAGTACTGTGAGTAAAAATAACTGATGTGATTTGACTAAAATTGTCCTGAATCTATAGATTAATTTATAAAAATTGATAATCATTATGTCTTCCTATTCATGAGTATAGTATTTCACTCTATGTATTTACCCTCACTTTCATGCACTGGAGAAGGAAATGGCAACCCACTCCAGTGTTCTTGCCTGGAGAATCCCAGGGTCAGGGGAGCCTGGTGGGCTGCCATCTATGCAGTTGCACAGAGTCAGATACAACTAAAGCGGCTTAGCAGCAGCAGCAGCAGCAGCAGTAAATCTCTCTCACTGAGATGTTACATATCTTTTCTTGTATTTATTTCTAGGTATTGATACTCTGAAACTACTGTAAATAGCATCTTCATTTTATTTATTTTTTACCCTGGCTAGGGCCTCAAAGACAATGCTTGATAATAAGGAAAATTCTAATATGGCCATTTCTAAGGCCAGGACAGAAAAGTTTCCTGCCCATCTAAAGTGGAAAAGATCAGTCTTGAAACATAATAGCCAGACATACTCCTCTGAATTCTTTAGCAGTCAAGAAGATACACAGTTGACCCTGCTGAGTCCTTGATTACAACCAGGTATACTGAGATTACTGCTACAGTAAATATATTCCTGCTGTATTACTTATAAAGTTTTGCTAAATTAAACCACATTTATCTTGCCTTTACAGAATAAGCTAGGAAAAGAGATTTTAATGCTGTCTGAGAAACACTACAATTCAGCCAAAAGAATATAGGTTTAAACCCTGATTTGGTCAGACAATTACTAGCCGCTGATCTTAGAGGCAAGTTACTCAACCTGGCTGTTACCTTTAGTTTCCTCACGAGCAAAACAGAGGTGATATTATTAGCAAGTACACCACAGGAGCTTTGCAAAGAAAAAACTTACACACAGAAAGCCTTAGTACACAGGCATGCCACACTCTCAATAACAACAACGATTAACTCCTACTTAAGTATCTATACTTTGTCAGGTTTCAAAAGATAATAACATTCTAGTGCACAGTGAGATAAATCAATGGAAATTCTAAAACTGCCTATTTTTTGGATAAACCAGAATCTTGTCACATGTAGAAATATTTGAAAAACACTAGATGACCAATGGCATCTTGGAATTCTTAACTAGATTTCAAACAAATATATTCACTAAAAAGTAATTAATTAGCTGGTTTAAGGCATAAAAACTGTAGGACTACATAAGGATTATACTCTCCTTTAATAAGATCAATCAACTTGCATTTTACCTGGCATATCCGCTTGATCGATTTGAGCCATTGTTATTAAATGTCTGTTTATCAGCTCCTAAGAAAAGAAAGTAAGTTCATTTACATCTAAACATGGCTTCTGAAATATGGACTTTTTAGTGTAACTGACTAGCATAACCATCGGAGAAGGCAATGGCAACCCACTCCAGTACTCTTGCCTAGAAAATCCCATGGACAGAGGAGCCTGGTAGGCTGCAGTCCATGGGGTCGCTAAGAGTCAGACATGACTGAGCAACTTCACTTTCACTTTTCACTTTCATGCATTGGAGAAGGAAATGGCAACCCACTCCAGTGTTCTTGCCTGGAGAATCCCAGGGACAGGGGAGCCTGGTGGGCTGCCATCTATGGGGTTGCACAGAGTAGGACATGACTAAAGCGACTTAGCAGCAGCAGCATAACCATTAATAGTTTTGGCATGTTCACTTTTCAATACTAACATCATGAAATAACATTTCCAATACTGGTAAAATGTCTAAATTCCGGTCCCAGGTAGACCTGCCCATAACTCTAGTTGGTTTCAAGTAGCAGCGTCAAGTAGCAGTGTTACAACCCAGAGCCTACAGCTAGCTAGCTCTGTGGTCAATAATTCACTCCACAAACAACATTCTGGGGGTACAACTTACTTCTGTGAAATAAGAACATTTTTGAGGATCTAACAGTAAAATGGCAACCCACTCCAGTATTCTTGCCTGGACAATTCCATGGACAGAGAAGCCTGGTGGGCTACAGCCCATGGGGTCGCAAAGAGTCGGACACGACTGAGCGACTTCACACGCTCATACACAAGAGTAAAATAAAATCCTATGTATCGAGTAATACCTGTTTAACAACAACAAAATTAAATTATTTTATAAAACCTACTTTGTAGAAAATTTTGAGCTTTCTTAAAATGTTCTTTTCTAGGCCAAATTACTTATTAGCTAACAACTAAAGATATTAGCAAAAATTTGTTTAGAGATCAGAAACCATTTGAATTATTTTATATACTTCAAAGGCTTTTCAATGCACAGGATGTGAGGTGCAAAATGGTGGTCCATTTAAATAGCTATTCTATGTTTTGTATTACCTGCAATTGTCTTGAAAAACACATTTCCTTAAATAAATATATTAGAACTCATAAACTCTATCTGCTTCAGTACAGCATATCTAATTAAATAATACGATTTGAAAGGAGCACTGTTGTTTCTCCAGTTCTTTACTAAAGAACAACAGACATCAAGTATTTCCACTCTGAACTCTGAAAGCGTACCTGTCGCAGTTCATCAGCCATGAAGAAGGAAGGTGCGTTAGCTTTTGGCTGCATATAAGCAACGTGAGGTGCAGTTGGAGGATAGATGTGGTAGTTGGGAAATACCTAAAAGATAGGGAAGCGGAAAATAGAATGATCAATTTTTCTCAACTGATAAGCTTTATCATTACTGTGATAAAGTTCTAATCTTTAAATGATAGTGATAAATTGATACTTTTAATCTTTATATGACAGTGAATTAAAGGCCTCAGAGAATAGCTGTTATCAGCACACTTTCTAAATGAATTCATTTTTAAAATCTTTATTGGAATAATCTATTTTTTAAACTCTAATAAAAAAGGAGACATTTCTTCAGATATGGTAAAATTTTACCTCTGATGAGAGGCACAAGTGGTTTTTTGGAAGTATTTTTAAAAGGCAATTGGAAGAGAGGAAGAAAGTATATACTAAAGGTGCTTGGGAACAGTCAGAGCATGGAGTAACTCTGCCCTGGCCGCCAGAGAACTGCCCTCTGGAAGGGTCTTCTGCAGCCAAACTGAACAAAGTTGTTATCTAGATGCTTGTTAACACCTCAGATTAGAACAAGAAAGAGGATCAGCATCCTCTGGGTCAGCAGTGGAGGTGAACAGAAGGATGCGACAGAGTATGTACCTTCCAATCGAACTACAACAAAGCCACTAAACTCTACTGCCAGCCTCATGTCTTTGATCCTTTCAACTGGGTTCTTCCCACCACCCTGCTTTCTTCCCATCTTCCTCTGCCTCTCCTTCCCTCCACTGGTCCACAGCACAAAAACAAACCCTTTTTTTCTCTTTTAAAAATGAATTCAGCTGATTTCTGCTGCCCTCAGATGATTGTTCTGCTCTGGATCTCAAGCAGGAAGTGGTTTTGCAATACTTAACTACACCTGCAAGGAGAACAGCGCCTCCTTTCCCTGGCCGTGGTTTCCTTACATCAGGAAGTACAATTGGGCTGAACTACCTCAGGTTTACCAGGAGTGTATTTTTAAGAGCTGTGTGAAGGGTAAAAACATTGTGAAAATGTGCCATGAATAATATCCACAGAAACAGCTGAGACAGTTTTGTGACAAAAGAATCTCTTGGTTAAACTGAACTTTTTTCTACAAATGTGATAAAATAAAAATGTACATAATTACAAAATATAATAACCCCCTCCCCAAAAGCAAAACATTGATGGAATTCTTACTTGAAAGAATCAAGGAAAGTCTCTACTCTACCTCAATTATTTGACCTTCTGCTCGGCAAGCTGTTCTGTGATAATTTTTGAAAGATCTCTGACCAAAAACAAAAACAGAACAAAAAACTATTAGCTGCTTAATTATTTTTTAGAAAGCATTTCACATGATTCACAAGTATTTCCATAAATTTTTTCACATTTATTTCTCAGACAGTTGTCACTTACAGTTAGGGGATCAGTCTCAGAGACACTAAGATTCAAGAATCACAACACGAAGGCAGAACTAGCACTCTTAAAAGAGGAAAAATAAAAATCTGTTCTCTTTCCACTCAAACTGTCCTTCAGTAAAATATGAAATGTAATCAACCAAAAATAAATCATTAGTTTAATTTACAGGATCAAAATCTGCTTGCTTACTAAAATCCAAGTATACTTTTCATATAAGCCTATCAGCTATGATTTTGTCCAATGTTTATGGTATAACCATCTTTCATATTTTAATGGAATCTGGCATTCTTATTCATGAGAGCTTCATCTACTACTTACTTTTCTATAGGTAAATAATTTCCGAACATGGACAAAATTACAAAGGTACACCTTACGGAACGTGACCGTCCCTCTCTGCCCCTCCCCCCTACTCACTGCAGTCCTTTGGTGGCCCTTTCCCAACCTCTAACCAGGGCTCCCTGAACTCCTCCTTAGACCAGTGACCCACACTGGAGACCTCTTACTGCCATGTGCTCCATAACCCCGAGTTCCAGCAGTAAATCAATACCTCTCCTGGCAAGTATTGACCATCAGTTTACTTTCCATCACTACTGTTAAGAAACCATCGACTTCTCTAACTTCTCACCAGAGGTGAGTCTACCTGCACTTACAAACAAGTGTCAGCAAATGGCAATCTCAGCTGGCACAAGTACTAGGGGACCCCTAAAGCAAGACGTGATGTAAAGTATTAAACTAGAGTATGAATATACAACCAGGCTTGTCCAAAACTAGAGTTATTATTGGGATTGCCTGGTGCTCAGATGGTAAAGAATCTGCCTACAGTGCAGGAGACCTGGGTTCAATCCCTGGGTCAGGAAGATCCCCTGGAGAAGGGAATGGCAACCCAAGAGTTTTTATTACTGTAGAAACAGATTACTTTGAAGACGTAAGAAGAGATTCGAGTTATCATCTGAGTTAGAAATGAGTTACCTTTCCACATCACAGAAAAAACATACAAGAGGAGGTAATCTCCTCGTCTCTCTCATTAATAAGGAGCTGCTATAAGGGCCCTCTCTTTTCTCCCGTGTTTAAAGCACACATACCATTCCACTCAAAGGTGCTGGAGTTGTGTCTGTATAAAAGTACGTCGTCCCACCAACAGTTTCCTTTTGGATCACTTGACCAGAAGATGGTGTCTGAGAAACAGGATTATTCCCGGGCGTAGAGGCACTAGAAGGCACCATATAATTTGCTGGATTTGGAGTGTGGCTTCTTCTTCTGGGGGCAGGAGAAGTATGTGGCGTGATCTTGGGGGAGTGAAGAGGGGAGGATCCAGCAGACAATGACATTCCTAAAGTAGATGGAAGAGTGAAAACTGGTTTTAGAGAAAAAAATCTGAAAACTAAAATGCAAATACTCATTTGGAAGAAAACATATTTAGCAAAATTCTTTAAGTGCAAGGAAAAAGTCAATTTTATCTTGTCCTAGAGAAAGCTATGATTAAAGCAAATGTAAAGAATTTCTTTTTTTCAAAAACAGTCAATTACAAATAAATTAGGAAATTTANGTGTTCTTGCCTGGAGAATCCCAGGGACGGGGGAGCCTGGTGGGCTGCTGTCTATGGGGTTGCACAGAGTTGGACACAACTGAAGCAACGCAGCAGCAGCAGCAGCAACTACCAACCCACTCCAGTACTCTTGCCTGGAAAATCCCATAGACGGAGGAGCCTGGTAGGCTGCAGTCCATGGGGTCGCTAAGAGTCGGGCATGACTGAACGACTTCACTTTCACGTTTCGCGTTCATGCATTGGAGAAGGAAATGGCAACTCACTCCAGTATTCTTGCCTGGAGAATCCCAGGGACGGAGGAGTCTGGTGGGCTGCCGTCTATGGGGCTACACAGAGTCAGACATGACTGAAGCAACCTAGCAGCAGCAGCAGCAGCAGCAGGTCTTAGCTGTGGCATGTGGGACCTGTTTTTCTGAAAAGTGGAAAAAAAAGTGAGAGTAAAAGTGTTAGTCACTCAGTTTTGTCTGACTCTTTGTGAACCCATGAACTGTAGTCTGCCAGGCTCCTCTGTCCATGGAATTCTCCAGGCAAAAATACAGATCAAACCCAGGTCACCTGCATTGAGAGCTTGGAGTCTTGGCCACTGGGCCACCAGCGAAGTCCTGGTACCTTCTTTTACATATATATTGAGTTTTATGCTTCTGAAGTCATCATATATGTCAGCAATTGATTAATATTCTCTGACAAGCTATAGGATAAAAATATATGTGTATCATCCAGAGGGGAAATTAAAGGGCAACTCTGATTTCCTGCAAAACAGATAACAGCTATTATCTGGGGACTAGGATATATGTCAGAAAGCTTCCATGCTCATCATTTCTGTTTCTGGGCTGCCTCAGAATTGAGCAATGTTAAAAAGTAGAGAGCCGTGAAGAGCTGATCTTCTAATCTGCCTTTTCCCCTGAGGAGCAACCACTGCCTTCTGTGATGGAAAATCGTTATGTTTGCTTTGCTGCCCACAGACTACCAGAAGGTCTGTAATGCAGTTAGCCCACTTAAGTGCCCACTGGCTGGACCAATCTTCATAAGTGAGAAAACCTTGCATCTTCTTTTCAGATAGGGGAAGAAATCAAATTCTTAAAAATCTTAAATAAACCTCAGATGTACAATTTAATGGGCTTCCCTGGTGGCTCAGTGATAAAGAATCTGCCTGCCAATGCAGGAGATCCATGGGTGGGGAAAATCCCCTGGAGAAGGAATGGCAACCCACGCCAGTATTCCTGCCTAGAAAATACCATGGACAGAGAAGCCTGGTGGGCTACAGTCCACTCGCAAAAGAGTGGGACATGACTTAGAGACTAAACAGTGAGAGGGCCCTTTAATGTGAGTTTCTTATAGCATCATCTCCACTAGGATTAGAGTGAAAAAAGCCATTGTATGTGTCTCTGCCCAGAATCTTCTGATCCAGCAGGTAAGCTGTTGATCAATCGATGCTCCTGATACAGGAGTTCCCTTAGGAACTGCTCAGCAACTCTTTGAGTCGAGGAAGGTTCCCCCGACACGAGACTTAAGAGGCAGCATGACCCTCCCACCATCTTGATTTCAGACTCTGGACTCCAGAACTAGGAGATAATATATTTCTGTTGTTGTAAGTTACCCAGTGTGTGGTGCTTCGTCATGGCAGCCTAGGGAAACAAATGTACTCTTTACGGCCAGCCCAACTCTCAGAANACCATCTTGATTTCAGACTCTGGACTCCAGAACTAGGAGATAATATATTTCTGTTGTTGTAAGTTACCCAGTGTGTGGTGCTTCGTCATGGCAGCCTAGGGAAACAAATGTACTCTTTACGGCCAGCCCAACTCTCAGAAATGGTCAACGCTGACAGAGCTGTCAAAACAGCAGAGAACCTACAGTATTCTAATCTCTTACATCGACCAGGGAGTAAGCAGCTGGTTAGGTTGGAGCCCTGATTTAAAGGGTTTCCTTTAGATTAAAACCAGAATGGACCAGGGATGGGAATTTGCAAGTTTTATGACTTAACGCTGACTCCATCCAGGGTTATGAGGGAAAGAAACAGATCAATGGTATCTCAAAGATCTTGGTGGCTCCAGACCACATATACCATCCTTTTTCTGGGACAAAACCCCTCCCACATTTTATTCAGCTATCCTGATAAGGTGAAGGTAACTAGACATATGTGAGCATCAGCACCTATAGATTCTCCAGTTACTTTNCAATGGTATCTCAAAGATCTTGGTGGCTCCAGACCACATATACCATCCTTTTTCTGGGACAAAACCCCTCCCACATTTTATTCAGCTATCCTGATAAGGTGAAGGTAACTAGACATATGTGAGCATCAGCACCTATAGATTCTCCAGTTACTTTATTTGCATGCACTTTTCTCATTTAAATATCATTACAGTAAGGTGGGGATCCTATGGCCAGGGGAACTGTAACATAAAAAGCAGCAGTGTCGTTTTGACAGAGACTCTTACTCCACTTTGACTGATTCCTACTGTGTCCCTGGGTACCCTCTCTTTTGATGTTAAAAATATTCGGCCATTTTTCTCACCTCATTTCTGCCTCTGGCTCACCTCACTTTGCTTTTCTCTTTGCCAAAGTTCTCATGGCTTCCCCTGAAGTCTGAACTTCAGACTTTTACTGAAGTTGCTACTTTAGATCCTTCCATTCTTCCAACTGAATTTGATGACATTTCTTTCCCCTTCTGTTCAAGAGCCTCACCTTCTGATCAACACACCACTCACCGGTTTCCGTGACTGGGTTCTCAGGTCCTGACACCCAGTCTTATGACCTACATCATATTATAACTTGTCCTGAGTGTCAACCTCAGCTGGACTGTGAACCAGCTCCATGTGATAAATTCTTCAATAATTCGTGGCAGCAGGTTCCTCATCTGTAAAATGAGATGTTCTACTTTGTGAGAATTAAATAAGATAATGTATGTGATGCCTGATGTATATAGGCTTTGTATTAGCTATCTAATGCTGTGTAACTTCATGGCTTAGAGCAGCAATAATTATTATCCTTCACTGTTTCCATTTCTTAGGAACGCAGGGACAGCTTGGCTGGGCTGTTCTTGCGTGTTCTCATGAGGCTGCAATATGATGCTGGCTGGAACTGCAGTCATGTAAAGGCTTGACTATGGCAGGAGAATCCACTTTGAAGGTGGTTGTCTCACATGGGATTCTTATCTAGGTGCTGGCTACTGATGGGAGCATCACTCCCTCTCCACGTGGGTGCCTTCGCAGGGCTGCTTAAAAAGCCTATTGGTATGGCGGTTATCATCCCCCAGTCAGCACAACAGGGGTGGAGGGCGATAGGATATATAGTTTTTATGATCTAACCTCTGAAATAGCATCACCTACACCACATTTTTCCATTAGTCATGTACAGATATGAGAGTTGCACTTTAAAGAAAGCTGAGCACCGAAGAATTGATGCTTTTGAACTATACTGTTGGAGAAGACTCTAACTGCAAGGAGATCAAACCAGTCAATCCTAAAGGAAATCAGTCCTGAATATTCTTTGGAAAGACTGATGCTGAAACTGGAGCTCCAATACTTTGGCCACCTGATGCGAAGAACTGACTCACTGGAAAAGACCCTGATGCTCGGAAAGATTGAAGGCGGGAGGAGAAGGGGACAACAGAGGATACGATGGTTGGATGGCATCACCGACTTGATGGACATGAGTTTGAGCAAGCTCTGGGAGTTGGTGATAGACAGGGAAGCCTGGCATACTGCAGTTCATGGGGTGCAAAGAGTCGGACACGACTGAGCAGCTGAACTGAACTGATACTGATACACCACATTTATTTGTTGAAAACAAGTCACTAAGTCCAGCCCATATTCAAGATGAAGGAATTTAGACTCCACTGTTTGAATGGACGAGTGTGCTAGTGAACTCATATTTTAAATACATGATAGACTTGTAATGAATGTCAATGTCTATTATAATTTTAATTATATGAATATGTTTCTTTTATGGGCTTCTGTGGTGGCTCCATGGTAAAGAATTCCCCTGCACTGTGGGTTCAATCCCTGAGTGGGGAAGATTCCCTGGAGGAGGAAATAGCAACTCACTGCAGTGTTCTTGCCTGAGAAATCCCATGGACAGAGGAGCCTGGCAGGCTACAGTTCATAGGGCTGCAAAAGAGTCGGACACAGCTTAGCAGCTGAACAATAACAACACCACATTTCAACTACAAATATTTTTATTCACACAAACTATGATCACATGCTACTTTCTCATCCTTGCGAGATCTCCACTCTTGCTCTTCAAAATCTCAACTTTATAGAGAGGTTTTAACAATTCAAAGGGTCTCAACGTCACCCCACTCTCTCAAAACTGCCTCCTTGAAAATGGCTCCCACTGTGGGAAGGACCTGTGGGTGTATATTTCAAGGCCAGAGGAGGGCAAGGAGCCTCGTTGTCTGGCCCAGCCCCAGGGCCAACCTGCAGTCATGCCCTCTGGATGTTCCCAAGAAACTGACAGTCTGCCCGGGATCTACACCATTTCTGCTGAGGTTTTGCTGTGTCCTCTGGCCCCTGGCCACAGCTTGTTCCCTCCGCGATGTNCTCCACCCTTGCTCTTCAAAATCTCAACTTTATAGAGAGGTTTTAACAATTCAAAGGGTCTCAACGTCACCCCACTCTCTCAAAACTGCCTCCTTGAAAATGGCTCCCACTGTGGGAAGGACCTGTGGGTGTATATTTCAAGGCCAGAGGAGGGCAAGGAGCCTCGTTGTCTGGCCCAGCCCCAGGGCCAACCTGCAGTCATGCCCTCTGGATGTTCCCAAGAAACTGACAGTCTGCCCGGGATCTACACCATTTCTGCTGAGGTTTTGCTGTGTCCTCTGGCCCCTGGCCACAGCTTGTTCCCTCCGCGATGTTGACTATGACAGTAGCCCCTGTCACAGATTGCTCTTTACTGTCTGATTTTCCACTCAGGTCCTCAAAGACCTGCCAGACTGTGGACTGGACCAAGGCCTCTGGAGCACTTCCCAAGGACCTTCTTGCTTGGAAGATTAGCAGCTTCTTCCCAAGCATCGCTTTCAACTTGCTAAACTCTTTGAAACAGTCCCAGCAGAACGGGTCTCCCTCAGATCCCAGGGTAGGTAGGTGCTTCTGCGTGTCCAGCCCTTCTGCTCCAGACCATGTGGTCCTCACCCACCTGGCACATACTGTGTATATTACCTATGTTTGTGTGCATATGTGTGTATATGTGTATGTGCATACCTATGTTTATCTGCCTGTGGTTAAAAAAAAAAATGTTTCTAGAATTTACCTTAACTACTGATGTGTGTGTGCACCCGCAAAAGTCATAGGTTGAAATCCTAACTGCATATTATCTATATATACATATATATATTTACATGAAAGTGAAAGTTGCTCAGTCGTGTCCACCTCTTTGCAACTCTATGGACTATAGCCTGCCAGTCTCCTACGTCCGTGGAATTCTCTAGGCAAGAATACTGGACTGGGTACCCATTCCTTTGTCCAGGTGATCTTCCCATCCCAGGGATTGGACCCAGGTCTCTCACATTGCAGGCGGATTCTTTACCATCTGAGCTACCAGGGAAGCTCATATATACACAGAATGAATACACTATAGTGAAGCTCGGCTTGCTATAGTCCACAGGGCTGCAGAGTCAGATAGAACTTAGCGACTTAAAAACAACAACAATGCATGTGTATGTGTGTGTGTGTGTGTGTATGCATATATATGTTTATATATCTGCGGTTAAAAAAAAGCTTTGTTTCTAGGATTCACCATATAGTTGATGCCTGTGGCCCCTCAAATTCTTATGTTGAAATCTTAACTGCACATAATATATTTGTAATTTTAAAAGTGTTTCTAGAATATACCATAACTACTGATGCTTGTGTCCCCACTAGATTCCTATGTTGAAATCCTAATGGGCCTGGTGATGGTTTTAGGAGGTGGAGCCTTTGGGAAATGANGATGAAAGTGAAAGAGGAAAGTGAAAAAGTTGGCTTAAAGCTCAACATTCAGAAAATGAAGATCATGGCATCTGGTCCCATCACTTCATGGGAAATAGATGGAGAAACAGTGGAAACAGTGTCAGACTGTATTTTTGGGGGCTCCAAAATCACTGCAGATGGTGACTGCAGCCATGAAATTGCTTACATAAAAGTTGCTTACTCCTTGGAAGAAAAGTTATGACCAACCTAGATAGCATATTGAAAAGCAGCAACATTACATTGCCAACAAATGTCTTTCTAGTTAAGGCTATGGTTTTTCCAGTGGTCATGTATGGATGTGAGAGTTGGACTGTGAAGAAAGCTGAACACAGAAGAGTTGATGGTTTTTAAGTGTGGTGTTGGAGAAGACTCTTGAGAGTCCCTTGGACTGCAAGGAGATCCAACCAGTCCATTCTGAAGGAGATCAGTCCTGGGTGTTCTTTGGAAGGAATGATGCTAAAGCTGAAACTCCAGTACTTTCGCCACCTGATGCGAAGAGCTGAGTCATTTGAAAAGACCCATGCTGGGAAAGATTGAGGGCAGGAGGAGAAGGGGTTGACAGAGGATGAGATGGCTGGATGGCATCACTGACTTGATGGACATGAGTCTGAGTTAACTCTGGGAATTGGTGATGGACAGGCAGGCCTGGCGTGGTGCGATTCACGGGGTCACAAAGAATCGGACACGACTGAGCGACTGAACTGAACTGAGGCTGTTAAATATGGAGTGATGTATTCCTGGACAATTGGTAACTGGGACATGCAACTTCAGTTCAGTCATTCAGTTGTGTCCGACTCTTTTCGACCCCATGAATTGCAGTTCAGCAGGCCTCCCTGTCTCTCACCAATTCTCATAGTTTACTCAAACTCATTTCCATTGATTTGGTGATGCCATCCAACCATCTCATCCTCTGTCGACCCCTTCTCCTGGCTTCAATCCCTCACAGCATCAGCGTCTTTTCTAGTGAGGCAGCTCTTCACATCAGGTGGCCAAAGGATTGGAGTTTCAGCTTCAGCATCAGTCCTTCCAATGACTGGTTCAATCTCCTTGCAGTCCAAGAGACTCTCAACAGTCTTCTCCAACACCACAGTTCAAAAACATCAGTTCTTTGGTGCTCAGCTTTCTTTATAGTCCAGCTCTCTTTTTAACTGTAGTAACAATCAATGTCTTATTAGGTAGAGTAGGTGGGTGACCACCGTTGATCCACGTAGCTTAATCACTGAACCCAGTTGTTCTTAGCTTTAAATTCTGACTAAAGACTAGGTTGTGTGTCAGTCTTTATGGTCACAGTGGGTGAAATCAACTCATAAGAAGTATGTGGAACAACACAATGAAACTCGCTATTTATCCTCCTATATGAATTGTGCTTTAAAAACTCCAGGGCTATTTTTAATCCTTATTTAATAATATGGCCTGATAACAACTGAAGCTTTCACATAGAGATGAAAAGCCTATTTCCTTGTAAAATTCTTACAAGGAATTATTACAACAAAGGAACATCTTGTTCTGGAAAGCCAGCTTAATAATGCAGCCCATTTTGCTATACCCGGGGGGTTTACTTTCTTGAATGACTGAGCGTATTCCGTTTCTTAGAGTAACTCAAAGGGGAAACACAGGCACAAAATAGAAGACCTTGCCACATACAGCCCTCCTGTCATCTGTAGTGCCCCATAGCCCCTCGGAACTGCTCTCACCCACTCTGGACCTCTCCCCTTGGCCATCTTTCACCCACTCAGATTTTGCCAGCTTAGGAGCATCCTAAGTCACATGTCCTAAGTTGGCATCTGGTCCCATCACTTCATTGGAAGGACTGATGTTGAAGCTGAAACTCCAATCCTTTGGGCACCTGATGTGAAGAGCTGAGTCATTTGAAAAGACCCATGCTGGGAAAGATTGAGGGCCGGAGAAGGGGACGACAGAGGATGAGATGGTTGGATGGCATCACTGACTCAATGGACATGAGTTTGAGTGAACTCTGGGAGTTGGTGATGCATAGGGAGACCTGATGTGCTGCCGTCCATGGGTTTGCAAAGAGTCGGACATGACTGAGGAAGAACTGAACTGGTACTTGGGGATACATTTAGGGTTCATATCTGTTTTCAAGTCTTACAATCTAAAATATATTTCTTAGAATCTAAGTGTGAAGAGGAATGAAGCCATCCCTATGTTCTAAGATGATGGAGTGAGGACCATGCTTTAAAATAGGGCATAGTCCCCTTGGTGATGTGGATCAAGGACCCTAATGAACACAATTTACTGATAAAGTACAGACAGACCATGAGCAAAGCCTTCCCCTCCCCTGGGGACAGATGACTCAAGCCACCGGTTGGGTGTACAAAGTCATCTAGAAAGTGCTATCAGCCAACTGTGCAGGTGTTTATTTCTTTAAAGAAAAAACTTGTTTCTGGCACTAGCTGTTTTCTTAGTTGTTGCTGTCCCTCTTGATCTTGTTTTGTTGCTCCACTAGAGGGCAGAAGAGGGACGAGAAGGGACCAAGTTCCAGAGGGCCAGCTGGGTAGTTTCCTGTCTTATTGGCACTCTCTCTGCCCTGCAGAACAGTTAAAGAAGAGAAGGGCACAACTGGAACCACTGGTCTTTGCCCTGTGAGCAGCAGATAGTTTTTTCATTTTCTTTGGATAAATACCCAGGAATGAAATGGCTGGATCTAATGGTAGTTCTATTTTTAATTTTTTGAGAAACTTTAGTACTGTTTTCTACAGGGCTACTCCATCTTACATTCTCACCAACAGTGCACTAGTGTTTCCTTTTCTCCACATCCTCTACAACACTTGTTATATTTTTCTCTTTTTGATAATGTGACATGGGCTCCGTCACTCAGTGGTGTCCGACTCTTGGTGACCCCTTGGACTGTAGCCTGCCAGGCTCCTCTGTTCATGGACTTCTCTAGGCAAGAATACTGGAGTAGTTGCTATTTCCTACTCCAGGGGATCTTCCCCACCCAGGGATCAAAGCTGTGTCTCTTGTGTCTCCTGCATTGACAGGTGGGTCCTTTACCTCTGTGCCACCTGGGAAGCCCTTTTTGATAATAGCTATTCTAAAACAGGTGTGAGGTGATATNAGGAAAACCACTAGACCATTCAGGTATGACCTAAATCAAATCCCTTTCGATTATACAGTGGAAATGAGAATTAGATTCAAGGAATTAGATCTGATAGACAGAGTGCCTGAAGAACTATGGACAGAGGTTACTGACATTGTGCAAGAGGCAAAGATCAAGACCATCCCCGAGGAAAAAGTGCAAAAAGGCAAGATGGTTGTCTGAGGGGGCCTTAAAAATAGCTGAGAAAAGAGGAGAAGCAAAAGGCAAAGGAGAAAAGGAAAGATATACCCATTTGAATGCAGAGTTCCAAGGAATAGCAAGGAGAGATAAGAAAGCCTTCCTCAGTGATCAGTGCAAAGAAATAGAGGAAAATAATAGAATGGGAAAGACTAGAGATCTTTTCAAGGAAATTAGAGACACCAAGGGAACATTTCATGCAAAGATGCACACAATAAAGGACAGAAATGGTATGGACCTAACAGAAGGAGAAGATATTAAGAAAAGGAGGCAAGAATACACAGAAGAACTCTTCAAAAAAGATCTTCATGAACCCNGGAAATTAGAGACACCAAGGGAACATTTCATGCAAAGATGCACACAATAAAGGACAGAAATGGTATGGACCTAACAGAAGGAGAAGATATTAAGAAAAGGAGGCAAGAATACACAGAAGAACTCTTCAAAAAAGATCTTCATGAACCCAGATAACCACAGTGGTGTGATCACTCACCTAGAGCCAGACATCCTTGAATGCAAAGTCAAGTGGGCCTTAGAAAGCATCACTGTGAACAAACTAGTGCAGGTGATGGAATTCCAGTTGAGCTATTTCAAATCCCAAAAGATGATGCTGTGAAAGTGCTGCACTCAAT
>SJYV01034460.1:0-10355 GCA_006410875.1 Neotragus pygmaeus | reverse complement strand
TGCCTAGAGAAGTTCCTTTAGCATTTGTTGTAAAGCTGGTTTGGTGGTGCTAAATTCTCTTAACTTTTGTTTGTCTAGAAAGCTTTTGATTTTTTTCATCAGATCCAAATGAGAGTCTTTCTGGGTAGAGGATTCTTGGTTGTAGTTTCTTCCCTTTTATCACTTTAAATGTATCATGCCCTTCCAGTCTGGCTTGTAGAGTTTCCATTGAGAAATCAGCTGATAACCTGATGGGAGTTCCCTTGCATGTTTGTTGTTGTTATTCAGTCACTCAGTTGTGTCCAACCCTTTGAAACCCCGTGCACTATAGCACACCAGGCTTCCCTGTCCTTCACTATCTCTCAGAGTTTGCTCAAACTCATGTCCGTTGAGTAGATGATGCCATTCAACCATCTCATCCTCTGTCATGCCCTTCTCCTCCTGCCTTCAATCTTTGCCAACATCAGGATCTTTTCCAATTAGTTGGATCTTCACATCAGGTGACCAAAGTACTGGAGCTTCAGCTTCAGCATCAGTCCGTCCAATGAATATTCAGGGTTGATTTCTTTTAGGATTGACTGGTTTGATCTCCTTGCTGTTCAAGGGACTCTTAAGAGGCTTCTCCAGCATCACAGTTCAGAAGCATCAATTCTTTGGTGCTGCACCTTCTTTATGGTCCTACTCTCACAATTGTACATGAGTACTGAAAAAACCCACAACTTTGACTATACAAACCTTTGTCGGTAAAGTAATGTCTTTTTTAATACACTGTCTAGGTTTGTCAAAGCTTTCCTTCTAAGAGCAAGTGTCTTCTAGTTTCATGGCTGCATACAACACCTGCAAGTGATTTTAAATAAAGCCCAAGAAAAGAAAGTCTGTCACTTGCTTCTACCTTTTCCTCTGCCGTGAAGTGATGGCACTGGATCCCATGATATTCATTTTTTGAATGTTGAGTTTTAAGCCAGCTTTTCGCTCTTCTCTTTCACCTTCATCAAAAGGTTCTTTATTTCCTCTTCACTTCCTGCCATTAGAGTGGTATCATCTGTATATCTAAGGTTGTTGATATTTCTTCTGGAAACCTTGATTCCAGCCTGTGACTCATCCAGCCCAGCATTTCACAGGCTGTACTCTGTGTATAAGTAAAATGAGCAAGGTGACAATATACAGCCTTGACATACTCCTTTCCCAGTTTTGAACCAGTTAGTTGTTCCATGTCTGATTCTAACTCTTGCTTCTTGACCTGCATACAGGTTTTGTTCCATGTCTGGTTCTAACTCTCGTTTCTTGACCTGCATACAGGCTTCTCAGGAAACAGGTAAGGTGTTCTGGTATTCCCATATCTTTAAGAATTTTCCAGTTTGTTGTGATCCACACAGTCAAAGGCTTTAGTGTAGTCAATGAAGCAGAAGTAGANTCTCGTTTCTTGACCTGCATACAGGCTTCTCAGGAAACAGGTAAGGTGTTCTGGTATTCCCATATCTTTAAGAATTTTCCAGTTTGTTGTGATCCACACAGTCAAAGGCTTTAGTGTAGTCAATGAAGCAGAAGTAGATGCTTTTCTGTAATTCCCTTGCTTTCTCTATAACCCAACAAATGTTGACACTATGCCTTTTCTAAACACAGACTGTACATCTAGAATTTCTTGGTACATATACTGCTGAAGATAGCTTGAAGGATTTTGAACATAATCCTTCTAGCATGGGAAATGAGGGCAACTTTCTGGTAGTCTGAACATTCTTTGGCACTGCCCTTCTTTGGGATTGAAATTAAAACTGACCTTTTCCAGTCCTGTGGCCACTGCTGAGTTTCCCAAATTTGCTGCCATATTGAATGCAGCACTTTAAAAGCATTATTTTTAGGATTATAAGTAACTTGAATTCCATCACTTCCACTAGCTTTGTTGGCAGTGATACTTAAGGCCCAGTTGACTTCACACTCCACCACACCATCATGGTTGTCCCAGTCATGAAGATCTTTTTTGTACAGTTCTTCTGTGTATTCTTGCCACCGCTTCTTAATTTCTTGTGCATCTGTTAGGTCCATGCTGTTTCTGTCCTTTTTCGTGCCCATTCTTCATGAAATCAGATGTTCCCTTGGTATCTCTATAATTTTCTTGAAGAGATCTTGTCTTTCTCATGCTATTGTTTTCCTCTATTTCTTTGCACTGTTCACTTAAGAAAACTTTCTTATCTCCTCCTGATATTCCCTGAAACTCTGCATTCAGTTGGGTGTATCTTTCCCTTTATCCCTTGCTTTTCACTTCTCTTCTTTCCTCAGCTATTTGTAAAGCCTCCTCAGACAACCACTTTGCCTTATTGCATTTTTCCCCGCTTTGGGATGGTTTTGCTCATGGCCTCCTGTACAGTGTTACAAACCTCTGTCCATATTTCTTCAGGCACACTCTCTATTGTATCTAATCCCTTGAATCTATTCATCATCTCCACTGTATAATCATAAGGGATTTTGATTCAAGTCATACCTGAATGGCCTAGTGGTTTTCCCTACTTTCTTCAATTTAAGCTTAAATTTTGCAGTAAGGAGCTGATGATATGAGTCACAATCAACTCCAGGTCTTGTTTTTGCTGACTATATAAAGCTTCCCCATCTTTGAGCGCAAAGAATATAAGCAATCTGACTTCGGTATTGACCATTTCGTGATGTCCATGTATAGAGTTGTCTCTTGTGTTGGAAAAGGATGTTTTGCTATGACCAGTGTTATCCTCCTGACAAAATTCCGTTAGCCTTTGCCTTGCTTCATTTTGTACTCCAATTCCAAAGTTGCCTGTTACTCCAGGTAGCTCTTGCTTTCCTACTTTTGCATTCCAATCCCCTATGATTAAAAGGACATCTTTTTTTTTTTTTTTTTTTGGTGTTAATTCTAGAAGATCTTGCCGGTCTTCTAGACCTGGTTAACTTCAGCTTCTCTGGCATGAGTGGTTTGGGCACAGACTTGGACTACTGTGATGTTGACTGTTTTGCCTTGAAAATAAACAGAGTCCATTCTGGGTTTTTTTTTTTTTTTTTTTTTTTTTTTGAGATTGCAACCAAATACTGCATTTCGGAGTCTTTTGTCGACTCTGAGGGCTACTCACATTTCTTCTAAGGGATTCTTGCCCATGCTTCAGTTCAGTTCAGTTCAGTTCACTTCACTTCAGTTCAGTCTCTCAGTCGTGTCTGACTCTTTGCGACCCCAAGAATTGCAGCACGCCAGGCCTCCCTGTCCATCACCAACNGTCAGTGGTACCTCACGTAAGCTGCATTCCCCACTTCCCAAGAAAGAAACCTCTTCACCCAATTAGCTCCCTATCTTCCATTCGAATAGTCTGATTTCATCAAGGTGTTAAAAAATGCAGTCCTATTAAATTATATTTGTTAATGATTGATAACTTCAGAGAGGTGTTTGCATTCTGAAGAAGAAATTTTCATTAACCCAAAGAATTTCTAATGGATAAAATTCAGAACAATAAAACCAGGTGATACATTCTCATTAGTGAGAAGGAAAAATATTGGGGGGCACAGGTACCTCTCAGGAATGTTTTAAAACTCTGGTGAGTTGAGGTTCACAAGGGTGGTAGTTGACCTCTAGCCATGGTACAGCCAAGGGGAGCACCCTCAGCCTTGCTACTGAAGTGTCCATTAGCTTGTTCAGTCCTGTGAGGTCATGTAAGATGCCAGGAGGGGCCTCAAACTGCCTGACCAGACTCTACAACAGTAACTAGAAAGAGAGAACCCTTTAGGCCTTTTCTTCTACTTTCTAAACTGTTGGGATTTGAAAGACTTGTTACTATGAGGTCTGTCATCTGCCTTCCTCTCCTTCTACCAATCTTTCATGGCATTTGGCTGGCCAGATGATACTCTTGGTACGTGCTTTGCTTACAGTTGTTAGAGTGAATAATAAACTGTTCAGAGTTAGAAGGAATCAGAGATCATCTACTTCAGCCCCTTCAATTTAAAGACAGTGTAAAACCCAGAATAGTTGCTCAGAGTCCACCAACTTGTGCTAAGCCATGTAGCATTAGGGTGGCACCACCCTAATAGCAAAAAGCAAAGAGGAACTAAAGAGCCTCTTGATGATGAAGTTGAAAGAGGAAGGTAAAAAACCTGGCTTAAAACTCAACATTCAAAAAACTAAGATGGCATCCTATCCCATCACTTTATGGCAAATAGATGGGGAAAAAATGGAAACAGTGATAGACTTTATTTTCTTGGGCTCCAAAATCACTGTGGATGGTGACTGCAGCCATGAAATTAAAAGATGCTTGCTCCTTGGAAGGAAAATTGTGACAAACTTAGACAGCATATTAAAAGGCAGAGACATCACTTTGCTGACAAAGGTCCATATAGTCAAAGCTATGGTTTCTCCAGTAGTCATGTATGGATTTGAAGGGTTAGACCATTAAGAAGGCTGTGCACTGAAGAACTGATGTTTTCAAACTGCCATACTGGAGAAGACTCTTGAGAGTCCTTGGATAGCAAGGAGATCAAACCAGTCATTCCTAAAAGGAAATCAACCCTGAGTATTCATTGGAAGGACTGATGCTGACACTGAAGCTCCAGTACTTTGGCCATCTGATGTGAAGAGTGGATTCATTAGAAAAGACCCTGATGCTGGGAAATATTGAGGGCAGTAGGAGAGGGGAGTGACAGAGGATGAAATGGTTGGATGGCGTCACTGACTCAATGGACATGAGTTTGAGCAAACTCCGGGAGATAGTGTAAGGGAGTCAGAAAGAGTCAGACTTGACTGAGCAACTGAACAAAAACAACGTGACATGATAATCTGCCATCAGTTCGGGACCTTTTAGGGAAGACTGGCATGCTGCAGTCCATGGGGTTGCAAAGAGTTGCACGTGACTGAGCAACTGAACTAAACTGAGAGATAAATGTCACCATCACCATTCAGCTATAAATGGAAAGTTGTTGCACAGAGGGGGTGAGGGCATTTGAAACCAAACACAGAACAAGAATGGCACCAGAACCCAGTGAAATTTAGCATAGACCTGGGATTATTAGTAGTTTGCAACTTTGCAATCTACGGGCAAGGAAGGATTCCAATACAAAAATAAAATTTAGGCCAGTGAAAGGACTCAACAAAGTCAACCTTTGACCACTGAATTCAATGAACAGAGAATATGAGACTAGGGTAATACAAACAGGGAATGACCCCAGATCTTTTATTGAGAGCCCAAATCCTTTAATGGCTATAGAATATTATTTACATTTGAGTAGAATTGTGTGGCCTGTGTTTTGGAAATTTCCCTCAAAAACCTAAATACTGGTGCCAGAGAGGTAAGGTCTAAAGTAAAAAGACTTTCATAAGCTTCCCATTGTATCTCTTTCCACCACTGTCCAATTTTATTCAACACTAATAGCTGATTTCTCTTAGCCTATCTCAAAATGTTGCTGGCACAAGGACTATATCAACTGGCGAATGGATTTCCCTGCTCAGGCTTTTGAACTTTCTAGTTGAAAAGCAAAAACTCCTCGCATATTCTTGATCAAAGAAAAATCCCCATCATTGATATGACATACACCCTGGGAGAGAGAAACCAGGAGAACCCATTTATCTGGTGGTCATTTGTTAATTCATTTACTTATTCATTCATTCACTATTTACTGAGCACCCATTATATGCCAGGCATTATGGAGACATGGCTTCCCTGGTGGCTCAGACGGTAAAGCGTTTGTTTGCAATGTGGGAGACCCAGGTTCGATCCCTGGGTCAGGAAGATCCTCTGGAGAAGGAAATGGCAACCCACTCCAGTACCTTTGCCTGGAAACTCCCGTGGACGGAGGAGTTTGGTATGCTACAGTCCATGGAGTCGCAAAGAGTTGGACATGACTGAGCGACTTCACTTTCCTTTTTCCTTTTCATGGAGATAAAGAGGAAAAAAAGCAGATAATGCTTCTTCTCTTCATGATGCTTACATCACTGGGGATGGGCCAGACATGGTGAAGTACCGACAAGTCTGGTGAGTACCAGGTAAGCTTCTGTAGGCGTCTGTAGCAGGGGCTTCCCTGGTGGTTTAGTGATCAAGAAGCCGCCTGCTGGTGTAGATGTGGGTTTGATCCCTGGGTCTGGAAGACCCCCTGAAGAAGGAAATGGCAACCCACGCCAGTATTCTTGCCTGGAGAATTCCACAGACAGAGAAGCCTGGCGGGTTACAGTTCATGGGGTCGCAAAAGAGTTGGACACGACTGAGCGACTGAACAACACAGAGCAGGAGACCTACTCTAAACTGGAAGGCCAAGAAAAGCCTTCTGAGAACAGGAAACAGCTGGGGTCTGATCGATGAGTCACAATTAGACTGATGAATATTCTGGGCAGAAGGACCAGTAAGTACAAAGGTCATTGGGCACACAACAACACTTGTATTCAAAAAACTGATGAGAAGTCAGTGTTCTGAGTATGGAATGCAGGTGACACAGATCATATTGATTTGCAGCGAGAAAGAGAGAGCACATGACGGTACCTGCTGTATCAGCTTAGTCAACCCCCGTGGCTCACGAGGCCACATGAGCCTGCCCTCATCCACCCACTCATGTGTCAGGTCCAAGCCAGGGAGAGTGCCTATAGTCAGCACAGGAAAGGCAGGACCTGAGGCTTCAGAGCAATGGTACCTTTCACAACCAGCTACAAACCAGGCCAGCCAGCACCCAATAAATGTGAAGGCTTTAAAAAGAGGGAGGCACATGCACAGTTAAAGACAGAGCGGCAGCCGCATTTGCGAAGCAGGAATTGCCACAGACAAGCAATGATTTTTGGTGAATGCGCTTACAATGAGATACTCTGGCACCACTGCTTGAATCATTTGCATTGAAACAGCGAACTTTAAGAAAAACATTTGAGCATCTTTAATGGATCAACCAAAAACTGAAACATAGCAACAGGGCCTAATTTGAATCCAAGATTCTATGACTCTCTGTTCTGTTTAACCATCAGACCTCATTAGTTTCTACTATGGAATAAAGAATTTTTGCCTAAATCACTGTATGTGTGTACTGCATTCCTACTAAGTTGCTTCAGTCACACCTGACTCTTTGCGACCCTATGGACTGTAGCCCTCCAGGCTTCTCTGACCATGGGATTCTCCAGGCAAGAATACTGGAGTGGATTGCCATGCCCTCCTCCAGGGGATCTTCTCGAGCCAGGGATCGAACCCATGGCTTTTATGGGTCCTGCACTGGTAGCTGGGTTCTTTACCACTGGCGCCACCTAGGAAGCCCCAATTCACTGTATATTACTGAGTAAGTCTTACTTTTCAGTTCAAAAAGTACTGCATCTACCTCAAAAGCCCAGGAAGTAGAAAGACGAGGGATACAGATGAATCCATTGTGTAATTACAGACATATATTTGGTGTTTGTCATTAAGAAGAGACGCACAGGAGACAGGAAGAAAGGAAGTGGCTTCAGTGAGCTACTCAGCTCAGCTCTCTTTAGAGGGCTGGTCATTACAAAGGGATGTCCCTATCAGACAAGCAATTCCTCCCCAGCATCTAAGAATTCAGTCATTTCCTCAAAATGGCTTTTTTTTTTGGCTCATTCCCAAGGGACCTCTTTATGAAACTGTTTTGGGCATTTTGCAGGGAATGAAATCTGCTGGGTAGAATAGAAGACAACTTCTTTCACCTAGGCGAAGAGGGCTGGCAAGCACAGCAAGAGCCTTTCCAGATCCCTCGTGGGCACCAAAGTACTTCCTGCAACACTAGTTAATGCAGGGGATCAGTTCATCCCACTGACTCTGTGACTCTGCAAGATGGCATATGGAAACGGCAGGAGTCTCAGCGTGGGGCACTGTGACACGTGTCTCTGTCGCTAACCAAGGTTTATATACTTACAGTCTGTGTTTTTCTTGAGTAGGGATATGGAACAGGGCTCAGCCAGATGGATTATCATTTTCTATAGTTAATGAGTTTATCTGTCTCTTAGGAAAGAAATGCAGAGAGAGAAGGATGAGGGGAGGGAGGGAAAAAATGTGTCCATACTCATAGGAGCATTGGTGAACATTTGTCCTGTAGAAATTCAATTCATTAAACAGAAATGCTCGTCTTTTTAGCCTCTAGCCAGGTTGCGTCTGATACCCAGAAGGTCACACGTGTTTGGAAGCCACTGAAGAAGTGACACTGAGCAGCTTCTGCACGTCAGGCAGGCTCCTCCCCTCCCCTACACTCCCCTCTTGCTTTTCTCCCCAGAATCACTGCCTGACTCTTTTCTCTGAGCATCTCCCTCCTCCCATCAGTAGCTCTTCTCTCATTTTTTCTGATTAGCTTTCATTGTCAGGCCCAATGACACAGAACCACCTGATTAGATTTATGAAAACATTCTAATCTGAAACAAGTCTATATGTCTGTGTTAGTGGCACATGTAAATTTCTTCTCCAAAAGGCTGCTCTGAGGAATCCTGTTCATGTCACTGTTCTTGGCTTTTTCTCAAATATGGATCAAAGACTGCTATGTGCCTAGGGGCTTTACATCTCTCCCTCCCCTCCACCCCCACCCTGCAGCTTCCTTCAGTCCTGGAGTATTTACTGAGTACTGAGAATTAGTTGGAGAAGGCAATGGCACCCCACTCCAGTACTCTTGCCTGGAAAACCCCATGGACGGAAGAGCCTGGTAGGCTGTAGTCCATGGGGTCGCTAAGAGTCGGACACAACTGAACTACATGACTTTCACATTTCACTTTCATGCATTGGAGAAGGAAATGGCAACCCACTCCAGTGTTCTTGCCTGGAGAATCCCAGGGATGGGGGAGCCAGGTGGGCTGCCGTCTGTGGGGTCGCACAGAGTCGGACATGACTGAAGTGACTTAGCAGTAGCAGACAATTAGTCAAGCACTCTTCTAGGCCCTGGGTGAAAGTGAAGTGAAGTCACTCAGTCGTGTCCAACTCTCTGTGACCCCATGGACTGTAGTCTATCAGGTTCCTCCATCCATGGGATTTTCCAGGCAATAGTACTGGAGTGAGTTGCCATTTCCTTCTCCAGGGGATCTTCCCAACCCAGGGATCAAACCCAGGTCTCCCTCATTGTACACAGATGCTTTACCATCTGAGCCACCAGGGAAGTATTGTTCTACAAAAGCATTACTTCAGTTAATCCTTACGGTAATGTGTTTAACATTATTATTCCCATTCTATATGAGAAAACTGTATCTCACAGAAGTTAAATAATTATCCCAAATCATATAACTACTATAGTGCAAAACTGGTCTATCTCTACCAGTTAATCTTTTCACAGTGCTATAAGCTATTAGGCCCCTTTATGGATCACAGCCTTGTTGTGGTGAAGGAGCTTTGACACTGTGAACCATGCAGTGCAGAGCCACCCAAGATGGACGAGTCATAGTGGAGAGTTCTGACAAAATGTAGTCCACTGGAGGAGGGAATGGCAAACTACTACAGTATTCTTGCCATGAGAACCCCATGAACAGTATAAAAAGGCAAAAAGAAGATCCGAAAGACGAGTACCCCAGGTCAGAAGATCAAAGGGGAAGATCAAAGGGCAACTACTAACAGCTCTAGAAAGAATGAAGCCACTGGGCCAAGTCAGAAATGATGCCCAGTTGCAGATGTGTCTGGTGGTGAAAATAATGTCCAGTGCTGTAAAGAACAATATTGCTTAGGAATCTGTGGTGTTAAGTCCATGAATCAAGATAAATCGGATGTGGTCAAGCAGAAGATGGTGAGAGTGAACATCAGTATCTTAGGAATCAGTGAACCAAAATGGATGGAACGGGTGAATTTAATTCAGATGACCATTATATCTACTACTACTATGCCCGTACTTTGGCCACTTCATGCGAAGAGTTGACTCATTGGAAAAGACTCTGATGCTGGGAGGGATTGGGGGNTGGGAGGAGAAGGGGACAACAGAGGATGAGATGGCTGGATGGCATCACTGACTCGATGGACATGAGTTCAGGTAGACTCTGGGAGTTGGTGATGGACAGGGAGGCCTGGCGTGCAGCAGTTCATGGGGTTGCAGAGAGTCGGACATGACTGAGCGACTGAACTGAACTGAAAGATGGTTGACAATGGGTGGCTTTTAATGTTCCTGATTGGAGAGGGAGAGACAGAAAGAAGGAAGAAAGGAAGGAAGGATGCGAAGCAAGGCAACAGGGAGGCAGGGAAGGAAAAAGAAAAGCCAGCGCGTCACACTCACTCTCAGTATTAATACAGGTGAGCGAAGAGGACAAAGTGGAGGCTGCGTGAGGTCACACGAGCAGCTCTGGGGTCGGGTCAGGGCTCTGAGTCCTTCTCACATAGGCGGCTCCAGGGTGTCCCTGTCCCTTGAAGGTCTCTGCACTGCCCAAGCAGAGACAAGATGGACAGGCTGTGTTTCTGATGCCCAGAGGGAGGGAGGCAGGAGGTCTGGAAGAG
>SJYV01034459.1:0-14556 GCA_006410875.1 Neotragus pygmaeus | reverse complement strand
GACAGGGAGGCCTGGCGTGCTGCAATTCATGGGGTCACAAAGAATCGGACACGACTGAGCAACTGAAATGAACTGAACAGAACAGAATCATGCAATATCCTTGGTCATAGAAAAAACCTATTAAATCATAATGTCTTGCAGTAGGATCCATGCACTGGGACATTTTAGAGATGTCTAAATGATCCCATTGTGTAGGAAAATTTGGGGGGTAGGAATGTAAACTCTTCCCATACTCACCCATCTTCGCATCCTCCATCCTTACCAGTTGAGTTGCCACCCCATCCCATTCTCACCTTTCAACTTAGGCTAAATCACTTCTTTCCACCCCTCAACCCACACTGCCGGTGTTCCCATCTTTTAGTCTGTCCCTAGTCTACACTTTTCACCTTATAACTTTGGTCAGGTCATTGCCTTGGTCAAAAATGTCTAACATACCCTACACTTACCTCTGGAATTTTGTAATCAACATACAAGTATCACCTGGGAGCTTATACCAAGGTCTAATTCCAGGTCCTGTCCACGTCTACTGAATTATAACTTACATAATATTTTAATAAGTTCCTCTGGGGACTTGTATAAGCATTTACATTTGATAAGTATTGCTTTAAAACATTGTTTTCCAAAGTACATTTTCAAGGACATTCTCAAGAACAGAGAATCTACTTCCTGGATTCAAAGACACACTTTCCCCTCTCTTTATGGCACATATGTCTACTCAAAAAATATTTATTCAGTGAAAACTCTACCCTACACTATGCCAGGTTTAAAGAATCTTGTGGTGAAGATGACAGAAGTGGCCCCTGCATTTGTGGACTTGTAGTCTAGGAAGGCAACATTAACATGGAAGGATAGGTACAAGAGTGTCATAAAGGGGATATGTAGGATGCTGTAGGATGATCTAGTTAATGTGGATGGGGAAAGGATGGGGAGGGTCTAATGAAGTTAGGAAGATGAACATAACATCCCTCAAAAATGGCTGCTACAGCAGTTCTGGGCTGATACAGAGTTTGGAGGACCAAGCAGAGGTAGCTGAACACAGCTCCAGCATCCCACAAGGCAGATGCAAAGGCTTGGAACAATGATAGGAATACTTGCCCCATGCCTACTCCATTCAAAGAAGTGTGGCTCCAAGTATTTTCCTTTTCGGTAGGTGCAGTTATGAACCCTGTTCTACAGATTAGGAAACTGAGGCACAGAGAGATTAAGGAATGCATTCACTGTCACAGAGCAAAACTTGGAACTCAGCTCTGGCCATCTGTCTCCAGCACCTCTGTTCTTAGCCATCATACTCCAGCATGCTTGAGCTAGGAAGAATTTAGTGCGTACAGGAAGCTGAAAAACAGGCTGTGTGCCTAGAGTTCAAGTAGCATTTGCTCACAGATTTATGATCCTTTTTTATCTTAAGGGTGAAACTATAATACATCACCATTCATCTGTGACTTCTTACAGCACAAAAATTAGAAACATCCCATACTTACTTAATCAGAATTTCTAGCCATGGAGCCGAAAACCTGCATTTTCATAATGCTTCAAGGTGATTCAGAGTCAATACAATTTGAAAACCATAGAATTAGCAATACCAGTTCCTCCAATAACCTCCCTATCATAGTCTCCCCTAATTAACCCACAGTTATTTAATAATATATTGGTCCCAAAGTATGAACTAAACATCAGGGTAAATAGGATTGAAGCTGAAAGAAATCTGAAAATTGAATCTATGCTTCTCCAGGTCCCCTGACTGTCTGGCTGTGAAAAGAATTATCTAGACTTGAAAAATTGGAGGCTAAAAAGAGACCACAGGGGCTTAGAACTATTTTCATTATAATGCCAACCATTTAAATAACTAATTGAATCTCTGGAAGTTGGAGTAAAATCTGAAATTGCTGGAAGAGCAATTATTTCACATGGCTTATGACTCCTCCATCCTTACGCAATGCTAGGAGAAGATGCCCATGCAGCAGAGAGAATTTTCTCAAAAGTACTAATAAAATGCATGCAATCGCAGTAGCTAAAGTCATCTCTGGCCACTGGGGCACACAGATTCAACAAAACTAATATGCCTCCTTAAGTGTCAAAGGCCCTTGACAGCTCTAACACCAATATCTGGCTGCCAGCAGGGTATTATTTTTAATTTAACCTTTTCCTTTCTTAAAGCCATTTAACAGAGGAATTATGCTAATCTCTTATGAGACAGAAACTAAAGAAATAGCGGCATTTCAATAAACCTCCATATTCACATATTATTTTATCTTCCTGCATTTTTCCAAGACTTATCTTTAAAAGCTTGAATGTTATTCAGGTACATTACTATTAAAAACTTCAAAATCCATCCTCCTAGATGTTGCCTTTCAAATGGTTTAGAATAAAGATCACAGTTTTTCTGTCCCATTCTGTTTGTAAATAACATTCCCCTGGCTATTCCACAAACCCCCCTGTTCATCCAGCTGAATTACTTTGAATTTTTATTTAGGAAAACAAGTTTTGGAGAGTTCCTAAAAGAGATTGCTGTCTCTACCCCTCAAAAGGTCAGATAAATATCCCGCTGTATTTTCCAACCTCTCTATATTCAATATGTTTAGTTCTGATTCTACCCATAAGCAACATTTACTGGATGCCACTCTGTTAACACTGTGACAGAAGATCATTAAAAAGATGAAATGGTACACTCAGAAAAACTTTCTGTGGGTACTTCACCAGAGCAATATAAGACATTGATGATGATAACTTTCAAGAGCTGTCACTGCCCCCTTGCCAATCACTGAGAGGTGGTTTGAAGTGGCAGACAGATCTGTGTCAGTGCTTGCTGTAACATCATGTCACTGCCGTGAAGATGTGTAAGTCAAAGAACAACCGGGGGATCCTAGATGCACAAGGCTGGGCTTCCAAGGAGACATATTAATAAGCTCAGCGTTTGTGGCAGGTTCTTTCTGTGCAGAATGACCTGCTTTCCTTTCCCTTCTTCCAGGAGGCTAATGCAGAGACACAGGAAGAGCCAGGCCCTGAATGAGAGGATGTTATTGCCAAGACAAGGCCGGGGAGGTGTGGATGAGACCCACTTTGCTTTGAGCACTAGTGTTAATACTCTTCCATCCTTCCTTCCCNCTTCCAGGAGGCTAATGCAGAGACACAGGAAGAGCCAGGCCCTGAATGAGAGGATGTTATTGCCAAGACAAGGCCGGGGAGGTGTGGATGAGACCCACTTTGCTTTGAGCACTAGTGTTAATACTCTTCCATCCTTCCTTCCCCTGGGTGTGCCTTTTCTTACTCTGGCAATAGTGAGATCCATAGGTCCCAAAACAAGAGTATGAGACTACGGAAAAGGGATCAAGTTATTAATTACAGGTCTTAGGTCAAAACAGGCCCTTAGAACTCGGAGTTCTTATATTTCCACAGGAACTAGCTCATCAGGGAACTGAAACAGGTGTGGGGGAGAAGACCCATTCTAAGAAAGGCAGTCATTTTACAAACGTGCTCCTCTGCGTTTGTCAGGACTTAGCTATTAAATATCTTGGATCATAGCATTCCAAATATATCCAAGTGTATAAAGCATCACCATTAAGAATAAAGAAATACAAATCATATGTTTCTGACTTCTGCACCTGTTCAATACTTTTTAATGTATTGGCCCCTCTTCTTCCACAGGCTTATATTAATCAGTGATGTATGCATAGTGCTTAAGGCCCTGCATTCTAATGAAGATTCCTGGAGTCAGGCTAAAGCACACAGGATCCACAAATAAATTATGATGGTATTCATGCCATATTTAAATGGCTGTTCAAAATACCACAACAGTGTTAACAAAAGACAAGAACTCCTACAGCACACGGCTGTAAAATCATGGCATAGAACAACAAAATATATTTTCCCTGCCAAATCATAATGGTTTGAGAAAGCTAAGACTTCGTTTACAAATTTTACAAACTTCATTGCCTGGGTTATATGCAAAAGAAAAAGAAGGGAGCTCTTGCTCCCCCATCTCTCACTGACTCAGTAGTGGAGGAGGCAATCAAGTGGCCAGGAAGCAGAGAGCAGTAAGGAAATAGCATCCACCTACCTGGCTGGCAGAGCCTTGGGCAGGGAGTCCACTCACTGAAAGCAGTCACAAGACAGTCTTTTTTGCACGGGAGCAGACAAGCGCGTACAGTTTCTGGCCGAGTAGATTCTGGACATCTGCCAATGTGAAAGACTTGATCAATGACTCTTGGAGAAAGTAAGTAGCTTGACACAGAACCATAGGATTTCAGAACTAAAAACACTGAGACTCTGTTGTTCCTTTTACAGACATGAGGAGAAAGATCCAGAAGTAGAAGCTACTTGCCCAAGGACTCAGAGCAGGAGGCAGAGCATAAAACAAACTTCATTTCTCTTGACCTAGAGACTAAAGCATCAGAAAGTGAGGGGGGTAAGGATATACACTTGGTGGTTGGTAGCCATAATGCTATCTCTACAATGGAGGTAGGTAAGAAAGTAATAAGGACTTTCCAGGTGGTGCTAGTGGTAAAGAACTCGCCTGTCAACACAGGAGACATAAGAGATGCGGGTTCGATCCCTTGGTCGGAAAGGTTCCCTGGAGGGGAGGGCATGGCACTCCACTCCAGAATTCTTGCCTGGAGAATTCCACGGGCAAAGGTTCATGGCATCTCAAAGAGATGGGCATGACTGAAGCGATTTAGCACAAGAAAGTAATAAAGTGGTTGCCAAGGGCAGGACAGGAGGCAGGAAGGGGATGGATGAAGAGCAGGGTTGAGTGCAGGCCATTCATCACTGTATATTATATGTCTCCTTGTATTTTGTTATAATTTATGAACCATGTGAACGCTTATCCAGTCAAAATAAAGACAGAGAAAGGAAGAAATGAAACACAAAAATCAATAAAAAGGGGTTGTATTTGGGATGTGAGATGCTAAGTGGAGGAAGGTATGGCCAATTTTCACCATCAGTCCCTTTGTATTATTTTATTATACTTGTATAATAATATAGAGAAGTATATAATACTTGAAAACAAATTAAAATGGGAATGCATATACTCACAGAAAAGGAACTGTTCAACAAATTAATTATTAGTGGCCTTATTACTAATCATCCTTAATATATACACATAAAAACTGTCTATCAAATAGGTCAGTTCAATGAACATAACAATAGAAAGAAAAACCAGTGTCTTTAGAGCATAGAGTATTATTTAAACAAGCTATTCTGGTAAGGAAAACTGATGTCATGCTTTACTAGAACAGCAAAAAGCACTAAACTCATCCCCAAGTTCCTTGAAAGCTACTAAAATTAAATTGAACTGCTATTTACTTCATCTCCCCTCCAGTCTCTCCTGGTTATCTGTCTGGAAAGGAAAGTGCAACTTTTTGAAACATGTCAATTTCCTGTGTTCTCAGTGGGGCAGCAGGGGTTGAGGGTACAGGAAACCCTGCCAGGACATGTCAGACATCACAAACAGCTCAGAAATGCCTGTGGGGCTGGCTTGGCTTCAGGCTTTCTGCAGAGGGTGGTTTATTCTGCAGGGACCTTGCTCATTTCTAGGTTTTAATCTCTTTTCCAATCTCTTTTACCTTTATTGAGGTATATTGTTACGTTGTTTTTTGTGTGTGCGTGTGTGTGTGTGTGTGTGTGNTGGGTTGCCCTTTCCTTCTCCAATGCATGAAAGTGAAAAGTAAAAGTGAAGTCACTCAGTCGTGTCTGACTCTTTGTGACCCCGTGGACTGCACCCTACCAGGCTCCTCAATCCATGGGATTTTCCAGGCAAGAGTACTGCAGTGGGCTGCCATTGCCTTCTCTGATATTAAATAAGAGTAACATATAAATCTGTAATTTAATGAATTAAAGAAAGCCAAAATATTAAAATTGTAAAACTTACTTGTTACTTGTTGGAACCAGTGCTACACTAGGAGTTAGGTAATACATACAATTATTTTCAAATAGATTAGTTTACTTTGCTCTAATATGTTCTTTTCACCAGTGCACTGTTAAACTAGTAAAAACTCTACATAAGTATTAGTATATTCCCTTACCAGGGCTTCCCTGGTAGCTCAGTCAGTAAAGAATTTGCCTGGAGTGAAGGAGACCTGGGTTTGATCCCTGGATTGGGAAGATTCCCTGGAAAAGGAAATGGCAACCAACTCAAGTATTCTTGCCTGGAAAATCCTATAGACTGAGGAGCCTGTTGGGCTAGAGTCAATGTGGTCACAAAAGTCAGACACAACTTAGCAACTAAACCACATCCCCTTACAAGAGCAGCACACACTACTGCTACCTGTGAAGTTATCAATCTTGCATGACTTAGTGAGTGAAACTAAATAAAAAGCAGAGAAGTAATATATTAAGGGGAAATAATGGGAATTACAAGACACATGCATTTCAACTCTTTTTATCAACCAGCCAGTTTGCTAACAAGAGATGATTACCATTGAGGAAGGTTGTATGGAGTGGGAATGTGGTCACCAGTGACCTCTGTCTTATCTGTGGCTGTGATATAGCCATACTGTAATTCCAAGAATCAAAATATTTTTTGCACTTTCAGAAATCATTTCCTTAAAATATCTGAACCTCTAGGCTTTTGTCTTAGATGGGGATACCTTGCTTTTAATTTTGTTTCTTCAGCTTTTTATGGACTAGTCACTTTATCTTCCATTTCTTTCTGCTCCTCCATGGAAGCTGTCTCAGGGACTTCATGAACATACTTCTCACTATGTGGAGGAGACACCAGAAAGAGAAGCAGTTACCAGGTAACAGGCTGCCCAGCTGCCTGGTTGCCTCAGGTCTGCTAGAATCCCACTCAATTCCCCAAGCATTTGACTGGGCCACCTCTACCCACCTCCATTTTCATTTCTAATTTTAATGATTTGAGTCCTTTCCCTTCTTTTCTTGATGAGTCTGGCTATCAATTTTGTTTAGTTTGATGACTGGGTAACCATTTCCTTCTCCAGGGGATCGTCCTGATGCAAGGATCAAACCCAGGTTTCTTGCATTGCAGGTATACTCTTTACTGTTTGAGCCACAAGGGAAGCACAACCAGCTTTTGGTTGCATTGATTTTTGCCGTTATTTTCTTCACTTCTATTTCATTTATTTCTGCTCTTATTTTCCTGTTTCCTTCTACTAACGTTGGATTTTGTTTGATCTTTATTCTCTGATAGTTTTAGGTGTAAGATTGTTGTTGTACTTCAGTCACAAAGTCATGTCTGACTCTGCGACCCCATGAACTGCAGCATGCCAGACTTCCCTGTCCTTCACAATCTCCCTGAGTTGCTCAAACTCATCTCCATTGAGTCAGTTATGTGATCCAATCATCTCTTATCTTCTGTTGCCCCCTTCTCCTCCTGCCCTCAATATTCCCCAGCATTAAGGTCTTTTCAAGTGAATCAGGTCTTTGCAGTGGTCAGGGCAAAGAAATAGAGGAAAACAATAGAATGAGAAAGACTAGACATCTCTTCAAGGGAATTAGAGAGACCAAATGAACATTTCATGCAAAGATGGGCACAATAAAGGACAGAAATGGTATGGACCTAACAGAAGCAGAAGATATTAAGATGACGTGGTGAGAATAGACAGAAGAACTATATGAAAAAGATCTTCATGACCTAGATAAACAGGATGGTGTGATCACTCACCTAGAACCAGACATCCTGGAATGCAAAGTCAAGTGGGCCTTGGAAGTGTCACTATGAACAAAGCTGATGGAATTTCAGTTGAACTATTGCAAATCCTAAAAGATGATGCTGTGAAAGTGCTGCATCCAACATGCCAACAAATTTGGAAAACTCAGCAGTGGCCACAGGACTGGAAAAGATCAGTTTTCGTTCCAATCCCAAAGAATGGCAATGCCCAATAATGTTCAAACTACTGCATCTCACTACACTCATCTCACACACTAGCGAAGTAATGCTCAAAATTCTCCAAGCCAGGCTTCAACAGTATGTCAACCATGAACTTCCAAATGTTCAAGCTGGATTTAGAAAAGCCAGAGGAAACAGAGATCAAATTGCCAATATCAATTGGATCATCAAAAAAGCAAGAGAGTTCCAGAAAAACATCTACTTCTGCTCTACTGACTATGCAAAAGCCTTTGACTGTGTGGATCACAACAAACTGTGGAAAATTCTTCAAAAAAATGGGAATACCAGACCACCTGACCTGCCTCCTGAGAAGTCTGTATGCAGGTCAAGAAGCAACAGTTAGAACTAGACATGAAAAAACACACTGGTTCCAAATTGGGAAAGGATTATGTGAAGGCTGTATATTGTCACTGTACTTATTTAACTTATATTCAGAGAACATCATGAAAAATGCTGGATTGGATGAAGCACAAGCTGAAATCAAGATTGCTGGTAGAAATATCAATAACCTCAGATAGGCAGATGACACACCCTTATGGCAGAAAGTGAAGAGGAACTAAAAAGCCTCTTGATGAAAGTGAAAGAGGAGAGTGAAAAAGTTGGCTTAAAGCTCAACATTCAGAAAACGAAGATCANCAAGATTGCTGGTAGAAATATCAATAACCTCAGATAGGCAGATGACACACCCTTATGGCAGAAAGTGAAGAGGAACTAAAAAGCCTCTTGATGAAAGTGAAAGAGGAGAGTGAAAAAGTTGGCTTAAAGCTCAACATTCAGAAAACGAAGATCATGGCATCTGGTCCCATCACTTCATGGCAAATACATGGGGAAACAGTGGAAACAGTGTCAGACTTTATTTTTTTAGGCTCCAAAATCACTGCAGATGGTGACTGCAGCCTTGAAATTAAAAGACGCTTGCTCTTTGGAAAGAAAAGCTATGACCAAACTAGAAAGCATATTAAAAAGCAGAGACATTACTTTGCCGACTAAGGTCCATCTAGTCAAAGCTATGGTTTTTCCAGTAGTCATGTATGGATGTGAGAGTTGGACTATAAAGAAAGCTGAGCACTGAAGAATTGATGCTTTTGGACGGTGGTGTTGGAGAAGACTTTTGAGAGTCCTTTGGACTGCAAGGAGATCCAACCAGTCCATCCTACAGTAAATCAACCTTGAATATTCATTGGAAGGACTGATGCTGAAGCTGAAACTCAAATAGTTTGGCCACCTGATGTGAAGAACTGACTCATCTGAAAAGATTAGTTTCCAGCTATCTAGGAAATGCACATCTCATGTTGCAGGGTCACTTCCTATGTCACAGACAAAAATACAACTTGGAGAAGCACAAGTTATTGCTCCTCCAAGTATTGATAATATCTTCATTTTTAGAGAATGCAGATATTACTTTTTCCCAGGGGTGGGATCCACTGCAAGTTTTTCATATTCCATTAACATGATTCAGTTCAGTTCAGTCAGTCAGTCTGGTCCGAGTCTTTGTGACCACATGGGCTGCAGCATGCCATGCTTTCCTGCCAGCACCAACTCCCAACTCAAGTTTGAGACTGTACAAACTCATGATTATCAAGTCGGTGATGCCATTCAACCATATCATCCTGTGTCGTCCCCTTCTCCCCCTGCCTTCAATCTTTCCCAGCATAAAGGTCTTTTCTAATGAGTCAGCTCTTCACATCAAGTAGTAAAAGTACTGCAGCTTCAGCTTAGTATTAATCCTTTCAATGAACATTCAGGACTGATTTCCTTTAGGATGCACTGGTTTGATCTCCTTGAAGTCCAGGGGGCTCTCAAGAGTCTTCTCCAACACCACAGTTCAAAAAAAAAATTCTTTGGCATTCAGCCTTCTTTATGGTCCAACTTTCACATCCATACATGACTACTGGAAAAACCATAGCTTTGACTATACTGACCTTTATCGGAAAAGTAATGCCTCTGCTTTTTTAATATGCTGTTTAGGTTTGTCAAAACTTTTCTTCCAAGCAGCAAAATTCTTTAATTTCATGGTTGCAGTCACCATCTGCAGTAATTTTATAGCTCCCTCAAAATAAAGTTTCTCACTGTTTCAATTGTTTCCTCATCGATTTTCCATGAATTGATGTGACCAGATGCCATGATCTTAGTTTTTGAATGTTGTTTTAAGCCAACTTATTCATTTTCCTCTTTTACCTTTATCAAGAGGCTCCTCAGTTCCTCTTCACTTTCTGCCATAAGAGTCTTGGCATCTGCATATCTGAAGTTACTGATATTTCTCCTGGCAATCTTGATTCCAACTTGTGCTTCACCCAGCCCAGCATTTCACATGATGTACTCTGAATATAAGTTAAATAAGAAGAGTGATAATATACAACCTCGATGTACTCTTTTTTGTAATTTCGATCCAGTCAGTTGTTCCATGTCCAGTTCTAACTGTTGCATCTTGACATGCATACAGGTTTCTCAGGAGGCAGGTCAGATGCTCTGATATTTCCATCTCTAAGAATTTTCCAGAGTTTTTTGTGATCTACAGTCAAAGGCTTTGGCATAGTCAGTGAAGTAGAAGAAGATTTTTTTTTCTGAAATTCTCTTGCTTTTTCTATGATCCAATAGATTTTTGCAATTTGATCTCTGGTTCCTCTGCTTTTTCTATATCCAGCTTGAACATCTGGAAGTTCTCAATTCATGTACTGTTGAAGCCTAGCTTGGAGAATATTGAGCATTACTTTGATAGCATGTGAAATGAGTGCAATTGTACAGTAGTTTGAACATTATATACATTGTCTTTCTTTGGGACTGGAATGGAAACTGACATTTTCCAGTCCTGTACCACTGTTGAGTTTTCCAAATTTTCAGGCATATTGAGTGCAGGAGTTTAACAGCATCATCTTTTAGGATTTTAATTAGCTCAGCTGGAATTCCATCACCTTCACTAGCTTTGTTCATAGTGATGCTTCCTAAGGCCCACTTGACTTCACACTCCAGGATGTCTGGCTCTAAGTGAGTGATCACACCCTCTTGGTTATCTGGGTCATTAAGATCTTTTTTGTAGAGTTCTTCTCTGTATTCTTGTCATCTCTTCTTCATATCTTCTCTTTCTGTTAGGTCCTTGCCATTTCTGTTCTTTTGGTGTCCATATTTGCTTAAAATTTTCCCTTGGTAGCTCCAATTTTTTAAATTTTTATTAATTTATTTTAATTAGAGGATAATTACTTTACAATATAGTGATGATCTTTGCCATACATTGACATAAATCAGCCACAGGTTTACATGTGTCCCCCATCCTGAAATCACTCCCACCTCCATCCTCACCCCATCCCTTGCAATGTCTCTGGGCACTGGCTTTGGTTGATCTGCTTCATACATCAAACCTGAACTGGTCATCTATTTTACATATGGTAATATACATATTTCAATGTTATTCTCAAATCATCCCACTCCTGCCTTCTCCCATAGAGTCCAAAAGTTTGCTCATTACATCTTGGTCTCTTTTGCTGCCTTTCATATACAATAATTGTTACTATCTTTCTAAATCCATATATATGCATTAATATACAGTATTTGTGTTTCTCTTTTGGACTTATTTCACTCTGTATAATAGGCTACAGTTTCATCGACCCCATTAAAACTGACTCAAATGCATTCATTTTTATAGCTGAGTAATATTCCATTGTATATATTTACCACAACTTCCTTATCAATTCATCTGCTGATGGACATCTAGGTTGCTTCCATGTCCTAGCTATTATAAATAGTGCTTAAATGAACATTGGGGTAAATGTGTCACTTTCAAATCTGGTTTCCTTGATGTGTATGCCCAGGAGTGGGATTGCTGGGTCGTATGGCAGTTCTATTACCAGTTTTTAAAGGAATCTCCACATCGTTCTCCATAGAGGAGCTGAGAACATATATGTATAAGCTGGATTTAGAAAATGCAGAGAAATGAGAGATCAAATTGCCAACCTCTGTTAGATAATAGAAAAAGCAAGGGAGTGCCCAGAAAATCTGCTTCTGACTCATTGATTACACTAAAGCCTTTAATAACAAACCATGGAAAACTCTTAAACAGATGGAATACCAGATCACCTTACCTCCCTCGTAAGAAACTTGTATGCAAGACAAAAAGCAACAGTTATAACTAGACATGGAACAATGGACTGGTTCAATTTGGAGAAAGGAGTATATCAAGGCTGTCACTTTGCTTATTTAACTTATATGTGAAGTATATCAGGTAGAATGCTGGGTGATTCACAAGGTTGAATCAATATTGCCAGGAGAAATATCAATAACCTTAGATATGCAGATGACACCACCGTAATGGCAGAAAATGAAGAGGAACTTCAGAGCCCTTTGATGAGGATGAAAGAAGAGAGTTAAAAAGCTGGCTCAAAATAACATTCAAAAAACTAAGATCATGGCTTCCCGTCCTGTCACTTCATGGCAGATAGAAGGGGAAAACATGGAAGCAGTGACAGATTTTATTTTCTTGTGTTCCAAAATCACTGCATGTAACTACAGCCACGAAATTAAAAGACAGTTGCTCCTTGGGAGAAAAGCAAGATAGCATATTAAGAAGCAGAGTCATCCCTTTATTGACTAAGGTCTGTATAGTCAAAGCTATGGTTTTTCTAATAGTTATACAGAGGTGTGAGAAGGAAGGCTGAGGGCTAAAGAACTGATACTTCAGAATTGTGGTGCTGGAGGAGATTCTTGAGAGTCCCTTGGACAGCAAGGAGATCAAAACAGTCAATCCTAAAGGATATCAACCCTGAATATTCACTGGAAGGATTGATGCTAAAATTCCAATACTTGATCAGCTGATGTGAAGAGCTGACGTATTGGAAAAGACCCTAAAGCTGGGAAAGATTGAGGGCAGGAGGAGAAGGGGGCAACAGAGCATGTGATGGTTGGATGGCAGCACTAATTCAATAGATATTAGTTTGAGCAAACTCTGGGAGACTATGAAGGACAGGGAAGCCTGACATGCTACAGTTCGTGGGGTCATAGATAGTCAGAGATGACTTAGCAATTGAACAACAACAATTGGTCATATTGTTTAAAAATATTTTTCCCAAAAAGAAGGTTGTCTTTGCATTTTGCCTATGGTTTCCTTTGCTGTGCAAAAGTTTTTAACTTTAATTATGTACCATTTATTTGCTTTGTTTTATTTTCCTTACTTTAGGAGTTAGACCCAAATAAATATTGCTGTGATTAATACTGAAGTGTATTTTGCCTAAATTTTTCTCTAGGAGTTTTATAAATTTTTATAAAGCTTTAATAAATGTATAACTTTTCTAAATTTATTCTCTAGGAGTATCCAGTCCTCCATATAGATCTTTAATCCATTTTGAGTTTATTTGTGTTTATGGTGTTAGGTGGTGGTTTAGTCACTAAGTCATGTCCAACTCTTGCGACCCCATGGACTTTAGCCTGCCAGGCTCCTCTGTCCATGGGATTCTCCAGGGAAGAATACTGAAGTGCGTTGCCATTTCCTTCCCCCAGGGGATCTTCCTGGAATCAAACCTCGGTCTCTTGCATTGCGGGCAGATTCTTTACCGACTGAGCTACAAGGGAAGATCCTGTGGTGTTAGAGAATGTCCTAATTTCATTTTCTGAATGTATCTGTCCAGATTTCCCAGCCTCACTTTCTGAAGGGACTATCTTTTCTCCACTGTATATTCTTGATTCCTTTGTCATAGATTAATTGACCAGAAGTGTGTGGGTTTATTTCTGAGCTCTCTATGATATCCCAGTGATCTATGTGTCTGTTTTTGTGTCAATACCAGTACTGTTTAGATGACAGTATCATTGTCTGAATTTAGGAAGTGTGGTTCATTGAGCTCTGTTCTTTCTCAAAATCGCTTTGGGTATTTGAGGCATTTTGTGCTTCAATAAAATTGAAACTGGAGCTGATTATACAGAGTGAAGTAAGCCAGAAGGAAAAACACCAATACAGTATACTAATGCATATATATGGAATTTAGAAAGATGGTAACGATAACCCGGTATGTGAGATAGCAAAAGAGACACAGATGTATACTTCAATTTAAAATAATTCCCCTTTAAAAAAGAATATGTATCATGGGGCCAATTCAAAAGTTTGAAAACAGATAAAATTGGTGCACAAATAAAAATCTGTACATGGATGTACATAACAGCACTGTTCAAAGCCTGGGATTACACTCTTATTCTGTCACCAAGTAACTATGTGAATTCAGTCTTATGTCTTCTTGCCTCAGTTTATTCACTGCTAGTTGGAAATNCCAATTCAAAAGTTTGAAAACAGATAAAATTGGTGCACAAATAAAAATCTGTACATGGATGTACATAACAGCACTGTTCAAAGCCTGGGATTACACTCTTATTCTGTCACCAAGTAACTATGTGAATTCAGTCTTATGTCTTCTTGCCTCAGTTTATTCACTGCTAGTTGGAAATTCAATCAATTCAATTCAGTCGCTCATCACATCCGACTCTTTGTGATCCATTGAACTGCAGCATGCCAGGCCTCCCTTTCCATAACCAAATGCCGAAGTCTACCCAAACCCATGTCCATTGAGTGGGTGATGCCATTCAACCATTTCATCCTCTATCATCCCCTTATCCTCCTTCCTTCAATCTTTTCCAGGATCAGGGTCTTTTCAAATGAGTCAGCTCTCCGCATCAGGTGGCCAAAGTACTGGAGTTTCACCTTCAACATCAGTCCTTCCAATGAACACCCAGGACTG
>SJYV01034458.1:0-11164 GCA_006410875.1 Neotragus pygmaeus | reverse complement strand
TATATATATATATAGTCCAGTGGAGATTACAAATCTCTGTAAGTTAATTCCTCATTTGAACCAGTTGCAATATCTTATCGGTTGCCTCATTAATTAATGAGTTAATTTAAGTGTTCATTTTATATTTATATGAGAGCTATGATTTCATCTTTTAAAAAAAACATATTTTAACAATTTTGGAGTTGCTGCTCAGACACACAATCGATTCACCTTGAGAGACTCACCTAGGTTCTGTGCCCAGAGTCTCCTTCATGGACAGCTTCAGTCAGAGCATATTTCCTTCTTGGCTCTTAGAGGTGAATCCCAAATGTCAATAGAATTTTAATGTTTCCAGCTCTGTATTCTCTCAGATTTTTTCCCCTCTCAATTAATTTTGTATTTTGGTTTTGTTTCACTTAGAGCCCATAAATTATACCTTATTGCCAATAGCAATGACTGGGAACTTGGCTTAATGGTCTGACCATTTGGTGATTTCTGTAGATAAATGATGGATATCTATTTTCTGCTGGGTGAGAGATAACAGAGAATCTGGCTATTTATTTGTTTTCTCATGTGTTTGAATACAAATTAGTTAAAAAATTCATGCCCACTAAGAAAGAGAGCAGTTGTTTTTGATAAAGAAAATGTTAATAAAAAGTTTCTTTAATTTTGTGCCTGTGTCATTTAACCTGTGTGACAAGTCGTAAAACTGAAGCTGTAAGCTGTCTATAATTTAGAAAGAACTTTACCTCTCAATGTGCTTGTGTATATTTTCCTGTTTCTGGAGGGCATAAATTAATTAGATTATAAAGTTTTTTAACTGAAAGGAGCTTTGTTCTGATTGGTTTATGGAATAAATAAGTGCTGATATAAAGTCCTGAAAAATAGGATAATTAAACTTCGAACACTTTAAATATGCTAAAAATTGTTCTTTGTGCAGCTCACTCAGAAACCTTTTTAAGAATCTAAATTCACATAATTAAAGTAAATGTTTGGCAAACAAGGTCAGTTTACTAATGTGCATTAATAAAAACAACTTTGTCTTCTCTGAGATATCACTGTTAAGTCTGGTTGATCCTTGAACAACACGGGTTAGAGCTGAGTGGTCCAGTTATACACAGACTTTTTGCTAAATAATTTTTTTTCATTACAGGATCCACAGTTGACTCTGCAGATACTGAACTGTGAACAGGAAGATCTGACTGTAAAGTTATATGGGGATTTTCAGTTGCATGGAGGGTGGGTGTTTCTAACCCTCCCACTGTTCAAGTGTCAGCTGTAATTTAGCAAACACTTATTTCTAATTGGGTATATTTTCCGCAAATGATTACAGGTTTGTTGATTGAATTAGCTCACGTGACTACGCCATAATGTTTGAGGATGAAAAATGTAAATTTATGTCCAGCTCCATCTAATCATGATTCTGATAAACAATTTCAGCAGTAACTGTGTTCTGTAGAATGTCAGCTTGAAGATCATTTCCAGGATCTCTCGGTAACTTAAAATTTTAAGCTAATATTAAATAAAATTGATTATGTAATTGATGGATATCTAGGTACTTTCTAAGAGCCTAGAACACTAACACACTGATTACAAAGCATAATTTTGCATATTTGTATGTGCTGTAAGAGAAGCTATAGACATGAGTCATGTTAATGAATGTGCTTATTTTTTGCCACACAGGAATGCATGTGACTGGAAAAAATGTATCATAAACTTTGCTAATCTGCTAAAATGGTTCAGTATGACAGAACACTCAATTATTTTCTCTGTGAAATAGAAGTTAATTACTTTAGTGAAAAGTTATAATTAATATGAATGGTTACAACTGCAATAATGACAGAAATATGACTGAGAGTATGGTTTTGCTTTTCTATAAGCAGTGGTTCTTGGGATTTTTGTTTTTTAAACCACTTTGTGCCTATTGAGGGCACAAAACACTTTTATTTATGTGTTTATAGCTAGTTATGTTTATTAAAAAACCAAAACTGAGAAAGACTTAAGATATTCATTTATCCACTTGAAGATAGCAATGATGAATGCATAGCATGCTAACTGAAATAGCCTTTAAATACTATTATGAAATTAGTTTTGAACATGTGGACCCTTGAGATTTGTGTTAGAATAAAAGAGATGCTAGAAGTAATCAGGCTTGGTGAGTATAAGAGCATAATAAAAGATAAAACTTGGATTTGTCCTGAATCAAACAAGTAAATTTTACTTGTCTTGATTTACAATACTAAATCTCACAAGCTACAAAATGTGTTAAAATGTTTGCAAAATTCTCAGTCTTGATGGATTTGCTCCATTGGTTTTCCCATTAATGTTTTCATCTGCAGTTTGAATGGTTATTCTTTCTGGGGTGACTCACCTTTCTGATTGGCCTGGGACGGTGGGGTTTCTGGAGATATGCAGTTTTCTGTTCTAAAACCAGGATGATCTTGGGGAAATCAGGATTACTGGCTACTTTAAATATTCTCTGTATAATCTACTTACAAAGCACAGATTCTGTGATTAACTTGAATAATTTTACATGCTATATGTTGACTTTATACTCTTAACTACAAAAAAAAGAGGAGAAAGAAAAAGATTCCTCAATTATGAAAGTGTTAAGGTTCTTGTTTATTTTAAAATGTTGTATTGTTCCTTTGATTCATAAGCAACCAAGTATTGTTTCTCAGGTACTCATTATTATGTCTTAATCAAGTATCCAAATCTCCTTGACAGCTCTTGATTTCTGCCTTTAAAAAATCAGGTCTGAAAAACAGAAGATAATAAAAATTGCCAGATATCTTACACACCTAAAGCAGCCTTTGAGATTTCCCATAGGATTCCTAGAAGAAACTCACAAAATTTTGTCCTTTTACTTTATAAAAAGGGATGCTAGAAATAATCAAGTTTGGAGAGTTGTGTGGAAAGAGTTAAATCAGAAGAGATGCTCACCCCTCCCTGAGTTAAATTTTGTAGGTAAGGTGTTATTAATAATATTAATAAAAGCATTTCAGAAATGTTATGCTTTATGGGATGGTCCAGGAGATTTTTCAATGCCTCACTTTCTGTATGTTTTAATTTCAGGGAAACACTGATTGAAGGCCTTATAAAATTGTTCTGTTGAATCTCCCCCTATTTATCTGAATCTTGGTAGTGTTATCAATACCTGATAATATTGAGCAACAATATATTTCAATTGTTATTTAGCATATTGATTGCCAGTCTTTTTTCTTTTTAAAAAGACTTCAAACTGAGTAATGCTTAAGCCAGTGGTTCTCAAAGTACATCAGACATAATCTTGAAGTTTTACAGCTATATAGGTGTCTAAACCCTTTCAAGTTTATGGAATCTCTTTACTCAACAGTCTAAGAACATTATATAGTACATCAAATGATTATCGTGTGTCATCTCTTAAGATATTTTCCCCTATAAAATCCAATTTTATAAATCAGATGCAGCATTCACTGGCCTCTTAGAACATAGACTTTATCATTGAGCTAAGATATATTTACTTAAAATGTTTTCTTGGAGAATGGGTTTATTATCTTTGTTTTGCATGCCACCAACCAAACACCCAAATATCCTTGTCAGTTGTATTATTATTTTCTTAAAAATATTTATTTATATATTTGGCTACACTGGGCCTTAGTTGGAGCATACAGGATCTTTAGTTGCAGCAAGTGGGCTCTAATTGCCTGACCTGGAATTGAACCAGGTCCCCTACATTGGGAGCATGGAGTCTTAGCCACTGGACCATCAGGGAAGTCCCAGTTGTATTATTCTTTTGTTTATTACAAACTCTCATCAGTCCTTCTACGCTTGAGATTTTTCAATGACAAAAAAACTATAACTTTGTCTTTTATAAATAGCTTGTGTTTTACTCTCTTTTGCTGAAGTCTCTTTTACAAGCAACAGGCCAGAGTTTGTGTTTTCAACAAACAAGGAAAATCTCAGAGCCTTGTGAAAACAGGTACTGCAAAATATTGACCTTCCAAAATATCAAGTCTTGGATAGAAGCATCTGAGCTGGAATCACTTAGGCAACTTTCAGACCATATCAGTGGAGTGATCTGGGATTTCCAGAACTCTTTTCACTGGGAAACAGATGGCTTCATGAGACTACTAACCCAAGATCCAGTGGAACAAGAATTAATTATATAGAACTGAATGAGCTGATGTGCAACATTTTATTGTGGTTATTTGTTTGGAATATTGCTGGTGTCATTTGAATTTTTCCAGATCTATATATTTTCCAGATCTATAAGGACGCCCTTTCTGTGTCTTCTCATGCTCCCTGTAGCCTATAGCGATTTGGTAGACTCTACTTTTTTAAACTAAAATGAAATATTTAAAAGTGATATCTAATTTACCAACTAATTCAGAAACTCTTTCTGAGTCTCCTTTTCATGGCAATACAGTTATTTGTGTAAGTTTAATAAGACTCTTTCTTTATATGAGAACATAATTAAACAAATTGATTAAACATCTAAGGTCCTCCTGCAGTATTATATTTGAATATAATGCTCTTTTAATCAGGCCTGACAAGTCATTCTTAAGGAACAAAGTCTGGTATTACTTAAAGAGACATTGCCTATTATGGCCTCCCAGGAAAACAGGTCTGAGTGCTTTGTTTACAAGGTCCAGACTCACAGGTAGTAAGGAAGGTGACTTCCTTTGGGGGAAGAAACCCAAGTTATTTTAGGAAACTTGAGAAAAAAGGGTCATTGAACTTTGCAAGTAAAATCTAGTAGAGAGTTTCTTAGCCCTGGGATGGCAAATAATAGATGTTTTTAAAAGTTCATCTGAGTTGCCTTATGAAGACTTTCAGATAGAAGATAATCTTGTAATTGTTCAAACATGTTTTGCTCTAGATATTGTTGGTTGTTCTTTAGTTGCTAAGTCATGTCTGACTCTCCCACTAGGCTCTTCTGTTCATGGGATTTCCTAGGCAAGAATACTGGAGTGGGTTGCCATTTCCTTCTCCAAGGGAATCTTCCCAATGCAGAGATTGAATCTGTGTCTCCTTCTTGGCAGGCTACTCTAGATACTATACAGCAAATTTAGAGACCTATATGAACACTCCTCCAGCACCTATGTAAATAATCAGATCAAACATTATGAGAAGACTGTTACTTATCATCAGGAATAATCTTTCTTCAGATTATTATGATTACAAGTAGGGGAGAGTATCAAGAAAATTGTAAAAGTCTTTGAAATGGCCAAAACAATATTATTAAGTGTCCTATCTAGCCTAGCCATCCAAATTATCCTTGGTTGTCTTTGACTAAGCTATTTTCCAACACTTCAGGGATAGAACTAAGAACAATGCAGGAACTTCCCTGGTTAAGACAGGTTAAGACTTTGCCTTCTAATGCAGGGGATGAGGGTTTGATCCCTGGTCAGAGAGTTAAGATCCCACATGCTTTGTGGCCCAAAACCCGAAAACAGAAACAGAAACAACGTTGTAATAAATTCAATTTTTAAAAAACCTCTAAAAATGATCTACATCAAAAAATCTTAAAAAATAATAATAGTGCAAATGTTTCCAGTCTATAACTATCCAAATGACTCCCGAATGTGGCAAAAATGAATAGATTCTGTTAGGTGGGGAATATAAACCTGTAAGTGAAAGCCTCCATTGTGAAAAATGTAGCATCTTACTAGTTCCTTCATTAATTAAGAAGTTAAATAAAATCTCTGCCAAGTGTATACATTGTATGAAGGTCATGATTTCTTCTTCTTTAAAATATGTTTTCTTCAACACTTCGTCACTTAAGTGAACTTTTGGAAAAAACAGTGATAAATCTGTGTATTCAATCCAAATTTTTAAACTGAAAGTTTTGTGCAGACATTCAAATTTATAAGTATCAAACTTTTACTTCATTGGTTCTGAAGTTTGTGTTTTAGAATGGCTTTCCCCACCCTAAGATTAATTTAAAAAATACAAACAAAAAATTCCTGTAACTTCTAAAACCTTTACACATTCAGTTTTAGCTTATAAACTTTGATTCAGCTTACTTATTTTTCCAAATGTGTGACTGGTTTTCTAACACCATTTCATTTCCTCACTAATTTAGAATTCCATTTTGTTATAAAAATGAGAAACTTTTCATATTCCATTTATGTATTAATTTAGGAAGAAAGGACATTTTTAAAATGTTGGGTTCTCCTATGTAAGAACAGGGTAGAGGTTTTCATTAATTCAAATCTTTTTTTTTTTTTAATTTTTTTTTACAGTCACCAATTTTACAGTTTTACAGTTCTTTATCTACCTAGAATTTCTTCAGATTGTTGAAAAATCTTATTTTATATGAAGACTGAGTTTAAAGTTTGTTGTAAATATATCTTTCTCATTTTTGGTAATTACTTCTAAACATTTTGTCAGTTGTTACCACTGTAAATGGAATATTTTTTTCCCTCTGTATTTTCTAATTCTTGTTCATATATAGAAAAGCTATTTACGAGCATATTTTTGTGGACTTTTTGAATTCTCTTATTATCTGTGATAGTTCAGTTGATTTGCTTGTATTCTTGTATTTTCCTGAAGATAATATCATCTATATGTGGTGCTAGTGGTAAAGAATCCACCTGCCATTGCAGGAGATGCAAGAGGCACCGTTCTATCCCTGGGTTGGGAAGATCCCCTAAAATGGCAACCCATTACAGTATTCTTGCCTGGAAAATTCCCGGACAGAGGAGCCTGGCGGGCTATAGCCCACGGCGTCGCAAAGAGTTGGACATGACTCTTATTGGACATGACTCCAATTTACACCTTTACTCATTTTGATTGTCTGACAGCAATATCTAATCTTTCGAGGAAAATATTAGTGGTATCTATAGCTTATTCTTGACTTTTTAATAGAAATGTTTTTAATGTCTTGCCAATAGGACTGATCAGTTTTTAACCTAAGTCAATCATCCATGTTTATTTTACTAAACTTTCATTTTTAGGTTAGAAATGGATGTTCCACATCCAAAAGGATGGTCATATAAATTTCTCCTTTGACATGCTAACATGGTGAATAACATTTAATCTTCGTTACACTCTCAGGATTAACACCATTTTTCCTGGTGACTTGTTCTTTTAAAGTACATTTTGCTTATTTTTATTTAGGATGTCTACACAGATATTTATGAATTAGGCTAATATGTAGTTTTCTCTGTTTAGACTATCTTGTCTGCTTTGGGTATAAATACTGCACTAGTTCGTAAAATGAATTTGGAAGCTTTTCTTCTTTTTCTCTCTGCTCTTGACTGCTTTATATAAGCAGTATAGGTACTGGAAGACTTAGAACTGTCATTATTTGAGGTGATATAATCATTTACCCAGGAAAAGTCAGTATTAGCACACAATCTGTTAGAACTGATAAGAGACTTCAGAAACCTGGTCAGATATAAGAGGAAACAACAAAAATCAATAGCATTGCTTTATGTCAGCCATAATTTACTAGAAAATATAATAAAAAAAGAAGAAATTATTTTCAAGGGTAAGAAATCTACAAAGAATATGGGGAAAATGAAAAATGAAAGAAAAATGAAAAAGTGAAAACATACACAATCTCTTTGGAGAAATCTTAAAAGCCTCAATTAAAGGTCACATAGATAATTGAATAAAAGTGGAGATGTGTTCTACTCTTGGATTAGATAATTTAGCATTCTGAAGGCCTCTGCTGTTGCTGCTAAGTCGCTTCAGTCGTATCCGACTCTGTGTGACCCCATAGATGGCAGCCCACCAGGCTCCCCCATCCCTGGGATTCTCCAGGCAAGAACACTGGAGTGGGTTGCCATTTCCTTCTCCAATGCATGAAAGTGAAAAGTGAAAGGGAAGTCGCTCAGTTGTGTCCGACTCCTAGCGACCCCATGGACTGCAGCCCACCAGGCTCCTCTGTCCATGGGATTTTCCAGGCAAGAGTACTGGAGTGGGCTGCCATTGCCTTCTCCACTGAAGGCCTCTATTCCCCCACAAATTCATCTATAAATCCGGTATGTACCCAAACAAAATTCTAGGTGGAAATTTTTGGTGGGGGAACATGATAAAATTGCTCTGCAATTTATATTGAGGAATGAAGGCCCATGAATAGCTTAGTCTAAGAAGATTGAAAGATGGGGATTTGTGCTAACAATGCTAAGAGATACTACAATGCTAAAGTAATAAATGCACTATAGTGTTACCACAAACACACACAGACAGAAGGAGCAGAATAGAGAACTAAGAGAAAGAGCCCTGTGTGTACAGGAAGTCAATACGCCATAGAATTGATACCACAGATCAATGGGAAAGGGCCAAAGAGTGAGCAAACCGATTCAATATACAGGGGAAAATAAAACCATATATCTCCCTGATAGCCCATGCAAACCTGCATTCTAAGTGAATTAAAGACCTCAATGTGAATAGTAAAACTGTAACATTTTTGAAAGAAAATGTAGGGAACTGTTTTTGAACTTCTTACAATTTCAGAAGCACAAGCCATATATAACAAAATACCATTTACATAAATTAAAGAAATACAGTATCACAAAACAAAGCATATCTTGCAAAAATATGCCAACACTATACTACTAAAATGGTAGCTTATGGTATACAGGGAATGAGAGTACAAAGGAAAAAAAGGAGTAAGTATATTCATAAAAATACCATGAAAATTTGAAAGAAAAATAAACAAAGTGGCATTATTTATTCCTTTAGGATTAACATTTGCCTTTGAAACCTTATGGGTCTGGTGCTTTTGTGAAGAAGTGTAGTTCTTTGACAACTTACTCAGTTTCAACTAAGTAATGTAAAAATCTCTTTAGATCTTCTGTCTATCCTAAGGTCAGTTTTTATTTTTGAAAAATATTTTGCTTGAAAAGCTCCCATTTCTTGAAATTCAGTTCAGTTCAGTTCGGTTGCTCAGTCGTGACCGACTCTTTGCGACCCCATGAATCATAGCACGCCAGGCCTCCCTGTCTGTCATCATTTCCCGGAGTTCCTTCAAACTCATATCCATCGAGTTGGTGATGCCATCCAGTCATCTCATCCTCTGTCATCCCCTTTTCCTCCTGCCCCCAATCCCTCCCAGCATCAGAGTCTTTTCCAATGAGTCAACTCTTCACATAAAGTGGCCAAAGTACTGGAGTTTCAGCTTTAGCATCATTCCTTCCAAAGAACACCCAGGGCTGATCTTCTTTAGAATGGACTGGTTGGATCTCCTTGAAATTACTTACTTTTATTTCCTTGTATCAGTGGCTATTTCTTCATTCCAATTTTAATTTTGTGTACTACAGTTTCTTATTTTTTCAAAAATTTGGTTGGTTAGTGGTTTCTCTGGGGCTACTAATGCCTTAGTAGCTCAGCTGGTAAAGAATCTGCCTGCTGCAGGAGACCCTGGTTCAATTCCTGTGTCAGGAAGATCTGCTGGAGAAGGGACAGGCTACCCACTCCAGAATTATTGTCTTCTCTGGTAGCTTAACTGGTAAAGAATCTGCCTCCATGTGGGAGACATGGGTTTAATCCCTGGGTTGGGAAGATCCCCTGGAGAAGGGAACAGTTACCCACACTAGTATTCTGGCCTGGAGAATTCCATGAACTGTACAGTCCATGGGGTCACAAAGAGTCAAACATGACGGAGGAACTTTCACTTCACTTCACAGTGGTTTCTATATTTTAATTTTAAAGATCCAACACTCAAGTTTGTTCTTTTTCTATCTTCAGTGCCAGTAATGTCTGCTTTTTGCTTTATCAATTCCTTTTTCCTATTATTTTTATGCTTATTTTACTGCTTTTACTGACTATCAAATTAATAATTTAGTTCTTTTCATAATTTCTTTGTTGAGTATTAATTGCTTAAGGATATGAATACTTCCTCTGAGCCCTGTTTTAATCATATCCCTTATGATTTTATAAGTAGTATTATTTTTAAAGCTTTTTATTTTGATATGATTATAGACTTAGAAGAAGTTGCAAAATGAGTATGGCGAGGTCCTATATAGCCACCATCTAGCTTCCTTCAGTGGCGACATCTTCTATAATTATAGAACATTATCAAAACCAAGAAATTGTCTGGCACCGTTAATACAATTGACTACAGAACTTATTCAGGTTTCACCATTTTTTTTGCATGCCCTCAGTTTCTGTATGTCTTTGTGTATGTGCATGCATGTTCAGTCACTCAGTCATGTCCAACTCTTTGTGACTCTGTGGACTCTAGCCCACCAGGCTCCTCTGTATGTGAGATTCTCCAGGCAGGAGTACTGGAGTGGTTTGCCATGTCTTCCTCCAGGGGATTTTCCCAACTCAGGGATCGAACTCTAGTCTCCTGCAGCTCCTGCACTGGCAGATGGGTTCTTTACCGCTGAACCACCAGTGAAGCCCATTTAATCACATGTATAGATTCATAGCTGAAGCTCTAATACTTTGACCACCTGATGTGAAGAGACAGGTCATTGGAAAAGACCCTGATGCTGGGAAAGATTGAAAGCAAAGGAGAAAAGAGCAGAGAGGATGAGATGGTTAGATAACATCACCAGCTCAATAGACATGACTTTGAGCAAAATCCAGGAGATGCTGAAGGACAGGGAAGCCTGGTGTGCTACAGTTCATGGGGTCACAGGAATTGACATGACTTAATGACTGAATAACAACAACATAGATTCATATAACCACCACCACAATCAAAACACAGGATTTCTTTCCCACAAAAGAACTTCCTTATCCTGCCCCTTTGTAGTCACATCTTCCTGCTCCTTTCCCAGCTTATGACAACCACAGATGTGTCCTCCATTTCTATAATTTTGTCATTTATGTAATGTCATACAAATGAAACTTACAGTATGCAACTTAACCTACAGTATACAGTATGGGAAATTGGTTAAGCCCATTTGCTTAAGGGCTTCTTTCCTAGCTCAGATGGTAAAGAGCACACCTTCCAACGCAGGAGACACAAGAGATGTGGGTTCAATCCCTGGGTTTGGAGAAGGAAATGGTAACCCACTCCAGTATTCTTGCCTGGAAAATCCTACAGACAGAGGAGCCTGATGGGCTACAGTCCATGGGGTCTATAAGAATCAGACACTAAGTTCAGTTCAGTCGCTCCGTCGTGTCCGACTCTTTGTGACCCTATGAATCACAGCACGCCAGGCCTCCCTGCCCATCACCATCTCCCGGAGTTCACTCAGACTCACGTTCATCGAGTCTGTGATGCCATCCAGCCATCTCA